>CAWUFW010008212.1:0-412500 GCA_963921515.1 Calotriton arnoldi
TAGTTTCGAAGCAGGGGCGTTTGTGATCTATGCCTTATCTCCCGCTTTTTGTGTCTTTTTCTCCAGACTTAAGGCCCTCTGGTACACCGCATTTATTGTGGCACTGGCAGGTAATCATTGTCATAGCTTTGGGGTCAGGTGGTGGACAGTTTTTAATTCGAGGGTCCTGGTTAGGTTCAGATACAGTTTTGTTTTTTCTTCGTTTTCAGAATTGAATTATGAGGTCACAGCGGATTGACATGGGTTCGATCGCTTAGTAATATGAATGTGATATCGGAATAACGGAATGAGCGTAAGTTCAATTCTACGCTGTTAATAATTAATAATTAATTTTATGTGAGGGTTTTTCTTCTGATTTACACACGGGCCCCTTTGCTCACATTATTTGGGCGGGCCGCTGTTAAACTACACCTTACTTTTGCAGGTGCAGTTAATCTGCTCTCGTGACATTGGAGCCCCATGCCCAACTTGTTATCAAGACCGGCCTGTTTAATAAGGCTTTCCATGGTAAATATAGGGATTTCTGGCCCATGTTGAATTTATAATGTCTTCTGTCATTTCCTATGAGGTTAATGTCAATTATCATACTTATCCGTAGGTGCCTATTTCCCTCTTCCTGTCCTGAGGAAGACCCCATCATAAGGTGCTAATGAACCTACAGATCTCCGGGGTCGAAACGTCGACACTACTTGTTTAGAGCTAGCATATTAAACAACAGAGATTGTTTTACTGTGTTTTTGTTCTATATGCATGGCGAAAGAATTGATGTAGATTTTTGCGATTTTGAGCGAAAATAAGGAACAACTGTTTTGTATTGTTGAATAATGAATATGTTTTTGACACATTAACCCTATCCTTTTATATCACACCATCTTCACTCTATTCACCCTACACTTCTCCCTTCCCTTGGGCACTTGCTTATCAATGTGAGTATATGTTATGATGTATATACAAAGTAAGGTGACAGTGTGATTAAATAACACTGTTCCTTTTCACTCGTGTATTTTGTGGTTTATATGATTGTTGGCAATAATTGTTTAAACTGTTTAATGTTGAATTATTGTATATTGGGATCATTTCCTATTGTACTACTTACAGACAAGGCTACAGTTGGCCATGTTGCACACACAGCAAGGACAACACCCTAGTGTTGCTCCCTTGTTAGGATGGTAGCTGAGTACATGGGGCCACCATAGGTAGAGAGGGCTGGTGACCCCTCTGTTTTATTGCCCTGGGCATCAGCAGGGGAGGAGTAAGGCCAAGAGGTTTTATGAGGGTCCTGGATGCCGGGCCTCGGTTATCCCATGCCGGCCGAGGCATGGTGGAGTTACAGGGCGATCCTAAAGATTTAAGCAACAAAAAAGGGCTCCAGATAGTGGATCTTGGGTTCCAAAAAGCAATTCCTCTGGTCACTGGGAGTCATTATGGGGGGTCTGAGATAACACAATGGCACTCCTTAATCCCTCAAGGGACAGTTGAAATCCAGAGCAGCTGTGGACACTAGCCAGGGTCTGACTCTGACTTGTCAGGAGCATGACACAGAAGTAAAGAGCAGGGTGGCAGCCCACTTTAATTGAACTGCCAGTCCAGGTCCTCCCTGGACTGGAAACAAGCATCCTGGGACCGGTTTTGGGGTATTACCCCTCATCAGCCAGGCTAGCTTGAATCCAGTGGCACAGCGAGCAAGGGACCCACATCTGTGCATAACTTTGGCCTCGAGGGCGAACATAGCAAACACAACAAGATGATGGAGGGAGTGCTGAAACTTTTCAACCACTCACCCCAGTGAATGTTTGATTGATTCAGAATTCTGTTCATCATCAGTTCGTTTTGAATTTGTCGCCCTAAGTGGGAAGGGTATGCCTAGACGTGGGTCCCGTGCTCGATATGCCACCAGATTCAAGCTAGCCTGGCTGATATGGGGTGAAACCATGAAACCAGTCCCAGGATGCAGGGTCAAGACTGATTGGCATATGGCTAGGTCTAAACTGGAATGGCGTGGCATGCAAAAAAACAATCCAGACCTGTGACTGGGGGTGAATGTTTGATTGATTCAGCATTCCGTCCATCATCTGTTCTTTTTGCATTTGTCGCCTTAAGTGGGAAGGGTATTCCCAGATGTGGGTCCAGTGCTTGAACGCCCTCAGATTCAAGCTAGCCTGGCTGATGAGCGGTGAAACCCCGAAACTGGTCCCAGGATGCTTGTTTCTGGTCCAGGGAGGACTTGGCCTGGTGGTTCGGACTGGACTGTTACCATGGGGAGCAGGGTTAAGACTGATTTGCATATGGCCGGGTCTAAACTGGAATGCCATGGCATGCAAAAAAAACAATGGATTTAACCAGATCTGTGACAGGGGGTGAATGTTTGATTGATTCAGCATTGCGTCCATCATCTGTTCTTTTTACATTTGTTGCCCTAAGTGGAAAGGGTATGCACAGCCATTGGGCCCGTGCTCGCTACGCCACCAGATTCAAGATAGCCTGGCTGATGAGGGGGGAAACCCCGAAACCGGTCCCAGGATGCTTGTTTCTGATCCAGGGATGACCCGGCCTGGCAGTTCGGGCTGGACTGTTACCATGGGGAGCAGGGTTAAGATTGAATTGCATATGGCTGGGTCTAAACTGAAATGGCGTGGCATGCCATAAAACAATGGATTTAACCCAGATCTGTGACTGGGGGTGAATGTTTGATTGATTCAGCATTCCATCCATCATCTGCTCTTTTTGCATCTGTCGCCCTAAGTGGGAAGGGTATGCCCAGACGTGGGTCCTGTGCTCGCTACACCACCAGATTCGAGCTAGCCTAGCTGATATGGGGTGAAACCCTGAAACCGGACCCAGGATGCTTGTTTCTGGTCCAGGGAGGACCTGGCCTGGCAGTTCGGGCTGGACTGTTCACATGGGGAGCAGGGTCAAGACTGATTTGCATATGGCTGAGTCTAAACTACAATGGCGTGCAAAAAAATGATGGATTTAACCCAGATCTGTGACTGGGAGTGAATGTTTGATTGATTCAGTATTCCGTCCATCATCTGTTCTTTTTGCGTTAGAACTTTCTTTTTTTCTTTTTTTTAATTATGAGCAGAACCATAGAAAATACATAGATAAAACAGAACATTAAAGCACAATTTGATAAATATGCATTCCTGTATACATAGTGGATTAAGCAGGACAGGTATATATAAAGTGCAGCATGGCATGTTCAACAGATATACATCACTGTAAATGTAAAAAAAAAAAATGTCAATCCGTATTTGTAAAGCGCAAACTACTCATCCTTACGGGTCTGAAGGCACTGGGGGCCGTCATGGAAATTAAGTGAGTTAATGCCCAGAGTCACACGGTGCTGAGCTGAGCTGCCGCCGGAGCCGGGGATCAAACCGTGAGCCCTGTGCTCCGTAGTCAGCTGCCCTGGCCGCTGCACCACACCTCTCCACTGTAGTTCAACTAATTACAATATTATAAAGTGCAGAGCTAGAGTGCATTTTATTCTAATAAATGCTTTCCTTTACCTTACTAGCCAACTTTACTAAATAATCTCTAACCTCACCATAGATTTCCACAGCTCTTTTACTGACACCTACTCCCTTAGGATATGCTTCTTCAAATTTCCTATTACGTAGCGTTTTGTGAAGGCCTACAAAAAACTGATACAGTAAATTAATAGATATGTGTGGCTATATATACATATCAAATTTAAACGAAACACACATGCATAAAGTGCACCATGCAAATTTTAACAATTATATATCATTGCAGCCCAGTTGGCATAAACTTCCCATCAAGTGCCATCTGCCTATTTTTAACCTCTCAACATGATACCGGCGGTCGTCAGTGTATACTCGCCAAAGTGCAGCCAGACCAATTAAAAAACAGGGTTTACCAGTCCAATTAGTCCTAAGGTGCAATAGTAAAGTGCATTTTTCCCCATTTTTATTCTGTAAAAAACTTCGAAATGCATTATGGCCCTATTCTTCCGAAGTGGTCTCTAGCCTCTCCATGTATTTCCAGGCTGCAGTAAATCTTTTAGGAGCGCCCACTCTCTTCGCATACGCTTCTTCGAATTTCCTTGTACGTATCATTTTATTTAGCCATTCCAAATAAGTAGGTATTTTTAAAGACCTCCAATTCTGGAGTATCAAAGAACGTGCTACAAGGTAAGCAATTGCTTTAAATGTCTCCTCCCCTCTTGACATTGCAAAGTTTGCTCACTGACTAGTGATACCAAACAGTGCTACATTTGCCTCGGGGTCCAATCTTTTCTGCACCCCCCCGGCTTAGAGCCAAGAAGATCTTTTCCCAAAATTGCCCTAGCCTTGGGCAAGTAAAAAAAATGTTTAGCCAACCTCCCTCGCCTTTTGTCTGACAACGAAAACATCTATTCTCCATGTATGGCCGTATTTTATGAAGCGCTTTGGGTGTTTAGTACGCCATCCATGGTGACAAAAAAGCAATTCTTTGAAAATTGGCCGCTCTTAAGGCCTTACCACCTAGTTGTGATATGGCCTGCCAATCCCGAGTAGAGAACGTACATTGTGTCTCCTGGGTGACTTTTTCTAAAAATGTATTGACCACCATTGATTCCCCTTGGGAGCGTAATAGATGGTACCAATTTCCCACCCCTCTTAACTTTGCTCCAAATAGGGCAGTCATGAGCAGAGTTGGACCAGAACTAGATGGGAGGCTATATTTATTCAATAAATATGGAATATTCAAAAAAGAGAGGCTTACTCCGATCTCCACATCTAGCTTGGACCTCTTGCCAATAATCACTCTGTCTCCCACTAGAAAATGCCCTAACTCTTTCAAACCACAGGTGTTCCAGAACCTTAAATGGCTAGTCTGTATTTGAAGGCCCAGACTTTTACATTCTTCTAGTTTTAAATAGTAGAACCCTGTGGAGCAAGCCTGTTTAGAGAAAAAAAGTCTGAAGTCTAAAAGAATATTCCTTTAAGGTCTTATACCTAGTTTTTTTGGGGAGTTTGGCTGTTTTTACAAATGCCCGAATCTGCGAACCATTCTCCTGCACCATTTTATCCAAAAAGAAATTATCGACTGATCCCTTGGAGTCAACTAAAGGGGCTGTAAGATCTAAAATAGCTGCTTCATAATATGTATGAACTGGCGGAAGTGCAAGCCCACCCTGATTAATATCAAGTTGAAGCACCAAGAGTTTTACCCTCAGTGCACTTTCTGAACATCATTTCTAACTCCTTAAAATAGATAGTATTTTTTTTTATAGGGATTTTTGTGAAAAGAAAAACAAGTAAAGGTAGAATGGACATTTTTATAAGGGCCACACGGCCTATCAATGTAAGGGGTAATAATGGCCACTCTTCTAGCAATTTTTTTATTTTATTCTGCATGGCTTCATAGTTCAATTTATAGAGTTCCCAATATTGATTAGTAACATATATCCCTAAATATCGAATTGGGTTAAGATTAAGGGCTTGTTGCTTAAGATTTTCGGGAAGAAAGTCACTTGCAGTATTAATAGTTAAGATCTCAGTCTTGTTATGGTTAATTTTGTAGCCTCTGATCAATTTGAATTGAACAAATTCAGCTAGTGTTAGCTCTATATTCTGTCTTTCTGGACTATGATAAAGGATGATGTCATCTGCGGACAGCTTTAATTTTGCCATTCCTAACATTGGAGCTCTAATTGCCATATTGTTACAAATTTTGGTGGCCAGGGGCTCAATAAAAAAGATAAAAAGGATGGGTGAAAGCGGGAACCCTTGCCTGGTCCCCTGGTTGACATTGACTATCCCCGCTAAGTTAGAATTATTAAAAACCTGTGCCTATGCCCCTTGATAAATATTCCATAACATTTTTGTGACCTGGGGGGGAACCCCGTACCTACCCAGACTGTAGAAAAGAGCGTCCCAATTCACCAAATTGAACGCCTTTTCTGGGTCCATCACCATATCAAGAGCTGGAGTTTGATTACTATTAAAAAAAGTCTAGTGCCTGTACTAGAAACCCTGTATTTGTGGACATTAGGCTCCCTTCGACGAACCCTGTCTAATCTCTATGGATCACTTCTTGTGCCAAAGGAGTAAAACGCAATGCCCAAATTTTCATTAGAATTTTATAATCGGAGTTGAGTAGACTGATTGGTCCATAGGAATTAATATCCCTAGGATTTTTCCCCTTCTTCACAAAACTAACAATGATGGATTCTTTAAAAGCTATGGGGACCAAGCCACCCGCTTTGACATAATTAAAAAGCTCTACCAGAAAGGGTGTTAATTCCTTAGCAAAGAACTTATAAAATTTTGTTATTAACCCATCATTTCCACATGCTTTTCCTCCCGCCATTGTGTCAAGGGCTGCCAGAATTTCTGCTCCTGATATATCGACTTGAATCTCCTCAACCTGAGTATTTGATAAGTGCAGGAGATTTACAGCCTCAAAATATTGCTGGATTGTCTCTTGCCCGACCATGTATTTGGTAGCATATAGCTCATCGTAATGCTCCAAAAACGCTTGGGCAATCTTATCCTTATCAGTCACCGGAGCTCTAGTACCAGCATCTAATACTTCAGTGATTAAGGCTGCTTCCTGTTTAACCTTAGTTGACCAAGCTAGCAGTTTGTCTATCATTTGGCTCTCTTCGTAGGCTCGCTACTGGAATGTCCGGGAGCTATTAATTTCTTCTATTAGAAAGAACTCTCTTAATTCCTTTTTTGCTTTGTCAAGCTGACCCCAACTATCTCATCTCCCCGTAAAGAGGCATTCTTCTGCAGCAAGGCAGTATCGACTGCCAACTGAAGTTTGGCTATGCAAGTTCTCCGATTTTAGGACTGAGCGGCCATAAAGGCAACCATCTGCTCACGGGCTAAAGCCTGAAAAGCCCCCCATACTGAAAAGAGTTCTGCTGTGCCCTTATTAACCTTAAAAAATTCTTGTATCCATTCTCTTGTATCTATTACCCATTGTTGATTCGAGAGAAGGAGTCGATCCATCTGCCACCTGGATCTTATCCTCCTACCCTCCTCTATTTCTATATCGAATTTGACCAAAGAATGGTCTGAGAATGAATTGGCCCCCATTTCCGAGCCAATATATTTCAAATAACGAGATATTAAAAAAAAAACAATGCGGGATGCTATTGGAATTGACGGGAGTAGCAAGTATATTCTAGTACTTCCCGGTGGGCTCTAAGCCATGGGTCAATTAACTGATGATCTTGTGTAATGACATCTAAAAAGAATTTTGTCTTTGGCTTCAGTTGTTTCTTATTTTTATTTGAAGTGTCCTTTGTCAAGTCTTGAATATAGTTAAAGTCCCCTCCAAAAATAATCTGCCCTGAAGCACCTCTAAGTAGCTCATTAAACTTAGCCACCGATGTGGGGTCATCAGTAATCAGGCCGTAATAATTGACAAAAATTAAAATAGTCCCATTTAAATTCACTGTTACCAATAGCCATCGCCCATGAGGATCCCTCTGAAATTGGACAAACTCCCAGTCCAGTCCCCGATTAAAATATATAGCAACCCCCTTATTGCCATCCCTGCTGAAGCAAAAAAACTTTCGAAAATGATTTAGGGACAAAGAGTTTTGGAGAATTTGTTTTCAGATGAGTTTCCTGAAGAAAAAGGACTTGCAGTGAAAAAGAAGCTAGCCATCTTATTAACCCTCCATACTTTTGTTTGTTTAACACTCCATTTACAGTGATTGAAATAATTCGACATTTAATACCCATCTCTATAATTAGTGCCTAGATGTAATAAAACTTGCTTCAGCACCCTATTTTCCCACCACCTCGCCACTATGATTCTGCTCATTTTTTCCTTTTTTACACCATAAACCCACCTACTCCCGCCCCCACCCCAAACCCTATCCTCCCCTAGAGATGGCCGTTAGATCTTTCAGCTGCCTTTGACACTGTGGGGTCGATTCCGATTCGGGCCGGAAAAAGCACCGACCGACTCAGATCCGGAAATAATACCGACCGACACGTACCCGTGGCGCACGACACGCCAAGTACGATGCAAGGCGCGAAAAATCCGACCGACACGTACCTAAACCAAGTCGACCGACCAAGCCGCACGGAAAACAGCAATCCGGCCGGAAAACACGCGAATCCAACCGACCAACACGCACCCGGAACAAATCCGACCGAAACGTACACGCGAACTCCAAACCGCAAAGTACGATGCAAGGCGCGAAACCACGAGCGAGTCGGACGGAGGACAAGCCGTACGACCGACACGCATACAAAACCGAGCCGAAGCAACACAAAACACCGCGACCGACGCGTACGCAGCATAGAAAACTGCACAAACACAGCGTGTACGAAACGGAGAACACTGTACGAGACTAATGCAGGGTCCGACTCGGTCACAAGAACGTTTCCAACATACACAAACAGCACAAAGGAAAAATCACCCAAAAAAAGGCCAAACAAGCAATTACCAAGACAATAAATACTGGGGGGGGGCAGAGACACACCCACA
This sequence comes from Calotriton arnoldi, assembly GCA_963921515.1. Lineage (NCBI taxonomy): Eukaryota > Metazoa > Chordata > Amphibia > Caudata > Salamandridae > Calotriton > Calotriton arnoldi. The sequence continues at coordinate 8,464 of CAWUFW010008212.1, forward strand.
ACTCCACCTATATAAAGGACACAAATCACAACCATGAGCCTTTGCAAATGCCATTCCACTGCCAGCACCCAAGAGAAAGCAACCACACACCCACAGCTCATCCCTCACACAAGCCACACACCATCAGCACACCAACAAATACCTACCTCACATACACCCAGCAAAACACACACTCACACACCCTCACCTGCACACCAACACACACATCACTCACCATCACCACCCATCACCATGCCCCCCAAGAAGAATCCCAAGTTCCTAGATAGTGAATTGGAAGTCATGGTAGACGAGATCCTCAGGGTGGAGCCACAGCTGTTTGGCACACTGGTCCAACAGACCCCCATGTCGCAAAAACCAAGATGTGGGAGAGGATCATCAACAGGGTGAACGCCCAATCACCATGTCGGCGCACAAAGACCGACATCCAGAACAGGTGGTATGACGTGCGCAGGAGGGTACGGGACATGCTGAAGAAAGACTACATCAACAGCCAATACACCGGCAGTGGCCCTCCTGCCAAGCCAATATACCTCAGGCCCTGGGAGGAGAAGGTGCGGGCCATCCTTCCGCCAGTGAGCGTATATGGACTAGAGAACATCCCAGAGCCTGGTGAGTACACAACAAATGTACACAATATACTGCCACAAAACACACACATCACTGTCAAGGGAGAGTCAAACCATGCACTCATAGCAATTACACAGCAACCAGAACAGAATCATCCCAAAATGTGTATGTCAGTCAGATAAACACAACACATGCCATCAAAAAGTCACATCCAACTGTGCCAACACATGTACAAACACAACTACAACTACAGCTAGGCAGTGGCACAAATAGAACTAACAAACACATCCAGACATGTAGCCACCACAACAACACCAACACACAGTGAAGACCACTCAAAGGAAGGAATTCTGTGTATGCTGGCCAAGTCAGTGTAGCCAATAGCATCATGGGAGTCGCAGTCACACATATTGCCCCCCCCCAACTGTCCCATCAACACCACCATGAACCATGCTCACATCACAGGAAGTGGAGAAGGACTCACAAGATGGCTGACACTGGCTACTGCTGTGGGGAGCACAAGGCCCTGCTGGCAACTGTGCACCAACAAACAGCAGGACACCACTGACTGACATCCTGAGAGACAACTTACACTCCCTGCAATGCAAGCACGTTCCATGGTGGGATATCTGGCTAGCTGGGTGGGAAGGGGGACTTGCAGCACTGACCATAGTCACAAGCACCTCCCCTCACACACACCCCAACACAAACTCCACAGAACCCACCTGGTAGAATGCAATGCCCCCATCCTAACACAAGATCCCACAAAGAACCACCACCCTGGGTTATGTTGTGTGAAGCACAGGGACACTCTTGGGACCTCTAGCCAAACAACTGCCAGGACAACACTCCCAGCCATCCTGTCAGCACAGCCAGCCCACCCCACAGGGAAGCAGAGTCAAAAGGAAGGAAGCATGGGCATGCTGGGAAGGGGGAGGAGGCAATAGCATGATGGGAGACGTAGTCACAGCTCTACATCCCCCACCACATGGCCCAGCAAGCTCACACTCACGCATGCACATCCCACAGAGAGTGGAAAGGCCCATCAAAGATGTCTGACACTGTTGCTGTGTCGTGGGGAGCACAAGGGCATGCTGGGTACTGCACACCAACCAACAGCAGGACACCACTGTCAGCCATCTTGCCATTGCTCTCACACCCACACACACTGAACTCCACACAAAAGCAAGTAAGTATGGGAATGCTGGGAATTGGGGTGGAGGCAATGGCATGATGGGAGTCGCAGTCACAGACATAGCTCACCCCCACAACTGTCCCATCAACACCACCCTGAACCATGCTCACATCACAGGAAGTGGAGAAGGACTCACAAGATGGCTGACACTGGCTACTGCTGTGGGGAGCACAAGGCCCTGCTGGCAAATGTGCACCAACAAACAGCAGGACACCACTGAGTGACATCCTGAGAGACAACTTACACTTCCTGCAACGCAAGCACGTTCCATGGTGGGATAACTGACTGGCTGGGTGGGTGGGAAGGAGGGCCGGCTGTCAACCAAACACAACCAATGCAGACCATGTTCACACCCCAGAAAATACATAGAAATGCCCAAATAATGCAGGGCAATGTGCCACACCAATATCAACCCCTGACTGTGACGACTTAGGACAATGCAATGTACAGGCCCGCACCCAGAGGCACAGTCACAACTGTCATGTGTGTCAACCATTGATGCCTGCAGAAACATAACATACATTGTTTGTGTCTCCCAAAAACAGGTGATGATGGGGACACAGCAGCAGACGCTGAGGAGTCCCAGTCCCAGGCTCAAGAGGATGCCGAGCTCACTGGCGTCGTACAGCCTCTGTCCTCCTCGGACGATGAAGAACAACCTGGCACATCCGGTGCAAGTCAACATGCAGCACCAGCAGGACCACCAGCTGCAGCACCAGCAGGACCACCAGCTGCACCCCCGCACCCACCCTCCAACGACTGTCACCACGAATACCATCCCTGCCGACATGGACAGAACAAGGAGCAACACCAGCACAGGGACCCTGGACCAACCTGGGGCCATGGACACCACCACCACCACCAACCCCCAAGGTGGACCAGGGTTATCTGTGCGTGCCACTGCACACACTGCACATGTCAGCAGGGGTGGTGGGAGGGGTGGGAGACAGAGGTCGCTGCTTGCAGACGTTGCTGGTGTGCATGATGACCCACAACTGGTACGCATAGCTGATGCGTACCAGTCCAGCACCGGAGACCTCAGCCAGGTAGTGGGGCTCCTCAGAGACATGAAACAGCAGCAGGCTGCCCATCATGCCCGCTTGGACTCCCACATGTCCCACGTGGAGTCACACATGTCCCGTGTGGACTCACACATGTCCCGCGTGGAGTCCAAGTGGGATGCACTGCATGAGATGACGGCGGTGCACAGGGACATTTTACAATGCCTCCGCCAGATGAACAGCAACCAGTCCACACCTCCCTGTGTGCCAACAACATCTGGTGCCGAACAAACTGCAACTGCCACAGGGAGGGAGGAGGACTCTGGCGGAGAGTCCCCTGCACCGCAGCAGCCTGTATTGAGGGCCCCCCAAGAAGAGGGGTCGTCCGAGGAGGGAAAAGTGAGAGGCCGATGGCCAAGCGCAACTCCCAGGAAGCCTGAACCTGTTCTGGATGTTCGCCTTTGTGCACAGACTGTTCACCCTGTTGACGGCAACACTACTCCCACACATTGCATGGGGAGTACAAGTTGGACCAATGTGTCAGACAACTGTGGCCCCGATACTGGGGATCCTGTCTACCAGGACTTTCAATTCACCTAAGAACTTGGGATTGCAAGATTTATGTACAGCACTACCCATCCTATGCACTATTAACACAAATGTATCACAATAAACACACTAATACACCATACTTGCCTCTGTCGTGATTCCAACGTGGGTGCTGTTATGGGGATGATGAACTGCAAAATTACACTGTGTATGCGAACTGCAACAGCAAGGACAACACAGGCATGTGAGTACAGGCAACGTGACACACATGAGGGAGACACACCACCAGGGCTACACAACACATACACACCTAGGCCATCTGACTCATTGCCTACACTGATGTTGCCAGGGAAGACGGTGCAATGCACAGACACCACACCCATTCCCAGTTGTAGTCAAGTAGCCCACAGGTGCAGTAAGCAAATGGCAGTCAAATGTGTGACCACAGACAACGCACATCACAAAGTGAAGCACAGGTTTATTACACAGTTGCAACATGCCGTAACCACTACAGATGCAAGGTAATCCCACCTGGCAGCGGGCACACAGTCAACAACTGTAGACGGAAGGAAGTCCATGGGTGTGGCGCACATCACCTGTAGGGACACAATTGCTACCAGCCTGGATGTGCAATCACGTCGTCGGTGGACACAGTTGACCAAACGAATCTGAAAGTACCCTGTGAAGGACAGAAATGACACACAGTCAAAAGCAATGGAGTACAGGACAGAACAGCAAAACTCATGCACAATACATGTTACAAGATACCCACCCAGAACCAAGTTAGCATGTCAACACTGTTGGGGAGTACAGCCCACCTGTCACACACATCGCAACACACATCCAGTCAAGTAGCCCATGGACACACTCCAACAGCACCAGAGCACCACCCACACATCATGCCAACTCACATCATTGACATGACACCTCAGGATACTCACATTCAGCTAAAGAAGTTGGTGATGAGCTGTGTGCGGACATCACCATCACCATCATCATCATCATCGTCACTGGCATCGTGGTCCAGGCCAGGATCCTCCACAGGTGGCGGATGTTGGTCATTGTCATCCTGGATGAGAGGCAACTCCTTCCGCACTGCCAGGTTGTGGAGCATGCAGCAGACGATGATAATCTTGCACACTTTCGCAGGGGCATATGGGAGGGACCCTCCGGTCTTGTCCAGGCAGCGGAAGCGGCTCTTCAGGAGACCAAAGGTCCGCTCAATCACTCTCCTGGTCCGACCATGTGCCTCATTGTAGCGCATCTGGGCTGGTTTCACAGGGTTCCTGAGGGGTGTCAGCAACCACGGCATGTTGGGGTATCCCGAGTCACCTACGGACAGACAAGTGCACATTAGCTGACTTGGAAAAGTGGCTGGAATACTACAGATCAGATCACACACAATGGCACAAAGTCAGTACACACCGACAAGCCAGGCACGCTGGTTCTGCATCTGTGCCATCATCCTGGGGATGCGACTACTCCTCATCACAAAGGCATCGTGTGCTGAACCAGGGAAACGGGCACACACGTGTGTGATGGTCATGTCTGCAAGACACACCACCAGTGCATTGACCGAGTGGTAGTGCTTGCGGTTCCTGTAGGCCTGCTCCTGGGCCTGTGGTGGTACCAAAGCCACATGTGCCCCATCAATGGAGCCAATGACATGCGGCATCCTCCCCAGGGCATAAAAGTCACTCTTCACGTCAGTGAGTCGTCGCAGTCTAGGGAAATAGATGTACCAGTTCAGGAAGAGCAACATTGCCGCCAAAACATCGCGGAGCACACGGCTGAACATGGTCTGTGACATCCCACCAGCAGTCGCCACAGTATGTTGGAAGGTACCAGTGGCAAAGAAGTGTAGGGCTGCCATCACCTTCACCTTGGGGGTCAGCGCTGTAGGATACGGCCGGCCAGGCTGCAAATGTGGGGACAACTGCACTGCCAAATCCTCAATCAGCTGCCTGGTGAAGCGGTACCGTCGGATGCTGTCCCGTTCCACCATCGTTGCCAGGTCTGGGAATGGTCGATGGACAGCAGGAGCCCTGCAGTGCAGAGGAGAAGTAAGCAAGATTGTCAGTCACCCCACATATGCGGCATTGAACACACTCAAGATCCCAACATACATCATTATGAGGCACAACTACATGAAGTGTGCAGTACCGGAAGGACATGTATGGTACATACATGGCCAACATCTGTCAACACGGTCCAACAGGTGGCATCAATTAGTCCCAGGTTGGCCCATTGGATATCATGAGGCCGTGTCACAGTTCCCATCTCCTGCTGCCGTGTCACAATAACCCCCCACAGTGACATGTGAGGACAGATGTGCCCCAGGCACCACAGCTCAACGACAGGTACATTCCCAGGGACCCTGTAATGCCACATGGACACTGGCATTACATGGAGTATCATGTATACACCACAACAAAACAACCATGACCCCCACAGGTAGTGGCCCCACTTGCCACGGCAGGACAGACATGGACGTCTGTGACACACACACGCACAACATCAGAGTCCATGCACACACAACGTGGATGTGGAGACTGTCTCCCATTGTGCACATGAAATCAGAGACATTGTAAACACTACATGCACAAAGACTGTGGAGGACCATCACTATTGTGCCACTGGGACACCCTGGCTCAAACATACCGTCCCACATGGGACTCACGGGGTATGTGACATGACATACACATACACCACCGTGAAATGTGACCATGGCACATGCACAGATATGAACAGTTGCACATCACAGTGGTCATGTACACGTAACACCCAGGATCCTGTCCCCATGAACACGTGCACAGCCTGGGGGTGGCTGCCCACAGGTGACACCCACAGGACAACATGTACACCAACATACACACAATAGGAAATGCAGCCTTACATGCCTTATGATTAAGTTTGGACAGGCTGTCGTGATGTAGGTGTGCCCCTCACTCCCTGGGAGCTATCTGTGGCTGGCATATGTCCATCTGAGACAGGCATGCTGACATATGCCAGTCACATGTACAGTGATGCGTTGTACTGCAATGGCCCGATCGGTGCCTCCGGCCGGCCCATTGCATTCAATGTGTGCGGGTACGCGTTGTACCCCTGTGCGCGTTGTACCGCAATGGACCGATCGGTGCCTCCGGCCGGCCCATTGCATTCAATGTGTGCGGGTACGCGTTGTACCCCTGTGTGCGTTGAACTGCAATGGACCGATCGGTGCCTCCGGCCGGCCCATTGCATTCAATGTGTGCGGGTACGCGTTGTACCCCTGTGCGCGTTGTACCGCAATGGACCGATCGGTGCGCACCCATTGACAATGGGCTTGCCTGGCAACGGACGCGTTTTCGAATTTCGAACGAGTCGGTTGCTGTAAATTCAGTTGGTCACCCACAACAATGTTGCAAAATCATGTATGTCATGAAGTTGAAGATTTGAAGGATGCTGTGGGCGTGTTTTGGTGCTGCTATTCCATGGATTGGCCAGATTCAGAAGATGCAAACGACTTGGACCTATCACTTTGGACACAAGGGACAGTATCTGCCTCTCCAGCACATATATATTGCTGGCTGTTCCCCTGAGAGCTCACTTGCCTGCACTACATGCTCCAGGACGACATCTGCCACTGCACTGCTGCTGTCTCTGCCCCTCTGGACCCTGCAATGGCACGTACTGTGGAGAGAGCCCCAGCCTTCAGCCTTGAAGAGAACCAGGCCCTGCTGGACAGCCTACTTCCACAGTACAGCAAGCTGTATGGGACACCATGGGAGCAGGTGAGTGTTCTGTGCACTGCCTTTCTGAATGTGCATTTTGTGTGACTAGCAAGGCTGAGAGTCTGCACGCCACTGGCTAGCAGGCTCACTGAGTAGTTGTCACCCCCCATAGTGTGTAGTGACTTGCACTGGACAGGTATGGTGCAGTGACAGTGCATTTGAACATGGTTTTACTTCCCATGCAATGATACCATGTAGTGACGTCTGGCAAACTGTCCATGGTCAGCTTTGCACTGCCTGTGTACATCATGTGCCCCTGTGATTGAGACATGTATATACAACTGTGTCATGCACGGATATGTTGCATGTGTGGTAATGGCCTTTTCACTTTGTCATCCTGACAGGTTAATGCCCATCGGAAGCAGGAAATCTGGAAGGACATCGTCCGGGCTGTCCGGTCCGTGGGGGTCTACTAGCGCCGGATCCGCAACTGCCAGAAGAGGTGGCAGGACCTTCGGGGCTGGACCCGGAGGATTGCACGGGTCCAGCTGAAGCTGTCGCCTCCTCGCAGGAGGGGCGGAACACGGACCCTGACCCCCACATGCTCCAGATCCTGGCGGTGGTGTTTCCAGACCTGGATGGGCAGTTGAAGGCCAGACAGCAGCAAGGAGGGGTGAGTCAAAGACTGCACTGTGAACTCTGTATTACATGCTTTGTGCCCTCTTCTGGCCTGGTTCAACTGCCACAGTGCAGCAGTCATGTTGTCCAGGAGCCATGTCCCTCTATTGTGCACTGCCCACTGCTCATCTGATACCCAGGTGTGGCCCTTACATTCAGGGAATTGTGTCACTTGGGACTGTGTCCTTACAGTTTGCTTCACTAAAGGTGGGGGACAGCATCTGTTTCCCTAACTCTGTTGTGGGCATCATGGGTGGGTCCATTGTTCACACAACGCCTGGGTTTGGACATGTGATCTGCGTGTTGCTTTGATATGCGGTCCACTTGCTGAGCTGAGCCACCACATGTGCCTGGGGTATGTGGCACACGCCCATGCAGCGGGTGGGAACAATGTTTGGGCCCCAGGAGTGTGCAGATTACGTGTGTCACACATACATAGCCAGCTATCCACTGTCCAGGGCACATCCCTCATTCATGTGGAGCAGGACAGTCATGCCTACTCCAGGCCATGCAATGCACTCTGTACTCCCACTCCCGTGTATCAGCTGACACATTGTGCACAGTGATTTGAGCCCTCAGGTGTCTGCCTCTGTGTCAGTGTGCTGTGGATTAGTTGCCAGGACTGCTGGGGTGTTTCTTGGTAGGGGCTCAGCATGCCCCTGGAGATGTGACCATAGGAGACGATACTTGTGTGTCACATAGGTGTTTGATCAGCTGCCCGTGCAGACTGGGGTATGCGAATGTGAAGTTCAGGCAGCTGTTCCCCATTCACAGCAAATTGTGAGGGGCTCAGGTTCAGAGGGTAGTGTCACAGGTCTCCCATATGTCCAATAGGTGTGACCTGGACAGATGAGGGTTAAGATGATGTGTTGTGTGGGGGATGTACATGTGCACTTGTGCAGCTCCAGGACTTGCATTCCCCATGACCTACTATTGTGACACAGTGTATAGTGTTGTTGTCTGGCTGCCAAGTCATACATCACTGAGACAGTGATGTATGACTTAGCAGTCATGCCTCTGCCATGGCATGTGTCTACTTATTGGTGATCCTGCATGCACACCATAGTGGCGCTGGCTATCAGGACATGGGTGCATCATGGTGTCTGTCGCTGGTATGCATCACATGCATTTCCTATTTGACTCTGGGCATCCCTTTCATCCGGAAACCTGTACTGACTCAGTGGCAAGAGCTGTGATGTGTGCATGTCCACATGCCACACCGTGTCCTCTGCACTGTCCAACTACTGTGTACTTGGTGCATGTGTCCACACTGGGGTGTTGCAATCCAACAGACACCAGACAGATGGGTGCAAGGCCATGTGGGATGTGAGTGCCATGCTTGGCATCAGACTGACAATTGGCTTCTCCTGTTCAGTTAGGGCACTTTTAGCAATGTACAACTAATGATGCCAGGGCTTGCTCTGTAATGTGCTGTGCTCACAGTGGTGTGTGCGTTTGGTGCAGGTGACTGATGTCTGTCTGTTTCCCCATTGTTTGCAGATACATCCACGGCCACGGAAGGGGACAGCTCCACGGACCAGGAGGAGCCAGAGAGCCAGACTGGGTCAGCAGCCGAGGAGTGGTCGGAGGGACCCAGTGGCACGGAGGGCGAGGGGAGCCACACCGAGGAGTCCTCAGCACCATCCACCTCAGCTGAGGACCAGAGCAACTCGGAGGATGACTCCCTTGTGGAGGCGGGTGTCAGCAGCCACCACACCCCAGCTAGTGTTGCTGTCCCCGCCACCACCAGCACCACCACCGCCCTCCCATCGGCTCCCATTCCCCAGGTCCGTGAAGGCTCCCATGTTCGGGAGCGTGTCTCCTTTGGCCCAGGCACCGCACCCCTGCCCCTGTGTCCCCTGCTGCCCTGAGTGAGGAGTCTGTGTACCTCCTTCGCCAGCTCCATGTAGGGCAGACAGCCATGCTGAGTGTCCTCCATGCGCACACCGCACTGTTGACTCAGCTGGTGTCGTTCATGGAGGGCATCTCATCGGGCATGTCTGACCTACAGAGGGGCAACAGGTCCATGGACTCCTCCCTGACGGCAGCAGTGTCCCTCCTCAGACAGTCCCTCACCCCTCCTGCCTCTGCTCCATCCACACTCCCCAGCACCTTACCCGTCCCAAGCACACACACACCGGCACAGGCACACACCAGCACACACATGTCCAGCACACAGACACACACGCCACAAACTAAACGCACACGCACGCACAGTCAGGGGACTGAAACCAGACTCACAGGGGATGGGGCCCTGGTACACACACACGCATCCACGGGCACTGCGCAGTCCTCAGTTGCCTCTCCCTCCAAAGCACCCTCCCTTGCCTCACCTGCAACCCCAAAGACCCAGCGCCTCTTCCTCAGTGACCTCGGCCTCTTCCCCTCCGATCCAGCTGCCCCAGCATCCAGGGGGAAGAGGAATCCCCCACACGGAGCAGAGTGCCCCTCGCCCCCGGACACCCTCCCCCAGGCGCAGACAGACTGAGGCCCCCACCCGCAAGTCCCCCGGAGTGCTAAGAGCAAGACCCCGCCGCCGCCCTGCAGCTCAAGCACCAGGTCTCCTTCCTCCATCCCTCAGGCCCCCACTCCACAGGTGCCCCCACCACACCCTGCCCCAGGTTCCCCCACCCACAGATATACCATCCCCAAGAGGCTCCGGCCTTCTCCCCCTGCCACTTGCTCTCCCGGCACCACACCCCCGCTGCGCTTGTCTGTGCCACTGATATGGTGAGGGTGACCTCCCCCTCTGTCCAGCCCACCTTGCCTGTTCCCCATTCTCCTCCACTGGTGGTAGGCACTGCAGTGGAGTCCACTACCACCCTGTCTGACTTGGGCACTGCAGTGGCGGACCTGTCCACTCCATCTGCAGGGTCCACTGCAGTCGTGCCGGCACCCACAACATCTGAGCCATGCCCCCAGTTGTGCCGGCACACACCCATGTCAGACACCTCCACTGCAGTTGTCAGTGGCTCTCCAGCACCCACCACCCCTTCCCTGCTTCCTCCTGGTGAGCCCTGATCCTGTCCCTGCGGTGCCTGGCCTACCCCCCGGTTGCCCCTCCTAGTGGATTGTCCCTGGTTTTGTGCAGGCATGTGTAGGGTGGCATCTGCCACTGTCACCCACTTGTGACTTTGTTGATGGACTGGCCATTGGCCTTTGTTTATGTTCTACCGGACTTCTACTTTTAATGCCACATATGCTGAATAAAGCAACTTTCTGTTCTCTAGTGCTTTTGCTTCTGATGTACATGATGTTGATGATGCTAACCATGCCCTTGCTGCAGTGATGGTGATATTTGGTCTCATGATAATGAAGTGTTACTGTGCAGGAACCCATGTGGTCCAGGGGAATGTGTCCTATCCTGTGGTGTATCCATGTCATCCATAGCAGCATCTGAGGGTGTCATGTGTTCAGTATTTGGCAATGGGATTTCCTACTTAGATTGGCAATTTCACATCTGTGGCTTCCACCCCTGCACATCTGTTGTGCCTGTCATTGTTCAATTTGTCTACTTCCCTGACCGTGTGGCCATCTCCACTGGACATGCAGGTTTGGGCATCAATGGGGAAGGACTCATCTGTGTTGTCAGTGCAACATTGCTATACAAGTGTGTTGGATCTGTGCTGATGATTCCGTTGGCACTTCCATGACCAGGCTGATGTGACGGGAGCCCTCATTTGGTGCTAATTGTTGATTGTGTGTCCCATTGCTGCCATGGTATGGTATCTGTTCACCTCACATCTGCAGTCTCCACAGGGTATCTGCATGTGTGTGCCCATTGGTGCAAATATGTGGGTCTGCATTCGGATGGTCACTTCTGTCATTGTGTCATTGATGATTGTTGACGGTGTCAGCCCCCATGGGTGTTGTTTGTCTGCACATGGCCAAAGTTATGTCTTATTTGCACTGCAGGATTTGGCTCCCCCAATTTATGTTGCAATGGGACACATACACTACTTTGCCACTGATGTGTTTGTTGTTCTGTGACCAGGAATCATCCATGCAGTTTGGCAGTTGCACCTCTTACTTTGTCAACATTTACCTTTTGGTCACTGTGATGATGGGGGTTTGGACCCCATTGCCACAATGTTCAAAATGTGCTGCAGCTATGGACACTACACTTACCTTTTGGTCACTGTGATGATGGGGGTTTGGACCCCATTGCCACAATGTTCAAAATGTGCTGCAGCTATGGACACCACACTTACCTTTTGGTCACTGTGATGATGGGGGTTTGGACCCCATTGCCACAATGTTCAAAATGTGCTGCAGCTATGGACCCCACACTTACCTTTTGGTCACTGTGATGATGGGGGTTTGGACCCCATTGCCACAATGTTCAAAATGTGCTGCAGCTATGGACCCCACACTTACATTTTGGTCACTGTGATGATGGGGGTTTGGACCCCATTGCCACAATGTTCAAAATGTGCTGCAGCTATGGACCCCACACTTACCTTTTGGTCACTGTGATGATGGGGGTTTGGACCCCATTGCCACAATGGTCATGGCCTGCTTGCGTTGTGTGTGCCACACACATATTTGTGTGGCACATGTGCTAGGGGGTCACATTGTATGTTCGAAGTCATGTTCGGTGTTGTAGGCATTTGACACAGTCTACACACGCTTGTCATGGTGTTGGGGGATGTCTTCTTCTTGCATTCCCTAGGTTGTGGTGTGCTGGTTGTGTCATGCATTGTCCATCCTATGGGTGGGGGTGGTAGTGGTGGTAGGCATCCTGCCCCCCCTGGCTAAGGGTGGTAGTAGTGGTAGGCATCCAGCCCACCCTGGGTGAGGGTGGTAGGCATCCTGCCCCCCCTTGCTAAGGGTGGTAGTAGTGGTAGGCATCCTGCCCCCCCTGGGTGAGGGTGGTAGTAGTGGTAGGCATCCTGCCCCTCCTGGGTGAGGGTGGTAGTAGTGGTAGGCATCCAGCCCCCCCTGGGTGAGGGTGGTAGTGGTGGTAGGCATCCTGCCCCCCCTGGCTAAGGGTGGTGGTAGGCATCCAGCGCCCCCTGGGTGAGGGTGGTAGTAGTGGTAGGCATCCTGCCCCCCTGGCTAAGGGTGGTAGTAGTGGTAGGCATCCTGCCCCCTGGGTGAGGGTGGTAGTAGTGGTAGGCATCCTGCCCCCTGGGTGAGGGTGGTAGTAGTGGTAGGCATCCAGCCCCCCTGGGTGAGGGTGGTAGTGGTGGTAGGCATCCTGCCCCCCTGGCTAAGGGTGGTGGTAGGCATCCAGCCCCCCTGGGTGAGGGTGATAGTAGTGGTAGGCATCCTGCCCCCTGGCTAAGGGTGGTAGTAGTGGTAGGCATCCAGCCCACCCTGGGTGAGGGTGGTAGTAGTGGTAGGCATCCTGCCCCCCTGGCTAAGGGTGGTAGTAGTGGTAGGCATCCTGCCCCCTGGGTGAGGGTGGTAGTAGTGGTAGGCATCCTGCCCCCTGGGTGAGGGTGGTAGTAGTGGTAGGCATCCAGCCCCCCTGGCTAAGTGTGGTAGTAGTGGTAGGCATCCAGCCCACCCTGGGTGAGGGTGGTAGTAGTGGTAGGCATCCTGCCCTCCTGGCTAAGGGTGGTAGTAGTGGTAGGCATCCTGCCCCCCTGGGTGAGGGTGGTAGTAGTGGTAGGCATCCTGCCCCCCTGGGTGAGGGTGGTAGTAGTGGTAGGCATCCTGCCCCCCTGGGTGAGGGTGGTAGTAGTGGTAGGCATCCAGCCCCCCCTGGGTGAGGGTGGTAGTGTTGGTAGTCATCCTTCCCCCCTGGCTAAGGGTGGTGGTAGGCATCCAGCCCCCTGGGTGAGGGTGGTAGTAGTGGTAGGCATCCTGCCCCCTGGCTAAGGGTGGTAGTAGTGGTAGGCATCCTGCCCCCCTGGGTGAGGGTGGTAGTAGTGGTAGGCATCCTGCCCCCTGGGTGAGGGTGGTAGTAGTGGTAGGCATCCTGCCCCCTGGCTAAGTGTGGTAGTAGTGGTAGGCATCCTGCCCCCTGGGTGAGGGTGGTAGTAGTGGTAGGCATCCTGCCCCCCTGGGTGAGGGTGGTAGTAGTGGTAGGCATCCTGCCCCCCTGGGTGAGGGTGGTAGTAGTGGTAGGCATCCAGCCCCCCTGGGTGAGGGTGGTAGTGGTGGTAGGCATCCTGCCCCCTGGCTAAGGGTGGTGGTAGGCATCCAGCCCCCCTGGGTGAGGGTGGTAGTAGTGGTAGGCATCCTGCCCCCCTGGCTAAGGGTGGTAGTAGTGGTAGGCATCCTGCCCCCCTGGGTGAGGGTGGTAGTAGTGGTAGGGCATCCTGCCCCCTGGGTGAGGGTGGTAGTAGTGGTAGGCATCCTGCCCCCTGGCTAAGTGTGGTAGTAGTGGTAGGCATCCTGCCCCCTGGCTAAGGGTGGTGGTAGGCATCCTGCCCCCTGGGTGAGGGTGGTAGTAGTGGTAGGCATCCTGCCCCCTGGGTGAGGGTGGTAGTAGTGGTAAGCATCCTGCCCCCTGGCTAAGGGTGGTAGTAGTGGTAGGCATCCTGCCCCCCTGGCTAAGGGTGGTAGTAGTGGTAGGCATCCTGCCCCCCTGGGTGAGGGTGGTAGTAGTGGTAAGCATCCTGCCCCCCTGGCTAAGGGTGGTAGTAGTGGTAGGCATCCTGCCCCCTGGCTAAGGGTGGTAGTAGTGGTAGGCATCCTGCCCCCCTGGGTGAGGGTGGTAGTGGTGGTAGGCATCCAGCCCCCTGGCTAAGGGTGGTGGTAGGCATCCAGCCCCCTGGGTGAGGGTGGTAGTAGTGGTTGGCATCCAGCCCCCCTGGGTAGGGGTGGTGGTGCGCATTCAGGCCCCTGTGTGCATATGTGGCATTGGTGATGGGCATCCCGCCCCTATGGTGCTGCTGTTGCTGGTGTAAGTATATTCTGCATCCCTCTGTGTGTGTGTGATGTGTCGTGTACGTGTTGTATGTGTTTTGTGGTTGGTGTCTGGCTTACCTTCTGCGCCGTACGCGTCCGTGCCTGTTCCGGTAGTATATGTAGAATATTGGTATGATCGGGACGAAGGGATTCATGGTTGGTTCGTGTCGTTCGTCCTTCTCGTTGCTTCGCGTCGTCCTCGTCGCTTCGCGTTGTCCTCGTCGCTTCGCCTCGTCCTCGTCGCTTCGCGTCGTCCTCGTCGCTGCCGTGTTCGTCTCGGAGCCGTGGATCGTGTTGTGGCGCGAATCGGAGCTTATGTGCGCCTCTCCCGGATGCTTTGACGTGCCGTGCGTAGCGACGGGTTCGGCGCGTACGGAAAGCGCATCGTACTTGTCCGGCCGGACGGGGCTGCATTTTTCCTTCCGTGCGACTCGATTCGGCGTTTCTGGATTCGCCTCGGTCGGGGAACAGGACCTGGTTTGGGTGAGTACGGCTCGGCCGGATTCTTTGCTGTTGTGCGCATCGTACTTACTCGTTCGGTGTGCTGTACGGATCGGTCGGGAAACAGGCTTTCGCATGGCTTTTTTCCCGACCGAATGGTGTTGGGTGCGCCTCCGACCGAGATCGGAATCGGCCCCTGTGTCTCTTGCAGTACTGCTGAGCAGAGTGCATGAGATCACACTGGGCTTGTTTAAATCCCACACTGTCTCCATCAACAAAGGGGTACCTCAGGGCTCATCCTTGAGCCCGACATTTTTTAACATCTACGTAGCCTCCCTGGCCCAGGTTGTTAAATCTTGTGGCTTTCACGTTATATCGTATACAGACGATACCCATCTGATCATCTCGTTGGGACAGGATATTAATGGTGCAAAGCACCGATTCCTGGGCTGTATGAGGAGTATTTTGTTTTGGGTGATGACGAACTGTATCCAAATGAACAGCGAAAAAAACTGAAATGTTGAGGTTCTGCAAGGCTTAGCACTACTGGTCCTCCGACTGGTGGCCCTCTGAACTGGGAGTAGCCCCCTCCCCAAAGCAAGCCGTACAAAATCTGAGTGTTAAACAAGACCAGTAGCTCTCCATGAAAAGCTATATTGGTGCAATCTGTGGGGCCTGCTTTCCTACCATCCGGCTACTGAGGAAAGTCTTTCCTTGGATGCCATCATCTGCAAGGAAAAAGCTGGTCCAGGATCTAGTCATAAGTCACCTGGACCTCAGCAACACTGTGTTTATGCCAGCCAATGACACCCTATTGTCCAAATTCCAGGTGGTGCAAAATACAGCTGCCCGTCTTCCCTGTAATCTGCTGGCAGGTTCTCCCTCTGCACCTATTCCTAGAGCTCTTCACTGGCTTCCAGACAGAAAACGCACTGTTTTTAAGATATGCTGCCTTACCCACAGGTTTTTGATGTTCAGAGCTCCCATATACTTAAAGGACCAATTGCATCACCATTGTCTTCCAGATACGGCGGCAGAGCTTTTTCTGTTACTGCCTCCACAGCTTGGAATCAACTCCCGCTCCATCTCCACTGCTGCTCTGGTTTTGCCCAGTTCAAAAAACTTTTGAAGACCTGACAGTTCCAGGCTCTGGATGTGGTTCTGTGTTGGCTGAGTGCTGAGATATACCTTCGGGTATGAGTCGCTGTGCTTTATCAAGTGGAAATTAAAATAACAGAACAATGTGTTTTGCCCACGGTGCTACCACCTGGTGAGGAAGCTGGGGTTAGACGTTTTGTCAGTTGGTGCCACAGTTTACAGTTTAACCAATAGATAATTTCTCCCTCAGTGTACAAACTGCACCTGTTCTGTTAACAAAGGGATCTTAGTATAAAGGTGAAAATAGTGCTCTGGAGTTCTGAGCTCATGCCTTCCCCCACACGCTACCTCCTTGAGAAGCAGGTCAGGGTTGCAGTTTTAAAGAAAAAGGCCCCTTCCCAGAGGACCCCGAAGAAACTCTTTGGAGGACGGAAGGTTGGAGAGCCACCCCACCCGTGGATCCCCAGGATCCCGCTTACCTGCACCAGGTTCATAGAGGTGAAGTGACGTCGGAACATCCCGCAGATGACAATGGAAAACTTGCGAAGAAAGGTCTCTGGAGAAGTCTCTGAAGATGTCTGGTGGAATCCAAGGGTGGATTCTTATAGAGGAGAACCTGCAAGCAGAGGGGACAGAGTCTATACCACTCGGAGGTGACCAGGAGGCATGGAAGCACAATGCCCACCCTTTGCAGGGAGTTCAGGAGAGTTGAAGAGGACCTTGTCGCTGCAGCTGTGGCGACCAGGCGATGCTGAGATAGACCAGGAGCCATTCACAAGCTGTTCGACGTCAGATGTCGGTGTCTAGGTGGTCGATATCTGGTGGGATCACCAACAAGCCTTGGTAGCCACAACTGGCGCGGAAGACAAAAAGATGCAATCGTTGGGACCAGCAAGGTCCAAGGGACTCACAAAGTGCAGGAGTGTCAGAGCAGGCCCGATCAAGCAGGGGAGCCCACCAAAGCAGGAGAAGACCCTCGTGAGGACCCACAGGCCGAAGGCACAGGAATCGCAAGAGAACCTCAGGCAGCTCACCAAAGATGGAGGCCCGCAGTGTAAGGGATGCAGTGAGGACTCTGATCTTCAAGGGATGAGGTGCTGGAGGCTGGAGCTTCTTATAGCCCGAAGATCTCTGGAGTGCAGAGCCAGCACGCCTTGGCAATGGAAAGTGGACGTGGTGCACAGGGCTTTGGTCCCAGCGGCTCCTCTAAATTCCAAGGAAGACAGGTCAGGTCTCCGGAGAGCTGCAGAACCACCACCTGTGTTGCTGGGCCTCAGGAAGACTGTAGGACGACAGGAGCAGCAGATCAATCAGCTTCGTTGCGGTGCCTGCAGATGCAGGGGAGTGACTCCATCACTCCAAGGGAGATTTCTTTGGATGTCCTTGATGCCCATAGGTCTTCTGGAGAACCTGAGTGAAGTACAGGTACAGACAGGGCAGAAGACTTGAAGAACAGCAAAATCGGGAGCAGCAGGAGTCTTCCTTGATGCAGTCTCGGTTACACTCCAATGAAGTCCAAGAGTTCAGACGGTTGAAGAGTGTCTTGGTTTCAGAGGTGAGTCTTGTTCCACGATGAATCTGAGGACCCACACACGTGGGAGTCCTTAGATACCCAAGGAAAGGATTGAAATGACTCAGGGGTCCCTCCCAGAGGAGAAGCTGGACAGAGGGGAGGATACTCCCCTGTCCTTTGTCCAGTTTAGCACCAGAGCGGGAGCCAGGCGCGGTCGGTGGTAGGAGTGCCGGTCGGGCGGTGACGTGGGGCGGGGGAGAGGCAGGGTGGGGGGTAGTAAACTACGGATTAAGGCCGAATACAGGTAAGTAAACATTTAAATGAATAAAACGAATTTCGTTGCGCGCACTGCATCGCATTTGGCGATGCAGCGCTCACAACAAAATTCGTTTTATTAATTTAAATGTTTACTTACCTGTATTAGGCCTTAATCCGTAGTTTACTACCCCCCACCCTCCCCCTCCCACGCCCCACGTCACCGCCCGACCGGCACTCCTACCACCGACCGCGCCTGGCGGGAGCCAAGGATTCCTGAACAGGCTCAAACCAGAGTATAGAAGCAGGGTACCAAATGTGCCCTTTAATGCAGTCTGGTGGTGTTGGAAACTGCCCACACCCCAGCCCAATACACTAAGTGCTGTCTGGGAGGTGGTCACACCTCCCTGTGATAGGAAAACTATTGTTCTAACTTCCCCTGCTCAAGCTCAGCTCAGCAGTAGGAGGGCAGAACAGTATCTGTGGTCCGCAGCAGCACTAGCTTGCTGGCAGACCTGGAAAGGCTGCAACCGGGAGTACAAGGGGGAGCCCGTAATGGCCCTCCAGTACATGGCATTATACCTCCAACACCAGAATCGGCATTGGAGTATGATTCCAACATGTTTGAAATAAAACATGACCAGGTTCGGCGCAGCCATTATATAGTCAGACATCTCGTAATGACTGATGTCCACTATATGTCTTAAAATGGCTGACCACACTTACAAAGCCTAGAAAATTTACTCTGGGGTTTTTAGGGGTGTCCCTCACACTTATAACCAAGCACCCTGCCCTTTGCACTGAAGGGCCTAATATAGTGTGACTGATAGGTTTTAAGTGCCGTGGCCTCAGTTATACGAAACCTATATCTGTCGTGAGAGGTGCAAGCACCACCTCATACAGGCTGCAAGGGCAGGCCTGTAGTCTGGGTTTAAGTGGACTCCCATGGGTGGCACAATACATGCTGCAGCCGATGGGAGACCCCTGGGGTATCTATGCCCTGGGTACCTTAGTATCATTTACTAGGGACTTATAAGGGTACACCAGTAGCCAATTGTGGAGGTACAAAAGTACTTACCAAAGCCATTTTGGGAGAGAGAGCACAGATGCTGGGGTCCTGGTTAGCAGGATCCCAGCACACTACATTAAAAACACACTGATACCAGGCACAAAGTGGGGGTAACCATGAAAGCAGAACCCAACTGTCAAGTGAAGAAGGGGTTGTACTGGGTCCAGTTTGCAGAGTTGGGCGGGCCCCAGGACATCAGTTGCCAATGACCTCAAGCACCATGGTTGGGGCCCAGTAGTCCCTGTCTGCCATGTGGCCACCCGAATGGTGGCTGACAACCATGGATCCATTGCTCCCATTAGCTATTTTAACAGCTTACCTTAACAGTACTGAATAGTAGGAAAGTGTATTAAGTCCTCTACTTTTTGTGGTCTTCTTATAACCACTGAGGAAAGCCATTAAAGATTTGAGGATTTAAATTGAGACAAATATGCACACTTTGAGACAGACGTGCCGTGCCCTTAATATGCAAACAATATCAACTGGCTGATTGTGAAAATCAATAGCCGAAGTTTGAAACAGTAAAAGATTTCTCGAACAGTTTCTATTTGTAGATTTTGCAAAACTATTGAAGCAGGTAAGTAAGCAAATATCTGCTGAACATAAATATTCAGTTAAAGTATATGTTGAGATGCTGCTTAATGAAGTCAAATAGGATATTTCAATATGATTTTTCAATAACCATCACATCCAACCATCACAAAACCACTGTCCCACCTTTACCATTACTTCTCTTCCCACCTGTCACTTCAGCTCCCGTCTATCCCCCCAATCCGCTATTCCACTACTTGACCACTTCAACAACACAATCACATGTCCACATCAACAACTACAGAGTGGTGAAGAGCTCAAAGGGCAAAGACTACTGACTGAAGCAAACAATAAGAATAACTCTACTCTTGCCAAGTTCCACATCCATGTCTGACTAGTGCCAGGGTTTATTGAAAAAGTATCTTGCATTGTCTCAATCTAAACCTACTTTTTGCTGCCACAATTTAAATCTACATTTTCTAACTCTATAAATCTGTTCTGTCTAACTTACTCTCTTCTGCTGCCAGGATCATGCAAAAGTTCCAAGCTCACGCACATGCTTTTCCAACGCACATGCTTTTCCAATCTTTTACATAAACACAGCAAGAAACCTTTAGGAAGAGAATCACTGAGAGCCATGTATCCTACTCGAAGTCATGTTAACACCTGACTAGTATGGGTAAAGCCCCTTTGCTCGGCTCACCTGTAGGTCATTCTCAATGGTAGAGCTGGTTGCCCTTGAACTGGGTGCTGTTCAAGCAAGACAAGTGTAGTGCACCGCCCTGTGAGCCATTTTAAGGGCTCTCACCACTGCAGAATAAATTTTGCCACTCATATAACTTGCCTCATGCCCAAGGCTATGTATGATGGCTAGTAACCCACAAACAGGCAGACACCCAGGGAGGACGTGTTCGCTCTACCTTCTAAGATAGGCAGACAAATCCATTATGGTGGCCTTCATAAAAATGTTGCAGTGACTGTGCTCAGTTTTATTTTTCTCTACAGCTATCAAAACACTTCAAGGCTCTGGGAATCCTGCTATGAACGTGGCTGGTGCTTGGCTCTATTCAATATTCTGGAGATTGTCAAGATTTTCCACCATTACCTGTTTTCTTTATGTTTACATCCTGTAGCATGCTTGACGGAAGGCATATTGCAGGGTTGCTTACATCGTATTCAGTTTCCAAATCCTCTCTTTGTCCATCAGGAATTCATCTGTTTAACTTAACTAGGGGTGTACGAAAGTCACGCAATTTGCTTTCACATAATTGTGGCAAGAGTTGGCATAATTTCATAAAATGGCCACAAATGAAGGCGTGAAGTGTTTCCCCGTTGACTCCCCAGCGCGCATGGGTGGCTTGTGTACCCCTCCCCAGCCCGTGACAATGAAGTTCAATAACATAAGCCTCCATGTGGACGCAGGGAAGGCAGGAGCCGAGCTTTGTTTGACCACACTCTGATTAGATAGCATTCACACCCGACTGAAAAGAAGAATGCGTTGCAACAGGACCGTACTTGAAGATATTGTGTACACACTGTGGGGCAGATTTACGAGCCCCCTGCGCCACCAGTACGTCACTTTTCGTGACGTACTGGTGGCGTATCTTACTGCTCCATATTTACAAGGAGAGGAAAAGCCACCCTGCGTGACTTTTCCTCTCCTTGTAAATACGGCCCCTTCACAGGCAGCACTTTGCGGTGAAGGGGCGTTCCATGGGTGTTGCTGTGGGTGTTCCCACGCAACACCCATGAAACAAGACACATCTCCAGATTTACGAGAAATCGTAACTCTGGAGATGCGTCTGAAAGCTACGCCACCCTAGAGGTGGCGTAGCGAGGCGCACCGAGGAGAAATGTTTTCATTTCTCCTCGTTTTTTCCTCTTTCAATGCGTGCTGCATTCTGCAGCACGCATTGAAAGAGGAAAATGGTTGTAGTGATTGTTTTTGTGCAGGAAGGTTCCCCTTCCTGCACAAAACAATCTCCCCACGACGCAGGCATCCTTGCACCATGGTGCAAGGGTGCTCTGCGCCGGCGCATGGCTGCAGTTTGTGCACCAGCGCAGGGGAAGAACAAGGATGCGACATATTCTTGTAAATATGTCGCATCCCTGTGCTTCAAAACTAACGCAGCGCGGCGCAGCAAAATGACTTGCTGTACCCCGCTGCGTTAGTTCAACGTAAATCTGCCCCTGTGTTCTTTGCTGGAAACCAGTGAAGAAATACAAAAATGAAATGCGTCCCCAGAAAGGTCATGTGTACACTGGAGAAACACAGAGGTGACAAATGCCAGAGCATACGACATGGCAGAGAGATGGACACCACATGCAAAAGGATCACCAAGTGTCGAGCAACCAAGTGAAAAAGTTTAATATTGAAGAGATATGCCCACATATTTTGGCTCACAAGTATAATATAATGTAGTGGGTTATCTGTAAGAAGAGGAAAAGGGCCATTTCACCTAGAGAGGCGAACAGCCTATGATCTATTGAACAGACTCACAAGAGCTCTGAAAGGTGATTTGGGCTGTGCAGTCGATCACAAGTCATGTCTCCCTGTTCCCTGTCACCTTATATGAGGAAGTCAGCATCAGACAAAGCACTGATCTCTCATTGAGACAGGATATAGCAGTTTCACTCACCCAAGGTTCCCCACAAGCTTGCTTCTGTTGGTGCTACTTAACTATGATGCAAAGCTATCTCTGAGGAAGGCAGGTGGTACCAGGGCTAAAAGCCAGGCCCTGTGTCTAACTCCCCGTAGGCAGCCACCTGGAGGCAGCCAACCCCACGCCACACACAGCCTTGTGTTGTGCATGGTGTGGGGTTAGCTTCAGGGACTGTCTTGTAGGCAGGCCCTGCTACCAACTCCCTGCAGGCAGCCAACCCCACACTGCATTTGGCTGTGCACAGCAGGGGATAGGCCACAGGGCTTGGCCTGATGCCAGACCCTGTGGCCAAATCCTCAGCAGGCTGCCTACCCCACACCCCGCGCAGCCTTTGGCATGTTCAGCGTAGGGTTGGCCTACGGGCCCCAGGGAACCATCCCCTGAAGCCAAAATGTATATATCAAGGAGAGGGGTCATGCAGTCCCTTCCCAAACACTTAATTGGCCCAAGAGACCCTATTCCCCAGGGGCAGTTCAAATAAAAAGGGGAGGAGGGCATTGTGGCCTCCCTCCCTAAGCATTAAAAGGCCCCGGGGAACCTGTACCCCGAGGTCACATACAATTAAACAGGGGAGCTCTCCTATCCTAGCCTACCCTAGCCTAATAAGCCCAGGTGACCACCTCCACTGAGCCAAATACAACAAAACAGGGGAGGAGGCAGTATGGTCCCCCTCCACAAGCCTTCTTGGGCTGCTCGTACCCCATCCCCCCTGCACCAAATATTTTTTTAAAAGCCTTCATTGACCCTGGGAACCCCAACCCCATGGGACTTTTTTGTTTAAAAGAGAAGGGGTGCTGCATGGCCCCCCTCCACGAGGACCAAAGAAAATTAAAAAGGGGAGGGGGCATGAAGCCCTCCCCCCAAGCCTTATTAGGCCCCAGTTACCCCATCCCCCAGGGCTGAGTAATTAATAAAGGGGTGGGGAGCAGAGCCCCCCTCCCTGGGCTTAGTTAGGGACCCCATTCCCTGCAGCTGCAATCGAAATAAAAGGGGAGGGGAGAAAATGCTTGCTAATTTTTTTTTCATTTTCCTCGGGGGAGGGGGTTAGGGGGGATTATTGGTGGGTCTCCCATGGGGACAAGGGCGACAGGGTATCCCTAACCTGCCTCCTGATATCATTTTTTATAAAAAAGTTCAAGACAGAGGACTAAGTCCCTGAGTCCTGTAATGGCTGCTAGCAACATTTTTCTCATGTTGCTGACACCCAGTCAGAGCATTTGATCCTGCGGGAGTCAGACTCCCACAGGAGAGAGATGGCTCAAAGGAAAGAAAAGCTCCAAAGGCGAATAAGAAGGCTCTATTTTTAAACTGGAGCTCCCAAGAGACTCTTGCGTGCCTTGGGAAGACCCAACCATCCAGATAAACAAATATTTTTTAACCTTAATATCTCAAAAACTACTGCCCAGGTTTACACCAAATCACAAAAAGCATAATCCGCGGCCCTCCTCCCCGAGACTCAAAAGGCCCTGCAGAGCCCACCCCAGGTCCGATTAATCAAAAGGAGGGGGACCGTGCAGCCATTGAGCCATTATTTGCACCGGGTACCCCATCCCTGAGCCGGCTCAACAGCTATGTCCTGGGAAGCCCACTGGGTCCTTGGTTTCCCTGCCCGCAGCGGTGCCCATGAAAATTGTGCCGGGGAATGGGGTCCCCAAGGGCATAACCAGCCTGAGGAGAGGGTTATGTGTGCCCTCCCTCTTAACAATAACAGGGGAAACCAGGGGATGGAGTCCCCTTGGCCAAAAACTGAGTTGGATGGGCGGGCCATGTACTAGAAATTCACTGAAAAAAACAAAAAAGGTCAAAGTATTCAATGAAGAAGCCAAAGGTTAAAGTAACGTTATAGTTAGATGTATATATCAGTGATAACATTAACATTTTGAATTAAAAAAACACAAAAACTCACCAGTTATAGTTAGCAGTTCTAACTATCACTTACGCCCACACCATGCACTGCTCATGGCCTCACACATGACATTACTCATGACATGTTCTATGACATCATTTATAACATCAGTGATGACAACTCAGATGACATTATTGATGATCACTTGCCTGGGAACTGCTGTATACGACCTGGGGCAAGCAGGTCGCACTGGCCAGGGCGGCTTTTGGGTGTCATCAGGGCCTGGTGCCAGTCGGGCCACAGCGTGCTGGCCTGACGGCTGAGCCACGTGGGGTGACCTGGGACTGGTCTTGCTTTCTTCTCCTTCCATTGAAGATATGAGGTTGCACATGTATTCTGGTACCCCTGTGCAGCCCAGAAGGGTGCCTAGAGGCTCTCTCTGGATGTGAGAGATAGCTTCCATTAGCCACACTGGGGTGCCCCTCCTCTCGTCCACTTTTTTGTGGTCTGGAAACCTAGGCCCTCCTGGCTGTTCGTACCCTCTGGTGGGATTCCGGATGCCCACTATAGGGTGAGGCAAGCCAGGAGTAGTAGTTAAACAGACTCCAACCATCATATCTGTGCCCAATGGCTCCCTGCAGCACATCCCCTGCTGAATATTGAGGAAGTATGAAGAATCCAGGATGGCCATCTGAGATGCAGTGGGACACCTCCATGGACCCTGGGGATGGCGTGGCTGACATGTGACCTCCACCTTCATTTGTCCAATCACTCTGTGCTCCCTCTCCGCTCATGCTCCCTGCAGTGACTTTGGGTATGGATAAAGGGTGAAATGGGTCAGAGGCTACTTATTGCACCGGGCGAAGTCACCACTGGATTGGAAATGTGCTTTGTCACATATCCACAAACTTGCAAATTGGTGTACAGGGGGTTTAACACCGAATGGGCAGGACACAAGACACCTGCAGGCGCACTCGGCAACCGAATACCTGCTGGACAATATCCGTAAGTCCTGGGACCATGGCCTCATCAAAAACTCCCCTCAACTGGGGTGGCGAAGTGAGCTAAAGAACGATGATGGATTCAACCCAGATCTGTGACTGGGGGTGAGTGTCTGAAAAAAGTTTCAGCGCTCCGTCCATCATCTAATTGTGTTTGCTTTGTTCGCCCTAAGTTGGCAAGGTATGCCCAGACGTGGGTCCCTTGCTCACTTTGCCACTGGATTCAAGCTAGCCTGGCTGATGAGGGGTGTTAACCTGAAACCGGTCCCAGGATGCTTGTTTCAGATCCAGGGAAGACCTGGCTTGGCAGTTCGGTCTGGACTGTTCCCATGAGGCACAGGGTCAAGACTGATTTGCACATGGCTGGGTCTGAACTGGGCTGGCGAAGTGAACCACAGAGCAATGATGGATTCAACCCAGATCTGTGACTGGGGGTGGGTGTCTGAAAAGTTTCTGCCCTTCGTCTATCATCTCCTTGTGTTTGCTTTGTTTGCCCTAAAATGGCAGGGTATGCCCAGACGTGGGTCCCTTGCTCACTTTGCCACTGGATTCAAGCTAGCCTGGCTGATGAGGGGTGTTAACCTGAAACCGGTCCCAGGATGCTTGTTTCAGATCCAGGGAAGACCTGGCTTGGCAGTTCGGTCTGGACTGTTCCCATGAGGCATAGGGTCAAGACTGATTTGCACATGGCTGGGTCTGAACTGGGCTGGCGAAGTGAGCCACAGAGCAATGATGGATTCAACCCAGACCTGTGACTGGGGGTGGGTGTCTGAAAAGTTTCTGCCCTTCGTCTATCATCTCCTTGTGTTTGCTTTGTTTGCCCTAAAATGGCAGGGTATGCCCAGACGTGGGTCCCTTGCTCACTTTGCCACTGGATTCAAGCTAGCCTGGCTGATGAGGGGTGTTAACCTGAAACCGGTCCCAGGATGCTTGTTTCAGATCCAGGGAAGACCTGGCTTGGCAGTTCGGTCTGGACTGCTCCCATGAGGCACAGGGTCAAGACTGATTTGCATATGGCTAGGTCTGAACTGGGGTGGTGAAGTGAGCTAAAGAACGATTATGGATTCAACCCAGATCTGTGACTGGGGGTGAGTGTCTGAAAAGTTTCAGCGCTCCGTCCATCATCTCCTTGTTTTTGCTTTAAAGGGTGAAGTGGGTCAGAGGCTTTTTATTGCACTGGGCGAAGTCACCACTGGATTGGGAATGTGCTTTGTGACATATCCACATACTTTCCAATTGGTGTACAGGGGGTTTCACACTGAATGGGTAGGACAGAAGACACCTGCAGGTGCACTCGGAAACCGAATACCTGCTGGACAATATCCGTAAGTCCTGGGACCATGGCCTCATCAAAAACTCCCCTCAAAGCCACTTCACAGCCACACCTGTTAAGTTGGACATTATCTTGGCAGTGATTGCGGACTCCTGTGCCACTTTGGAAACTAAGGTTTATCCTTTAACTACTGACTTTACGCTGCTGCGCGAGAACCAACAGAAACTATCAGAATAAGTGGCCTCCTATAACACAGCCATTGAGAGTTTGACCCCCTGCACAAAGGACCTCTCAGATCGCACTCAGCATATCCTGGTACATTTTAATGTCTTGGAGGATAGATTTGACAATGCCGGGGGGCAATGCTGTCGTAACAATATTCCCCTTATCGGTTTACCGGAGGGAACAGAGGGGCAGTACCCTCCACGATTTCTGGAGGAATGGTTGCAGAAACTAGTGCCTTTGAATTCTTTGTCAACTTGCTTTGTGGTCGAAGGGGCTAACAGGGTCCCAGCTCGGTGCCTTCCCCCAGCTCACCGCTGATGTCACTGATTGCCCGGTTGCTCAACTTAACGGATAGAGACATGATCTTATCGGAAGCCCAGAAAAAAGAGCAGATCCGCATTCATAATACTAAAGTTATGATCTTTCCAAATTATGCACTAGCTGTCCAACACAAACGCTCTTCCTTTATGCAGGTCAAAAAGGAGATGTAATCGCTGGGATACAAATATGCTTTGTTGTTTCTCACACAATTGAGACTAAAGGCCAACCAGCATTCTCATTTGCTTATGAACCCGAAATCTGCCCGGAACTGGTTGGAGGCTAGGGAAGGCCGGGCACTGGCCTCATCCGCCAGTTGCATCATCTCAGGACCCCCTCCTGTATCGGGTCTCGAGGTAGTTAAGATGCTGCACCCCCAGGGTCCATGACACAAAGATCCCCCACATTCTCAAGCTCGACGGGAGCTACAACAAGCAGTAGAAGTGGAGGCATCACTGCAGGATTTTTCTACCTCTTCGCAATTGCTCTCATCGGGCTCCTGTGTTTCTTGCAATGAACTGTCGTCGTAGGCGGCTGACCTGGATACTGTTGCTGCACTAGTCATCATGG
This sequence comes from Calotriton arnoldi, assembly GCA_963921515.1. Taxonomy (NCBI): domain Eukaryota; kingdom Metazoa; phylum Chordata; class Amphibia; order Caudata; family Salamandridae; genus Calotriton; species Calotriton arnoldi. The sequence goes on from CAWUFW010008212.1 coordinate 35,831, forward strand.
CACAATCCCTTGAAGATCTGATCTAGCTCACCTACTTCAACTCATAGTTGCATGGCCTTAGATATGACTGCTCCCGAATGACCTTCTGCATCTGGGGTCCTTTCTCCGGGGGTAGGGAGCCCACTCATTTGCATTATGACGGTTCTGGAAACACTTGCTGCTGCTGGGCATCTCACTACTGGCAATGCCGTTGGTGCAACCTGCGGTTCTCCCATGTGACCCTCCAGAACTCTCATTGTATTACCCATTTCTGCTTAGCCGTTGTTTACTCCTGTCCTGTGTCTAAGCTGATATGCGGGCTCGGTAGCTGCTTGGCTGTCTGGTCTCGCCCTCTTCACCATTCTCCTCTGGGAAGCAGATCAAGAAAGGCATTAAGTGGCAAAGCCGAAGGGGCATCTGTGGGTCTATATAAGTCCCTGTAATAAGTAAAATCTGCATCATTGATGGCAGACTGTGTTGTCAATACCTCCCCAAGGAGGGAGCCAAACGAAGCAAGACTGAGATCGTAGTCAATGGCTTGGACAGATGCCCGAGAATCGGGTCCGCTTTATCACCCTTGTTGTTTGCCTTGGGTGATTAAGTGATATAATCAAGTCAAAGTTTCTTCATACCATCAGAGAAGGAGCGCCTGCCGGATTTAAGTTTGGCAGCTTTGTCTGAGTGGGTAGGGAATAACTTTTCAAGAAACCTCAAAGAAGATTCCAGTTGGGATAGCTCCTTGGCCAACACCTTCTGCATCCTCACCACGGACTGTTAGACCTGGCTTTTTCAGCAGGTTTATCCCCAGACTTTTTGCTTTTTGGCCTCCCGTTTCTGACCTGTTTTTGTTGGTTTTATGACTCTGGGCACTTTACCACTGCTGATCAGTGCTAAAGTGCATATGCTCGCCCTGTAAATTGTTGTTATGGATTGGTGTTTCCATGATTAGCTATTTGATTTACTAGTCAGTCTCTAGTACAGTTCACCATGTGTGCCCAGGGCCTGTAAATCAAATGCTGCTAGTGGGCTTGCAGCACTGATTGTTCCACCCACAGAAGCAGCTTGTAAATGTAACTCTGGCCTGCCATTGCAGAGCCTGTGTGCAGTCTGGTACTGCCATGCCGACTTGGCAAGTGCGCCCACTTACCAGGCCCTAACCTTCCCTTTTCGTACATGTTAGTCACCCCTGAGGTAGGCCCAAGGCACCCCTATGGGCAGGGTGCAGTGTATGTGAAAGGTAGGACATGCCCTGGTGTGTGTGGCATGTCCTGCTGGTGAATTACTGCCAATTTCGTTTTTCACTTTTGCAAGGCTACGTGTTCTCATAGGACAGAATGGGGAGTTTGTTTATAACATCTTATAACCATAACTAGCCCTGGGAACAAGGTAGGAAAATAAAGTTTAGTATGCCTGAACTCAGAATGTTAGAATGCATCTTTTAGTGAGGGTGATTTTTACGTTCTGTGTTTGAAAATACCACTTTTAGAAAGTAGGTATTTTCTTGCTTAGCCATCCAGTGTGCCTCTGCTAGGTTTGTATACTGCACGTCTGGCTTTGGAATGGCAGGGGGTGGGGAGGAGCAGTGGCTACGGAGAGTCTGATGAGTCAGGGCTGGGCTGAATAGACCTGGGCTGCATTTAGAGTAGGGGGAGGAGATTTCCTTTCAACAGAATGGGCCTGGTCTGCCAAGGACAATGCTGTCTCCACCTCCTGCCAGGAAGCTGCACTATAGAGGAAAGAACCGGTTTTGGCCACGCACAGGGCTTCTCTGCCCCCCGAAGAACAAAGGATTTTGTAGAATAAATATTGGGGCCCAGAACTTTAGATCACTTCTGGAAATCAAGAGGAACCTTTGCCAAGGAGAAGAGCCGGAGAAGCTGAGGAGGAATACTGCCCCTGTGCTGTTTGCTGTCTGGGGATGGCCTGCAGTGGCTACTTGCTGCCAAGGAAAGGAGAAAAGGACTTTGCTGTTTGCTTTGTCACCTGCTTGAGGAAAAGATTTCCAAGGGCTTGAAACTGAGCTTGCCTACTGTTCTGAAGTCTCAGGGACACAAAGACTTCACCACCAGCTCCCTTGAACTGCCTTGCTGGGAGTTCTGACCTGCAAAGAGGTGCCTTCTGTTGTTTTGGACCTCTAGAGACTGTTTTCCGCTGGGAGCTGGAAAAGTAATGCCACTCGAAGAAGCATGACGCATCCGCACCTGTTTCCGACGCATCGGAAGAAATCGTCGCAGGGCCTGCCACAGCTCGAGAAATCACTGCACGCCGCATCGAGTGCACCGATCTCTGAAGTCCGAGATCACCGCACCGAGTTCAACGCAAGGCCTGCTGTGCGGCTGCAAGAGTTCAAGCATCGTTCCGGATCGTCGCATCATATCGAGGCACCAAGTTTGTCGCATCGTTGGGGGACACAGTATGAAACTGGCGTATCATCTCCCCACGCAGTAAGAAACCGACCCATCACCTCCTCTGCAGTAAGGAACCGACGCATCATCTCCCCTGCGCTCCAGTAAGGAACTGACGCATCACCTCCCCCGGAGCAAGGAACCCACGCATCACCTTCTCTGAGTGTAAGGAACCCACGCATCACCTTCCCTACGGCCCGTTTTGTTTGTTTGTGTGACCCATCCCAGGTACTTTGTGAGAAAGTGTCACATCTGCAATTTGCTTTGAACTAAACTAATTCTATCATCTGAAAGTCATATTTTTATTACTGTATTGTGGATTTTTGTCGTTTGGTCTTGTTTTGGTTTAGATAAAGATTACTTATTTTCCTAAACTTGTGTGGTGTCCATATGTAGTGTTTTCACTGTATTACTGTATGTGTTCACAAATGCTTTACGCACTGCCTCTGAGATAAGCCTGTCTGCTCATGCCAAGCTAGCAAGGGGGTGAGCAGGGGTTATTTTAGAAGTGTATCCCCCTTACCCTGACTAGAAGCAAGGGTCCCTATTTGGACAAAGGTACCTACCTCTGCCAACTAGAGACCCCCATTTCTAACATTGGTGGCAGCGGTGGAATCTGGACTTGCATTTGTGTCTTACATACAGTGTTTGGTGTACAGTACTGGTATAGTGCAGACCATTACGTGACCACATACTGTTTTTTCTGTTTTCTGGTGTCCTCCTGGAAGTATTTTTTGACACTAGGACTCTAGTTAGTTGTTGCAAAATGGAACTTGACTTCTGGCACATGTTCATCTACACAATGAAGGAGCTACGAGTGTTCTGCAAGGAGAGAGGGCTGCCTGTGAAGAGAAGGTCCAGGGAGGATCTAGAGGCATTACTATTTCATTATGAGTTACCCCACTGGAGGCCAACACTACTAGTGGAGTCTGAGGAGGAGGACTTACCAGAAAGCGAGGGAGAAACATAAAAAGATGGCAGGCTTCTAGCTTGTGAGCAGAGGCTGAGAGAGTTTGATGAGGAACAAGAGGGCTGAGGCCAAGAGGGCCTTAACACAGGAAGAAGAAATGTGTGTAGCTCAGTGTAGGAGAGTAGGATCTGCCTCTTATGTTGCCCCCACTTTTTTTCTGATGTTTACACTGGTTTCTGGCTATAGTCTGGCTGGGACCCTGCTAATCAGGGCCCCGGCCTCTCTGTTCTCTCTAAACGATTTGGAGTGCACTCTAGGTGCACTAGTGATTGGATACTGTGGTACCTTATGAGTCCCTAGTATATGGTACCTTAGGTACCAAGGGCATAGGTACTTCACAGGCCTACCAGGGGCTGAACTATGTATTATGCCACCCCTGGGAAGCAGACTAAATCTGACACCACAGGCCTGCTACTGCAGCCTGGGTGAGGAAGTGCTAGCACCCCTCACTGAGATATAGGTCCCCTATATCTCTCCTGCACACACATTGAGACTTATCAGTCACCCCTAAAGCAGGCCCTATCAATCCTGAGGGCAGGGTGCTTAGTTTCCATGTGAGGGGGTGCCTCTGCCTGAGCAGGGCCCCTCTGCAGCTCTCAGAGTCCATTCTCTGGGGCTGTTTGTGGATGCGGTTAAACCATATACTTTTAAGTGCATTATATCCTCGCGGTAGAATGCTAACTTTGGAATGGCTGCATCGAAACATGTCGTGTTTGGTGTCAAACATCTTGGAATACTACCCCCCGCCAGTCCTGGCGGCGGGGGTAGCATTCCACCCTTCTAGAGGGATAGACATGTACCTACTGTGGAAACGCGGTAGAATCCTGCAGAGCCCTGGCATCACAAAATGGATGCCACCAGTCACAGACACTGGGCTGCCCTCCTGCTGATGACCAACACTCGCAGTGGAGGAAGCCCAACAATAGATATCCTGTCCCAAGGGGGTGTGACCACCTTCCAGACAGGGTTTAGTGTATTGGGGCTGGGTGGGTGCACTCTTAGAGTGCTTTGAAGTTCTGCACTGGGGGAGCAGAAGGCTCCTCTGTGCATACCCCAGTTCAAACCGGCTCAGGGGCTACCTGCCCCTGCTCTGGCGCGAAACTGGACAAAGGGAAGTGGGTGTAGCCACCCTCTCCCCTAACCCTCCCATAGGTAGGGTCATAGAGCTAGTCCCTCCCTTTCTTTTAGTATAAGAGGGGGAACCTGTGCATTGCACCCTAGATTTCCCTGGACGACGCTCTGAAGAAGAATCCCGGACCTTCGACGTTCCACTACCTTTGGAAGACTGAAGAATCTCCCTTGGAGTCAAGGAGTGACTCCCCTGCTTGGCAGGCACCAAAAACTACAAACAACGGTCGCAAACTACACCGCTCCTGCCGGAGTCCGAAGTCCCTGCAGCCCAAGAAGTGGATTTCCTGACTTCCCAAAGGCCATCGTGAGTCCCCAGCGAAGCTGAGGCCAGTGGACCCCAAGAGTAACGAGGAACCACGACCCCTGGGTACCGTGCACTATTGTCGAGTGCAACCCCTTTACAATGTTCCACGAACTTGTGCTTTGGACCACGTGTGGTCCTAGCCTCTAGCAGGAATCCCTCCGAAGATCAGAGGCTTACCACATCCCAAGTGACCGTGGGCCCCTGTTGAGCGAATCCTCCTGAGGTGTCTTTGCGATCCCTTGCCAGCCAGCTTGTGGGTCCCCAGAAGACTTTCTAAAGAAACCAAAGGGCTCCCCTAGTTGCTCCAGGCCTGCCCTGACTTACCCTTGCTGGGTGAGTCCCACAGACCTTGCTGGTCTGCGCCATTGTCTCTTTGCACTTTTCCCGAGACTTGCTGTTACCAAGGCTTGTTGGCTCCAATCAAGTCGCCGATACCGCAGTAAGCTGCAAACATCGTGGGACACACCGAATCCAGCTCCTGGTTGTTGTCGACGCCTCCTGGATATCGTGGCTGAAGAGTCAAGGCACCCACGAACGACCTGAATCTTGCGACGACGGTGGGCATCCATCTTCCTTGCCCCGAGTCACACCAAAGTGACTTTGAACACTGTCCCCTCTGCTTTCAGGTCTTCCATCTTCTGAATCCAGGCTTGGATTCCTCCGGACACTTCTCCTGTCGCCGCAAGCAGCAAGTCTTCACTGGCTCCCATTGAAAACGACGCTGCGACCCGACACCAAAGAACACCTATGCACCCGGCTCCCCTGGGTGAGGTAACTTCAGCACTACGGTGCTCCTGTGGGTGTGGGCCCTAGAACTACTTACCCTGTAAGTGACTTGCTTGCAGCTTCCCTAGAAGTGTCCTAAAACTCTTATTTTCTAAGTGCGACAATTGCGCTGACTCGTACAGGGTTCGCGTCTGTGTTAGACACACCGCGTCCATCTCCTTTGTAATACTATCTAGAACTGTGTCCTTCGACTCGTACTGAGTCCGATCGGTGTTCGCCTCGAACACACAAGGGGCCTGTAACATTGAGATCTCCATTGCCCTGACTCGCACAAGGTTCGGGTCTGTGTTAGACACAGCGCGTCCATCTCCCTTGCAACTCTATCTGTAACCGCGTCCTTCGACTCGTACAAGGACCGATCGGTGTGTTCGCCTCGAACACGCAAGGAACCTTTAACATTGAAATCTCAATCGCGTCTGAGTGCATAGACTCGCACAGGACTCGCACCGGTGCCAGGACACCGCGTCCGTCCCCTGTGGGTCTCCTACAACTACCTGGGGTGGTTCTTGGGGGTCCCTCGATTCTAGATGCCCTAGACCTAGGTCTAGCCAAACTAAGATTGTGATATTCGATTGTGCTAAACTTATTTTGATAACATTTGATTTGTACATATGTTCCTGACTTCTAATCTCATAAAGAGATTAGTAGAGAGTTGTTTATTAATAAATACATATATATTTGATATATATACCTGTGTGGTGTCTTTTCATTTGGTGATTCAAGAGATTGTGTGGTAAAACAAGCTGCTTTACATTCCTTCAAGACTTAGCCTGAAGGCTGCTCTCCACAGCTACCACTAGGATAGCTTTCTATAAAGGTTGTCTTAAACCTATCTACCATAAGAGTCGAATTGTTCTGGTGCAAGGTGTCCACTTTAATTAGTGAACAGCATATACCAGGCCAACTTCTCACATTGGTGGGCAGCGTGTGGGATTCCAGCTTGCTATTGTTTTACCAGAAAATCTCTGTTTGAATTTCTAACTGAAAACCACTATAGGTACTCAAGGTACATATAAAGTCAAGGTTAGTATCAATAAGTTCTACTGAACTTAGAGCTGTGTGCCAAGGGATAGCACACCCTTTCTACAGCTCAAGCTAGTATCAGTAGGCCACAAACTAGTGTAGGTAGTACAACACTGCACAACACTAGAATGTCCTTAAAGGATGGAACCAGTGGATCCACTCAGCCTCAGTATAAGGACATGGCTTTCTCTGACTTGAGAGCCATGTGTGTTGAAAGACACCTGAGGCTAGGACAGAGTCCCTCCACACTACACCTGATAGATCTGCTGACAGCAGATGATCTTAGATTGGCTCTAGGAGCTAATGGGTCTGAATCAGGGAGTGGGTCAATTACAGTATCTGGGTCAGATGATGAAAATCAGAATGACCAAGACTCTGTGATTGAAGGGCCAGGCTCCAAGGGGCCTGAAAAGGACAGAGGAATTCTCCCTAAGAGAGCTGACAGAGTGGAGGAGAGGCATAGGTCCCCTTCCAGGGAATCCGACCACTCTTATCACTCTGGCAGAGAATTTGTCCACCAGAGGAACTCATACTTTCCCATAAGAGAGACCTCCTCTGAAAGAATGTGCAAACTGCTGCAGTATGAGGAAGCAAGAGTTGCCCTCAGAATCAGAACCAAGCAGTTGGCACTGGATAGAGAAGCCCTGGAGATCCAGAGAGCTTCTAGAAGAGAGGGGTTAGAACCCCTTGGTGGCAGCAACAGTGTCCCTAGAGGCAGAGAATCTATTCCAGACCATAGGAACCTGAGCAAGGTTGTTCCTCCCTACCAGAGTGGGGATGATATCCACAAGTGGATAACTGCTATGGAGAGGGCCTGTAGAGTACAGCAGGTCCCCCAAAAGCAGTGGGCAGCAATCTTGTGGCTCTCCTTTTCAGACAAAGGTAGAGACAAGCTCCTCACTGTTAGAGAAGAGGATGCTGATAATTATGAAGTCCTGAAGAGTGCACTGATAGATGGGTTTGGCTTAACCACTGAGCAGTACAGGTTGAAGTTCAGAGACACCCAGAAGGCACAGCCTCAGGACTGGACTGACTTTGTAGATTGTGCAACCAAGGCTCTGGAGGGTTGGCTGGTTGGCAGTAGGGTCACTGATTTCAAGGGATTGTATAATCTGATGATGAGAGAACAGATCCTTAATAATTGCCAGAACCAGTTGTTGCATCAATACCTGGTGGACTCAGATCTGACCTCTCCCCAAGAATTGGGAAAGAAGGCAGACAAATGGGTCAGAACCAGTGTAAGGCAGAAACCCCAGAACCAAGGGGGTGACACCAAGAAGCAAGATCCTAAGGGCTCTGAGAAAGGTGGGGATAAGTCAAAAGACCAGAAGTCTTCACAAGGGCCCCAAATATCTGCATCTGGTGGGGAGTCACAATCCAACAAGGGGAAAGGCCAAAAGAAGCCCTGGTGCAAATTCTGTAAACAGAAAGGGCACTGGACTTCTGATTGTAACAAGTCCAAAGACCAAACCACCACCACTCCTGCCCCTAAGGCAACTGTTCCCCCTAGCTCAGCTACTGGTGGAGGTGGTACTCAGAATAAGGGTGTAGTAGGGTTGACCCTGGGTTCTGAAGTGGACTCTGACCTAGTCAGAGTGCCCACTCAGGCAATGCTGATTTGTGAGGGAGACCTTAATATGTCCTTCCTAGTAAGTCCCAGTAATCTGGGCAAATACAAACAGCAGCCTGTAATAAATGGCAAACAGGCTTTGGCATTTAGGGACACAGGTGCTAGTGTCACCATGGTGGCAGAGGATCTTGTGGACCCTGGACAGATCATCCTGGGCGAAATGTACCAGGTGACCAATGCAAGCAATGTCAGGACCAACCATAGTCTGGCAGTTGTGAATTTCTCCTGGGGAGGGGTAACTGGCCTCAAGAAGGTTGTAGTCAGTGCAGACCTCCCTGTCGAATGTCTATTGGGCAATGATCTAGAGACTTCAGCCTGGTCTGAAGTAGAGTTATGGACTCATGCTGAGATGTTGGGCATCCCTGCAGAGGTATTTGCTGTGACCAGGTCACAAGCAAGAATGCATAACACTGAACCAGCTCTGGATCCTGGAACAATGGACCAGATGCTTCCCAAGAGGAGGAGCAGTAGGGTAAAGGCAGTGCCTTCCCCTCTGTCTCAGATCACAGATTCACCCCCAGAGGGAGGTGAAGCAGATCCTGAAGAAGGAACTGCCCCAGAGGGACTTGAGCCTGATCAGGTTGAGTTCTTGGGGGCAGGGGGCCCTTCTAGGGAAGATCTGAGTAAGGAGCAACAGTGCTGCCCCTCTCTTGAACCCCTCAGACAGCAGGCTGCTGCTGAGGCTGCTGGGAGTGCTAGTGGGTCCCATAAAGTTTATTGGGATGAGGGACTCCTATATTCTGAGGGTAGAGACCCAGCCCCTGGAGCCACCAGGAGGTTGGTAATACCTCAGAAGTTTAGGGGTTCCTCTTGACCCTAGCACATGACATCCCTTTAGCAGGTCACTTGGGCCAAAACAAGACCTGGGACAGGCTTGTCCCCCATTTTCATTGGCCACATATGTCAGAGGACACAAAGGAGTTTTGTCGCTCCTGTGTCACATGCCAAGCCAGTGGTAAGGCAGGTGGCACAACAAAGGCCCCCTGATACCACTACCTGTGGTGGGGGTACCCTTTGAAAGGGTAGGGATTGACATTGTTGGTCCCCTTGACCCTCAAACTGCATCTGGGCACAGGTTTATCCTGGTGGTAGTGGATCATGCCACCAGGTACCCAGAAGCAATTCCCCTGAGGACCACCACAGCCCCTGTGGTGGCAAGAGCCCTCATTGGAGTCTTCTCCAGAGTGGGTTTCCCAAAGGAGGTCATTTCTGACAGAGGTACCAACTTCATGTCAGGATATCTGAAAGCAATGTGGAAGGAGTGTGGTGTAACTTATAAGTTCACCACCCCCTATCACCCACAATGCAATGGTTTAGTTGAACGCTTCAACAAAACCTTGAAAGGAATGATTAAAGGACTCCCAGAGAAGCTTAGGCGGAAATGGGACCTTCTTCTTCCTTGCCTGTTGTTTGCATACAGAGAGGTTCCACAGAAGGGGGTTGGTTACAGCCCATTTGAGCTTCTGTTTGGGCATCCTGTGAGAGGTCCATTGTGTTTGGTAAAGAGGGCTGGGAGTTACCTCTCAAGCCCCCAAACAAGATGTGATGGACTATGTACTTGGTCTCCGCTCCCGGATGGCTGAGTACATGAAAAAGGCAACCAAAAACCTGGAGGCCAGCCAAGAATTACAAAAAGCTTGGCATGACCAAAAGGCTGTACTGACTGTATACCAGCCAGGACAGAAGGTGTGGGTATTGGAGCCTGTGGCCCCAGCAGCCCTCCAGGACAAGTGGAGTGGCCCCCATACAATAGTTGAACAGAAGGGAGAAGTCACCTACCTGGTGAATCTTGGAACTCCCAGGAGCCCCCTGAGGGTGCTCCATGTCAACAGATTAAAGCCATATGTTGACAGGGCTGACATGGGCTTGCTCATGGCAACTGATGAGGAACAGGAGGAGGAGAGTGACCCTCTCCCTGACCTGCTCTCTCAGAACCCTGATGATGGGTCAGTAGATGGTGTTGCTTTGGCAAGCAGCCTCACTGACCATCAGCAAACTGAGTGCAGACAAGTTCTGCAACAGTATAGACATATGTTTAGCCTGACCCCCAGTCAGACTTCCTGGTGCACCCATGAGGTGGACACTGGGGACAGTCTGCCTGTCAAGAATAAAATCTACAGGCAACCTGACCATGTCAGGGACTGTATCAGGACTGAAGTCCAGAAAATGTTGGAGCTAGGTGTAATTGAGCCTTCAGATAGCCCTTGGGCTAGCCCAGTAGTCCTGGTACCCAAGCCTCATACCCAGGGTGGTAAGAAAGAAATGAGGTTTTGTGTAGACTACAGAGGCCTCAATGCAGTCACTAGGACTGATGCCTATCCCATACCAAGGGCAGATGAGCTGATTGATACTTTGGCCTCAGCCAAGTATCTAAGCATGTTTGACCTGACAGCTGGCTACTGGCAGGTCAGGTTAGCTGATGATGCAAAAGCCAAAACAGCATTTTCGACCCCTGGTGGGCACTACCACTTCGTGGTGATGCCCTTTGGATTGAAAAATGCACCTGCCACTTTTCAGAGGTTGGTGAATAAAGTTCTGACAGGGATGGAAACTTATTGCTCAGCTTATCTAGATGATATTGCTGTCTTTAGTTCCTCCTGGCAGGATCACCTGGTCCACCTCAGGAATGTTTTGGAGGCCCTGCAGAAAGCAGGCCTCACTATCAAGGCCACTAAGTGCCAGATAGGGCAGAGTCAGGTTGTATACCTGGGCCACCTTGTAGGTGGAGGCCAGGTTCAGCCTTTACAGAGCAAAATCCAAACCATAATGGAATGGGTTGCTCCAACCACCCAGACACAGGTGAGAGCCTTCTTAGGCCTGACTGGGTACTATAGGAGGTTTGTCAAGGGATATGGATCTATAGTGACCCCCTTGAATGATCTGACCTCAAAGAAAATGCCAAAAAGGTTCAGTGGACAGCTAGCTGTCAGAAGGCATTTGAAGACCTAAAGCAGGCCATGTGCACTGCCCCCATCCTACAGAGTCCAGACTACACCAAAAAGTTCATTGTCCAAACAGATGCTTCTGAGCTGGGTGTGGGAGCTGTACTGTCTCAACTGAATGATGAAGGTCAAGACCAGCCAGTAGCTTTTATTAGCAGAAGGCTGACCCCTAGAGAGAAACGTTGGTCAGCTATAGAGAGGGAGGCCTTTGCTGTGGTGTGGGCCCTGAAGAAGCTGAGGCCATACTTGTTTGGCACTCACTTCATAGTTCAGACTGACCACAAGCCCCTCCTATGGCTTAAACAGATGAAAGGTGAAAACCCAAAACTTTTGAGGTGGTCCATTTCCCTACAGGGGATGGACTATACAGTGGAACATAGACCTGGGACCCAACATGCCAATGCAGATGGACTCTCAAGGTATTTCCACTTTGAACACGAAGACTCAACTGGTCAAGGTTAGTTTAGTGTCCCTGCGTTTGGGGGGGTTGTGTAGGAGAGTAGGATCTGCCTCTTATGTTGCCCCCACTTTTTTTCTGATGTTTACACTGGTTTCTGGCTATAGTCTGGCTGGGACCCTGCTAATCAGGGCCCCAGCCTCTCTGTTCTCTCTAAACGATTTGGAGTGCACTCTAGGTGCACTAGTGATTGGATACTGTGGTACCTTATGAGTCCCTAGTATATGGTACCTTAGGTACCAAGGGCATAGGTACTTCACAGGCCTACCAGGGGCTGAAGCATGTATTATGCCACCCCTGGGAAGCAGACTAAATCTGACACCACAGGCCTGCTACTGCAGCCTGGGTGAGGAAGTGCTAGCACCCCTCACTGAGATATAGGTCCCCTATATCTCTCCTGCACACACATTGAGACTTATCAGTCACCCCTAAAGCAGGCCCTATCAATCCTGAGGGCAGGGTGCTTAGTTTCCATGTGAGGGGGTGCCTCTGCCTGAGCAGGGCCCCTCTGCAGCTCTCAGAGTCCATTCTCTGGGGCTGTTTGTGGATGCGGTTAAACCATATACTTTTAAGTGCATTATATCCTCGCGGTAGAATGCTAACTTTGGAATGGCTGCATCGAAACATGTCGTGTTTGGTGTCAAACATCTTGGAATACTACCCCCCGCCAGTCCTGGCGGCGGGGGTAGCATTCCACCCTTCTAGAGGGATAGACATGTACCTACTGTGGAAACGCGGTAGAATCCTGCAGAGCCCTGGCATCACAAAATGGATGCCACCAGTCACAGACACTGGGCTGCCCTCCTGCTGATGACCAACACTTGCAGTGGAGGAAGCCCAACAATAGATATCCTGTCCCAAGGGAGTGTGACCACCTTCCAGACAGGGTTTAGTGTATTGGGGCTGGGTGGGTGCACTCTTAGAGTGCTTTGAAGTCCTGCACTGGGGGAGCAGAAGGCTCCTCTGTGCATACCCCAGTTCAAACCGGCTCAGGGGCTACCTGCCCCTGCTCTGGCGTGATCCTGGACAAAGGGAAGTGGGTGTAGCCACCCACTCCCCTGACCCTCCCATAGGTAGGGTCATAGAGCTAGTCCCTCCCTTTCTTTTAGTATAAGAGGGGGAACCTGTGCATTGCACCCTAGATTTCCCTGGACGACGCTCTGAAGAAGAATCCCGGACCTTCGACGTTCCACTACCTTTGGAAGACTGAAGAATCTCCCTTGGAGTCAAGGAGTGACTCCCCTGCTTGGCAGGCACCAAAAACTACAAACAACAATCGCAAACTACGCCGCTCCCGCCGGAGTCCGAAGTCCCTGCAGCCCAAGAAGTGGATTTCCTGACTTCTCAAAGGCCATCGTAAGTCCCCAGCAAAGCTGAGGCCAGTGGACCCCAAGAGTGACGAGGAACCGCGACCCCTGGGTACCATGCACTATTGTCGGGTGCAACCCCTTCACAACGTTCCACGAATTTGTGCTTTGGACCACGTGTGGTCCTAGCCTCCAGCAGGAATCCCTCCAAAGATCAGAGGCCTACCATGTCCCGAGTGACCGTGGGCCCCTGTTGAGCGAATCCTCCCGAGGCGTCTTTGCGATCCCTTGCCAGCCGGCTTGTGGGTCCCCAGAACACTTTCTAAAGAAACCAAAGGGCTCCCCTAGTTGCTCCAGGCCTGCCCTGACTTACCCTTGCTGGGTGAGTCCCACAGACCTTGCTGGTCTGCGCCATTGTCTCTTCGCACTTTCCCCGAGACTTGCTGTTACCAATGCTTGTTGGCTCCAATCGAGTCGCCAACACCGCAGTAAGCTGCAGACATCGTGGGACACACCGAATCCAGCTCCTGGTCATCGTCGACGCCTCCTGGACCTCGTGGCTGAAGAGTCAAGGCACCCGCGAACGACCTGAATCTTGCGACGACGGTGGGCATCCATCTTCCTTGCCCGAGTCACTGCCAAGTGACTTTGAACACTGTCCCCTCTGCTTTCAGGTCTTCCATCTTCTGAATCCAGGCTTGGATTCCTCCTGACACTTCTCCTGTCGCCGCAAGCAGCAAGTCTTCACTGGCTCCCATTGAAAACGACGCCGCGACCCGACACCAAAGAACACCTATGCACCCGGCTCCCCTGGGTGAGGTAACTTCAGCACTACGGTGCTCCTGTGGGTGTGGGCCCTAGAACTACTTACCCTGTAAGTGACTTGCTTGCAGCTTCCCTAGAAGTGTCCTAAAACTCTTATTTTCTAAGTGCGACAATTGCGCTGACTCGTACAGGGTTCGCGTCTGTGTTAGACACACCGCGTCCATCTCCTTTGTAATACTATCTAGAACTGTGTCCTTTGACTCGTACTGAGTCCGATCGGTGTTCGCCTCGAACACACAAGGGGCCTGTAACATTGAGATCTCCATTGCCCTGACTCGCACAAGGTTCGCGTCTGTGTTAGACACAGCGCGTCCATCTCCCTTGCAACTCTATCTGTAACCGCGTCCTTCGACTCGTACAAGGACCGATCGGTGTGTTCGCCTCGAACACGCAAGGGACCTTTAACATTGAAATCTCAATCGCGTCTGAGCGCATAGACTCGCACAGGACTCGCACCGGTGCCAGGACACCGCGTCCATCCCCTGTGGGTCTCCTACAACTACCTGGGGTGGTTCTTGGGGGTCCCTCGATTCTAGATGCCCTAGACCTAGGTCTAGCCAAACTAAGATTGTGATATTCGATTGTGCTAAACTTATTTTGATAACATTTGATTTGTACATATGTTCCTGACTTCTAATCTCATAAAGAGATTAGTAGAGAGTTGTTTATTAATAAATACATATATATTTGATATATATACCTGTGTGGTGTCTTTTCATTTGGTGATTCAAGAGATTGTGTGGTAAAACAAGCTGCTTTACATTCCTTCAAGACTTAGCCTGAAGGCTGCTCTCCACAGCTACCACTAGGATAGCTTTCTATAAAGGTTGTCTTAAACCTATCTACCATAAGAGTCGAATTGTTCTGGTGCAAGGTGTCCACTTTAATTAGTGAACAGCATATACCAGGCCAACTTCTCACACTCAGCTTGGCTGGGTTGGAGGTGGAGTCCAGCTCAGGTGGTGACAGCAAAATGGTTTTATCTAGTGCTGAGGGAGCAGTACACACGCCCAGAGATGTGGCGTCTGACTTGAAGGAGGGGGTTAACATACACCAGGGGGTTCAAGGATATAAGGTAGCTCCAGTGGTGCGCAGTGTCCCTGAGGCAGATTGGGGAAGTGGCACAGGGGTTCATAGTCCTAGTTGTGGGAGGGACACTCTACTGACTCTATATGAGAGGTGCAGGGAGAGAGGTTCCCCCATGGTAGAAGTCCTGGTGTGTGAGTGTGGAGACCGCCCAGAAGAATGTGGGTTGAGTGACACAGATAGGCAGACACTGTCTTGTCAATCTCAGGAGAGTGTTGTGGGGTACGTGTGTGAGGCACTGGATGGTAAGGCAAAAGATAGCTTGGTTGCCACCTGTGTGGGGTGGCGCGATCCAATTGGTTGAGAGCATATTTTAAGTCCCTGTTTTCCAGAGATATGCCAACACCTGGTAGAGTGTGAGTTCTCTGACCCCAGGGAGCTCACACTGGAGGCAGACCTTCTGGTGGATTCCAGAGGGTCTGAAGCGGCATCTGGGGGTAATCCTGATGGAGGTGGCTCTGGTATTTCCCAACCGAGGGAGGTGGGAAAGGTTCTTAGTAGCCCAGATAGGTCCCGGTGTAGTGGGAGGGGCGTAGGGACTCACGTCCTGTATCTGTGGAGAAGGAGTGAGAATGGGATGCGTCCCAAGGTGCCCGAAACCCAGTCCCAGTGCCTGGAGGGTCCCCTAAGGGAACACCAGGTAGGGAGCCTAGGCTGTACCGGGAGGCCATCCCCTGAGGGGGATCCCAAGCTGTCAGTAGAGCTGGGGGAGACTGCTGTAACTAGCATTCCACCAGCTCTGGTGTCTGGCAGCACCTCTCCAGTGGGGAGAGGGCACAAGTCCAGAGAGAGAGGTGAGTGGGGGGCTTCGTCCCTGGTGGGAGGACCAGTGGGTCAGGGGTTGCAATCTCCGGACTCAGAGCACCACAGGACTGACCCTGGTGAGGCCACTTCTGGCCTGGGGGGTCTTCATGCTCTGTCAGGTGGACAGGAGGCTGGAGACCTGCGCCAGGCAGACACTTACACAACTCCAGAGGAGTGTTTCCCTTGGGGGGGTTGGTGTACTCCCCCAGAAGTCCTGGGTTGCCAGGCACAGGTCCAGCCTAAGGGTACTTACCCTGGGTTGGAGGGCCAGGTTCAGGGTGTCCCCCCTGACCTGGAGGAAAGGGCAACTGCTAACGGTGCCCCTACCGGTTTGTCTTCTGGGGGCACCACTCCAGGTGGAAGGGTGCAGGGCCCCAGTAAGGGGAGCAGGGAGAGGGCTGCCTCACCCCTGACCTCTGCCCAGTCTAAGGGTACAGACCCTAGGCTGGCATCCCAGCTGCAGGACAGAACCCCTGAACTGGTGGGCGAATTGTACAGGACACCTGCCCCAGGTGCCCTGACAGTTCTGGAAGGGGGTACCGCTCCAGGTGGGAGGGTGCAGAGCCCCGAGGAGGAGGACCGGGTATGGGAAAGCCCACCCCAGAAGCCCACCCCAGTCTCCTGTCGAGCCGCCGGGTACAGGCCCGGGGCTGGTGGGTCAGTGTCAGGATGTCATACCTGACCTGACAGGAGGGAGAGTGGACAAAGGGTGCCAGGCACCTGGGGCTACTGCCCCTCGCTCTCTGACACCACAGAGGTTTGAGAGCCTTGAGAGGCATAAAGCCTGGGTCTCATCACTGACAACTGTCAGTGACCATTGTGGCTTGCTGTCCTGGGGGACAGAGTGGCCCCTGGGGGGGACAGGAGTCACACCCCAGGGGTGGACTGGGCCACACCACTGTCTTGGCCATATGGGTACTGTCTGTCTGTTGGGACACACCCGTGAGCCAGCTAAGGTTAGGTGCTGCACAGATGGTGTCCACAGGTAAGGAGAAGGATTCCCCAGGGGTTAGCTTAGTGGGCTCGGAGAGTATGGACAGAGGCATCCAACTGGGTTCAGAAAGGCGTAGAACCAGGACGTGCCCCGCTGTTGTGGGCCAGGTCTAGGTTCTATCAATAACCCCTGCTCACCCCCTTGGTAGCTTGGCACGAGCAGACAGGCTTATCTCAGAGGCAGTGTGTAAAGCATTTGTGAACACATCGAGTAATACAGTGAAAACACTACAACTGGACACCACACCAGTTTAGAAAAATAAGTAATCTTTATCTAAACCAAAACAAGACCAAACAACAAAAATCCACAATAACAGTAATAAAAATATGACTTTCAGATGGTAGAAATAGTTCATTTCAAAGCAACTTGCAGACGCACAAAGTACCTGGGATGCGTCATGCAAACAAACAAAACGGTCAGCATGGAAGGTGATGCATCAGTTCCTTACACTCAGGAAAGGTTATGCGTTGGTTCCTTGCTCCAGGGGATGTGATGCGTCGGTTCCTTACTGCAGGGGAGGTGATGCGTCGGTTCCTTACCGGAGAGGAGGTGATGCGTCAGTTTCTTACTGCGTGGGGAGGTGATGCGTCAGTTTCTTACTGCGTCCCCCAACGATGCGACAAACTTGGTGCCGCGATGCGACGATGCGTGAACTTTTGCAGCTGCACAGCAGGCCTTGCGTCGCAATCGGTGCAGTGATCTCGGACTTCGGAGATCGGTGCACTCGATGCGGGGTGCGGCGATTTCTCGAGCTGCGGCAGGCGCTGCGACGATTTCTTCACCGATGCGTCGGAAACACGTGCAGATGCGTCTCGTTTCTTCGCAAGGAAGATCAGGGGAGCTGGTGGTAAAGTCTTTGTGTCCCTGAGACTTCAGAATAGGAGGCAAGCTCAGTTTCAAGCCCTTGGAGATCTTCCTCAAGCAGGGGACACAGCAAACAGCAAAGGCCTTTCTCCTTTCCTTGGCAGCAAGTAGCCACTGCAGGCCAACCCCAGTCAGCAAACAGCACAGGGGCAGTATTCCTCCTCAGCTTCTCCGGCTCTTCTCCTTGGCAATGAAACATTGTCCAACGGCAACTAAAGGAAACCAAACAATGAGCAACAATAATAAATCACATTAATAAACAGTTATGAGCATTCCATACCACCAGCATCAGAAAGTGGAACAGCAATGAGGGAGGAATTCTCGAATATTCCCTCATCGATATTCATCAGATCCTCAATATCCTTTTTGAATCATTATAGCGGCATTTGTGTCATGAATTAATATCTTCTGTTTAGGTGTGAGAATGGTGGTACGGTAGGAGCAGCAGAAGGGAAGACACTGAATAAGAACACAGCAGAGCACCAATACTAAAATAAGATAAATCACTTTTTCAAGAATTCAGCCCCAGCTGCCAAAAAGAGACCAACTCCAATTCCCACTTTCCATTCTTTTGACGTGTTCAAGAATATCTAAAATGTGCCATATTTTTGTTCCCGACTACACACTGATCGCCCACTACCGCGCATACACCACCACTCTTAGCTAGAATAAAATCAACTGCATATCTGGTCTGTTCCAAACATATCCGCATACTCTCCAACTGAGTGGTGATGTCACGCAAAGCTGCTACTATGGTATTAGATACAATTTGCAGCTTACACCCAAAATATTCTCTAGTCTTTTCACCCCTGGCCATAGAGGTACCACCCAAGGTGAAAATAGAAGAATGGATGTATCCAAAAGTGATCTCATTACTATAATTATTGACCTCTATATCGGTCACTCCCTCACAGAATTCTTTCGTCAGAGTCCTTTTAACCCATCGTATGTTAGGTTTGGCATATTTACAAGGTACACCCAAGGGCAATACCATTCCAAGAGCTACATCATCTGTACCATTATGGACATTAGAATACGTCCCATTAGACAAAAAGAAAAACCCTGGGTGTGCATAAATCGGTCCCTCATAATCTACTGCTGCATACCTGGAGTTCATTCCGAAAGTATTTGGATCCTCATCATTTATCAAGGGGATCATATTTTTATACAACACTATGCCTGAGCAATTTATATATATATAGTGAAGTATCAGTGCTATTCACGATGGGGCAACAGGCAGGATAATAACCAGCCTCTCGGGTGACTATCAACTCCTTATAATGCCAACCGACCAATGTGACATTCTGTTTTTCCATATAAAAATTGTCACAATATTTATTGTTATCACAACCTAGATAACCCATTCCCAGTGGCTTTCTATGGTATAGACATGGCCTGAGTAACCAAAACCAAACACTCCTTTCACTTCTGTAAACTGAGGTGGCCGGGTATATGTAGAATTTACGAGCGACAATGGATATGCAGTCCACAAGCTAGTGACAGATTCAGTGGGGTAGCAAGCGGTCCCCTCTCCGAAGAACCTCTTATGTGTTTCCAAGAATACATTACTCGGGGCAGTTCTTTTATTTCGTCTCGGGGAAATAACCTTACCCTTATTGCGTAAAGGCACACTTTGATCATTTTCCAAAACCCATGACACCCCACACAGTATTATTATCAGCAGAATCACAAGAACAACACATATTATTTTTCTTTTCTGGGTCCACATCATATTATACTGTGCATCAAGAACCATTGGCTGTTCCTCTTCAGCAACCTTCCTACCAAAGGGATGCATAATTAATCAAAACAAAAAAAGAAAATTCAAGAAAATATACAAGTTCCTAGTGTCCGTCAGAGCCTCACTGGTACAAGCTCCTATTGTCCATCAATAAGTTGGTGCTCCTGAGCACGGCGGTGGAGCTTGCACTGTCCTAAGCTCTTTTAATCTATCCCACGTCGATAAAGATGGTATACCTTAAAGGTATACTTCTGTTCTCCCTAGCTAATGTTCAAACAATAAAGACAAAGTGAGCACAAACTTCTCCACAAATTTCAGTTAATTCCGTCAGTACTGTGACTCAGTACTACCTATCTTGCGCAGTCCATCCATAATCTTTCTTCTCCTTGGACTCAGTATCCCTCAGCCGAGGGCGCAAATTGTACCTGGTAGCCCCAGGCACCGTGTGATCAATAAACAAAGGCTCCTGAATAGCTCGTATTTTTGGGGAATCAGCCTCATTCAAAACATCTTCTTTCTCCTTATCTGTCTGCGTCCAGGTGAGCTGGGCATCGCTAAAGGGAACAAACCTGGGCACCTTTTCACACTCAGTGTCGCCAACGCCCTCCTTGACTCACTGGTCGTCTGGCAACGGCAAAGGAATCCTCCGGCAGTGGGTGGCATACACCCAGTTCTTTCGACCAGCAACCTTTACAGCCGTCCGTGTCACCAACAGAACCTGCTCAGGACCTTCCCAGCGTGGTTCCAAACTTTTCTTCCGCTGAAAGTTCCTGATGAGAATAAAATCTCCAGGCTGAATGTCGTGGCCGGGCCCCTCTGGCATAGAAGGTAGGGACTCACGCACCTGTTGGTGAATAGAACGTAAACTTTTGGTTAACTGGCCAAGATAATCAAGCAACACAAGATATTCAATATCTGAGTATTTACGAGGATGTGGGATGCCCCAGACATTCGCTGGGCATCCGAACATGACCTCATAAGGTGACAATCCTGTTCTAGAATGAGCTGTGGTACTTGTTGACAGAAGAGCTAACGGTAGAGCATCTGGCCATTTCAACCCTGTTGTCTCCTGAATTTTTGCTAATTTCAGTATGAGAGTACCATTGTACTTCTCAGGCAAACCTGCTGACTGTGGATGATTGGCAAAATGTAATTTCTGTTTAACATGCAAACCCTCACAAATCAATTTAATCACTTTTCCATTAAAATGACTTCCGTTGTCACTCCAGATAAATCGAGGCAAGCTGAAACGAGGAAAGTGCTCTTTAAGGAGTACCTTCACAGTCGTAATGGCCGTATTATCTTTAGTGGGGTAGGCCTCAACCCATTTAGTGAATGCACATACAACCACCAAAACATACTTAAGATTATTACATCTCTCCAATTCAATATAGTCCATTTGAAGGACTTCAAAAGGAAAAGTAGGTGGTGCAAAATTACCAGGTGGTGTAGGGGTACCCTTCCCCGGATTATGCATCATACAGACCATGCAGTATTTCACCAAATGCGCAGCTGTCTTGGAGATGTTATCATTATGCCACACAGGGGCTAACAATTTACAAATGCATTTTGCACTAATATGAGCTGGACCATGTGCCATAGTAACCACAGGAAGAACGTTTGCATCCGGCAACATCCATTTCTGTTCTCCAGATTTATCAATCCAAAAACCCTTCCTCGTTCAACTGTGCTGTACTCTCCTACCATTTCACAAATTCTTCTATCGTGGCTTCACTTTGTATCTCCTTTACACTCACAAGGATATTTTCAAACATGACAACCCATCTAGCTGGACCTACGGCAAACATACGTTTCATTTTACTTCGGGCCGTTTCCTTAGCTACCTGATCTGCAAAAGCATTTCCTCTACCCACATCATCAATAACCTTTCTATGGGCGCTGCACTTGATTATTGCCAATTTCTTGGGGAGCGTTAAAGCAGACAAAAGCCGCAATATAAGGTGCCCATGCTGAATCTTGGTACCATGGGAGGTGAGAATCCCTCTCTCTGCCCAGAGTCACCAAAAATTATGTGCGACCCCGAATGCGTACTGGCTGTCAATATAAATATTGACAACCAACCCTTCACTCAATTCGCAAGCTCGAATGAGGGCCTCAAGCTCAGCAGCTTGAACCAACTGATAGGGGACCCGTGATGTCTCTACCACCGTACGCAATGTAGTGATAGCATAAACTGCAGTAGTGGTGCCATCTGGTAATTTAAAAAAGGAGCCTTCGACATATATTTCCCCTTGAGGGTCAGATAAGGGAACATCAGTCAGGTCTACCCGTCCTTTCGTCTCTTCTTCCATCCAGAAAATACAGTCATGTTTGTCGACTGCATCATTCTCAGAAGGGAGGGGTAGTAACGTGGCTGGATTCAGAGTAGCACATCTTTTTATTGTGATATGCTTAGCAAACAATGTCAATTCATAGTCGGTAAGACGTGCACTGGTGAGGTGTTGTGTCTTTGTCTTATTCAAAAGTGTATCCACAGCATGGGGTATCATAACTGTGAGATCAGCATCAAGTACAAGTCCAGCCGATTGCCTGATCGAAGTGGCCACAGCAGCGACCGCTCTCAGGCAACTCAGGAGGGCTCTTGCGACAGGATCAAGCACAGTGGAAAAGTAAGCGCAAGGCCTCTGTTTGTCCCCAAACTTTTGTGTTAAAACAGAAAGTGCGCAACCAGCCAGCTCATGAACATAGAGAACAAACGGTTTGTTATAATTCGGTGTGCCAAGCACCGGAGCTGAACAAAGCGCAGTTTTTTATTGCTCAAAAGACTGCTGACATTCTGGCGTTCAAGGCAAAGGCTCATGCACTGCTTTCGTTGATATGCAAGCAAAGGTTTGATTAGTAACGAGTAGTTTGGGATTCACTGGCGACAGTAGGAAGTAATACCTATAAAAGCACGTACATGTTTCTGAGTTTGTGGAATGCCCATTTTAACAATAGTACTGATACGCTCAGGGGTCAACCTCCTACCCTCCTTCGACAGTAGGTGAACGAGATAGGTGACCTCCTGTCGACACTATTGAAATTTCAAAAGAGAGACCTTATGTTCATAACGTGCCAAATGCAGCAGCAATTTCACTGTACTGTCTTTGCAACCCTGTTCCGTATCAGAAACAATCAACAAATCATTGACATACTGCACTAATACATTAACCTGGAGAAAGGGATAGTGAATCCAACCGACTTTTTAATGCCTGACAATAAATACTAGGACTCTCCGTATAGCCTTGAGGAGCACGACAAAATCTAAAGCTTCTAGCGCAAATGTGAAAACCAAACAAATACCTACTGTCTGGGTGGATAGGAATACAAAAAAATGTGTTTTTCAGAACAATGACAGAAAAGAACTAAGCAGTAGATGGAATCATCATTAAAAGCGTAGTGATATCAGGAACCACCGAAAACTGTGGAACTACAATTTTATTAACCTCTCGCCGATCAATCACAAAGCGGTAAACATCATCAACAGTATCAGGGGATCCCGAAGATGTCCTCTTAAGGACCGGAAGAATAGGACTATTACAAATATTGGCGGACGTTTCTTCTACTACTCCCTTTCATATCAATTCCTGAATAATCGGAAGTAGTGCCTGTTCTCCTGCCTTTGGTATCTTATACTGAGGAATGCGGGGTAGAACAGCATTATCTTTAACTTGTATAGAAACTGGTGGCATATGCAACAGACCCACATCTGTATCACCTGTGGCCCATAGTGTGGGTGGTACCTGAGCAAATTCAGCTGGAAGGGGCGCATCCTGAGACAAACACTGCCTAGTTCTCACATCCGGACCCATAGTAATATAAACACCTGCAGGGGAGCAATAAATAGTAGCATGCAATTTCTTCAACAGATCCAAACCCATCACATTTTCACCTCAATTAGATGTTAACAAAAACGGAGATTCCACAGTAAAAGGACCAACAGTCAATGCAAGGGGTCGGGAAATGGGGCTTACAACAGGTACACCTGAAAAACCTACCAAAACATTATTATGGCCAGACAGAGCAGCCCCAGGTACCATATGTCAAGAAACAGAACTCTTTGTCGCACCTGTGTCCACCAAAAATTCCTTAGTCGAGCCTTGCAAATCCGCTGTGACATAGGACCACACTGATCTACAGGTATCTGAACTGGTCCCTCACCCTGTCCCTGGCTGTCTTAACTGCAAGACATACCTGTCACATCATCCATATCATAATCCTCCTGATAATACTGTCCATCTCTGCGGTCATCAAAATAATTATTATCTGAACGGCCCCCAGCTGCCACAGCATTCTGATTTCTGTCAGTCCCACAACCTCTACCACCAGAACCCCGTCCTCTGGGGGATGAAACTTTCTGTAAAAGTAGAGGGCACTGGCTACGCCATGTCCTTCTTCCTTATGATACGCACACTGATTCTGCCCCAAAGGTGTCATTGAAGGCTGCCTAGTACGTGGCAGTTGTCGAGAAGGACCTCCTCGTCCCCTATTATTTCCCCTAAATGCTTGCTGCAACAACACCTTCGTCTTTAGATCCTTATGTTTCTTATCAATTTTATCCTTTTCCTCCTGATCTCGATGTTCATAATATTGGGCCATATTCAAAATAACAGAGGGAGAAGACGTAGACCAAGTACTCTCAGATGCCTGCAACCGAGTCATTATTTCAGGAAGAAGATTAGTAACAAACCTATCAACAAACAAATAAACTCCTCCCTCAGTGGACATATCCTGTCCACTATAATCCAAAAACGGGTCTTCAAACCGAGTGAAGAAATCCTTCTGTCGACAAGCCGTCAATCTGTCCCAACTTACCTTCTTAGGTGGGATAAGTGTGTGCATATATGTAATAATATGGCCAGGGAAAGCAAGTATCTCAGTATGGGGTTTATCACCTGGCTTCCTTTCCTGATTCCATCCTTTAATCACATCCCACGTACCACCAAATTCTGCATCATGATCTTGAGTATACACCTGTCTCCAAATGTCAACTGGAACAAGAAGACCAAAAAACATTTCAATATCAGCAAGAGTCATTACAGTAGAAGGAACAGCCTCTGTTAGTTCCTGTAGGCTGGGGGATTTTTCCTAGGATCGGGCAAAGTAGTCTTAAGGGCTAAAACTTCACTTCTTTTCCATGGAGTATAAACCCATTGTTCCTGAAAGCGGGCAGCCAAGGCCGGCCTAGTGGTCGTACCATGCTGATCCGTCAATGCAGGTATTTCTGGATGATAAATTGGGTGGACTTCACGCATAGGGAACTGCGTTATTTGAGTAGGACTCTTATCATACACCAGACCTCTATAAGAAACTATGGTAGTAACATTACCGAACACTTGTCCCGGTTCCAAGTCAGTAACATACACACGATCTCTAATATCAAATACTGTTTGGGGGCCTCTGACCCAATGTGTGTATGCCACAGATCAATCAATGTAGCAGACATATGTTGAAGGGCAGCTGTTGTAAAAAAGGCTCAAAATCACTTATAACTCACCAAATATCCTCTACACTATAAACTGCATTACGAGCCCACTGCATGGCATGACTCGCTATTGTCCTCTTCTCTTCCTCCCGTATGTCAGATCGCTTTAATGGACCCATGCGTTCCCTAAATCTCACCAAATCCCTGTCATCAAACCCACGTACAGGAGTATCAGTATCCAAAAACGTCGGGGGATGTAAAACTGCAGGAGGAGTGGTGATGGGAGTGGTGGATAGAACTGTAGTCAATGGTTGCACCGGAGGAGAAAGAACAGAGGGCACCAGAGTAGGGGCGGTTGATGTAATAGAGGTCACAGTCATCAAGGATGGCGAAGGGAGAGAAAGAGAAGAAGACATGGTAACCGGAGCTGTAGGTACAACAGTCGTAGATACAGGGGCGACCTCAGCAGACGAGACAGGCTGCTGTGTCTGCAAAGAGACAACGGGTCATATCCTCTGCGGGGCATAAGGAGGGGGGGGGTCGAGTATCTAACAACTCCCCTACAAAGGTAACATCATCCTCTTTGGCCACATAGGACTTTTCAATTTGCAACCGAAATCTCCTATCTGCTCATTCTATTCCTGCCTCCTGCTTTTCTCTATCATGCACCACAGCTTTCTGTGTAAGAGTCTGCATCCTGCCTTTCCGTGCATCTTTCTCCATTTTTAAACGCCTTTGTTTAGCCTCCTTCTGCCAGGTTTGAAGAGAATCAAACATCGACTGTCTACTTTGTCTCTTAAACAACTGTTCGTGTAGAAACCTAATCTTTTGCTCATCAAAAGAAGCTGTCAAAGGCCACTGCAACTCAGCATTGTCCCTCGCATATTTGTGCCATAATGTACTAAACATAATAGGGCCAAGACCATGTTTCACACACATATAAAAATTAGGGCTGCCTTCAGGAGGCGCAGGTTGAGCTTCTTCCAATCGAGCATCTGCAGAACAACAACGACAACACAAATTCCAAAACTTACTTAGACCAGGCATTACAAAACAAGGTCGTTATTTTACCTGGCAAAATGTTTGCAAACACTTTTTACCAAGACAGTCCTTAGACCGTAACAAACTCAAACCACAATGGTACCATATGCACATAGAACCGAAACAAACTCACCTGATATCAGTAGTACAAACTAACTGGTTCTCCACTGCCGACTCTTCAGACCAAACGGTCAGATTCAAGAGTTTCACCGTTCAGGACTCTAGTTGGGATGACCACTGGGCGAGGCACCATCCGGCAGGACAGAAGGAGCAGCTGCGAGCATCAAACACTCTTCTTGCAGGGATCCCTGAGCCGTCAGTCTGACCCAACGATGTCCTCGGCCTCCCCCGTCTGCGGAAAGGGGATGGATCAATCACCCGAAGGAAGTAACCTGTTTAGGGCCACCCGGGTCACTAATGACCACCTCTCAGCCTTCCGTACTAAACGAAGAGTCGGTCAGACAGTAGAGAATACAAACCAAAAACTGTTTATTCATATACACTCAGAGTGGAGCCCCATCTGCCCAGTCGCTAGGAGTGCTACAGAGGGAACTGAAATCGACAAGCATAAAGATACATTATGTACGTTTCGTAGTCAAGCAGAAACACGCCTAGAGTGGAATTTTCCAAGCAGGTGCAGCTAAACAGTAAAATACAAAAAAAAAGGTTTCAACTTCTCGTATCTGACACAAACTAACATAATCCAAGGTCGTTCCATTCTAGGCCCGCCACCAGACAAGTGGGAGAGGGCCTCTATCTAGTGGGAAAGGCATGCGTTAATATGAACAGTGCACTCATTACTGAAACAAAATCTAAGTAAAGGAACAAAACTCAGAGGGGAGCATTTCTCGGAATTTGACGAGATCAGTTTCGAGCAGCCTGAAATGGCGCCTGTAAAGAAAATGGCGCAGCGAATGCTAACTTACATGGAGCACTGCGTAAGCATAAACAGTTTCTATTCTAGAAAAAGCTCGAAGCGCACTCGAAGCCGGTATGGCCAGAGACTCGGGGAGGGAGGTGTTGAACGATCTAGAAACTTATCACGCACAGAATTAAAGTTTTCTCCCAACTGCCAGGAAACGGCAGCCCTTAACATCCCTTATCCAAAGTTACGAAAAACTAGAACTAAACAATTGACCCTGCTGTCGGACTTGGCTCTCTCTGCAGGGTCACCCCCAAACTTTTTGCCTTCCCCCCTCCTGCTTTAGGACTCTATGCATGTTACCACTGCTAACCACCGTTAAACTACTTGTTCTCACTCCCTAAACCCTGGTAATATTGGCTTACCCCTGATTGGCATGTTTAATTTACATATAAGTCCCTAGTAAAGTGGTATACCATATATCCAAGGCTGGAAATTGAAATGCATCTAGTGGGTCTACAGCACTTATTGTGCCACACAATTAAGTAGCCTTTTTAAACATGTCTCAGGTCTGGCATTGCAGCTTGTGTCAGTTTTAAACTACCAATTCGACTTGGCAAAATAACGCCCTTGCCAAGCCTAAAACTCCCCTTTTATTACATATAGGTCACTCCTAATGTAGGCCCAAGCCAGCCTATCGGGCAGGGTGCATTGTAATTAAAAGGTTGGACATGTACTTTTAAGTTTTGCATGGGCTGGTAGTGAACAACTCATACATTTGTTTTTCACTACTGTGAGGCCTACTTCTTCCATAGGATAACATTGTGTTCCCTTATTACATTTAATAAGTGCCAACTTTTGTTTGAAGCACGTGAAAGTGTCATGTTTGGTGCCTAAGGAATTGTAATTTAAATTGGTGAAGATGGATTTTAAGTCACAGTTCTGAAAATGTGACTTTTAGAAAGTTGGCATTTTCTTGTCCTAACTGTTTGGTGCCTATAGCCTGTTTCCTGGGTCACATAACATGGTAGAATTGACAGCTGACCTTTGTGTATTCCTCCAAGGCAGCCACACAATAGAGGGACTATGTGTTGGTAGGATGGGCTATCCAAGGCATCATGAGGGGCGGAGCTGTGCACAGCCCCACTTGTACTTCAAAGACTCTGCCTCAGCTAACACACAAAGAACTTCACACTAGCCTATTGTGCCTGCAGACAGATTAGGACCAGGTCAGGGGGGGCAGAAGATTCTAGATAATTCTGTAAGGTGAGAACTCCTGACGTTTCTTCCACTTCAATGGGGGCACCAAGTATCAAAATAGGACTCCAAGACCCACTATTCAGTTCACTTCTGGACCTGCGGAAGGACTCTCAGAAGATTGCCCTACTGCCTGTGGCATGTACTTCAGGGGACTGCCCTACTGCACCAAGAGGACTACCCTGTTAGCTAAACCCTATGCCCTCAGAGGACTGCCCGGCTACTTGAGAGCTTCTTTCCTGCTTGAACCTAAGACTTCAAGAGTGGTTCCAAGGCCTAGCTGGCTGGCCTCCTGATCATGGCCTCAGGGACAGAAAAGGCTTCAACCATCTTGAACCTGCACCTGGAACCATCTTGAACCTGAACCTACCCTATTTTTCTGTGATGGCTAGGCGGGACCATGACCTTCCATTTGTTTTGCAGGATCTTAGAGCAGTCCTGCATGACCTACGACAGGGGAAGACACCCAGATCCAATGGGATTCTGTCTGAATTTTACTGTATCTTTGCCCCCCGGCTGGTATTTCAACTGCTTACTCTCTACTTGAACGTGATCTGGCAGTAATGGGAAGCAATTAGGTTCCATACTGAAGCACTGTTCTGTATAGAGATGAAATCTCATTCTTCCAATATTGCCAGGAGATGGTCAGTATTGTGGTCCCGCTAAAGCACAGAACTGATGTGATGCTCTTCTAGCACAAGCTGGAGATGGAGGTCCCAAACTGCTCTTCTTGTGATAGAATTGAGGTCCCTCTCTTTCAAGTCTGGGAAGAGATGGAGATTTTATAGTATATTTTCTCCCCTTCATAGAACTGGGTTCCATTGTCCACGTACTGAGAAGTAATATGGGTTTCCTTCTGCACCTTATGTGCTGCATAGAGCTGACAGCCCATTTTTCTCCTATGGAAACATCACCACAACATGAATTGATAATAATTATAGCCTCTTTGTACAATAGTCAGAGCTATTTAAAATGGTTCGCTATCAATCGAGTCAACGACGTTTCGACCCTCTTGCAATGTGGGGTCTCCTCAGGACCAAGGGGTAAGGGACAATCTGATGGTAGTATTACAGCCGCGTGAGAGGCACATAAAGTGTGAGACACCCGTGAAATGAGAAAGAAGAAATTAATACTCACACGGGGACTCGGTCGAGCACCCCGTGTGAGAGACGAAGGGCTGTGAACTGGTGTAAATCAATTGTGGCTCAGTCACAATAGTGGGCAGGATCAACACCACTCAATGTAGTGGTACCTGAGCAGGATCCTCCGCTGGATAGATAAAGTCGCGGGACCGGTAGTGCCACGGCAGGAGAATAAGGCTTTTGAAATATGCCACATAGGATGAGAACTGCTCTGGTCGTCTGCCTGGTAACAATTCATGTTGTGGTCGTTGTCTTTTTCAATAATTGTGGAAACCAAGTTCTGTATATATCACATGTCTGTTCACAATGTATTAGATGGTTTCATTTGCTTGGGACATATAATCACTATTGTGGTTCTTCTCGGTCGGTGTATGTATTGTTTTTGAATTATAAAAATTTGGATAAAAAAAGAATTATTATGAACACCAAGTCTGCGAGGCTCTCTTTTTCTGACATCCTTAACCCTAATTGATCGCGATTGTGCATTTTTAATTACCAGTATAGATTTATTGTATTCCCGCTAGAACCGTTGTTTTCGGATATGCGTGAAAGGGAAGGGGCATGAATGTGCCATATTTAATATGACATGGCGAATTCCTGTCCTTTCCTTGTGCTGGCGCCCAATATGCTGCTTTGCGCCAATTTAGGCATCCTTGCACCTGCGTTGCAGACATGATTTGTTTTGTGCAGGAAGGTGCATTTTCCTCTTTCTGTGTGTGCTGCAGAATGCAACACACATAGAAAGAGGGAAAAAAACGAGGAGAAATAAACATATTTCTCCTCATTACGCCTCACCTGGGGAAGCGTAGCATTGTGGCACATTCCCAGGTCTATTAGTAATGGGAAATCTGGGAATGTGCCAAAATCCATTGGTGGATGCGTGGGAACATCCATGCACCATCCATGGAAGACCTCCTTTGGGCAGAGTAATGCAACGCATCAATTTGTGCTGCGCTGCGTTACTCTAGATTTATTAAGCCATGCAATGCCACACATGGTGGCTTGATAAATCTAACTTAGTAGTTGTGTTGCCCTAACATTCCCTTGCATGGCACAAGGGTGACGTAACTCATTGATAAATATGCCCCTACGTTTCTATATTGTACTTTCTGAGGTACATAGAGCTGTGGTCCCATCCTCCCAGTTATGGGAAGGAAGGTCGGATCTAAACTTTGTCCTCTTGACGGCATAGAGCTGGGGTCCTACACCTCCAGTATCAGATAAAAAAGGAATTGCTACACTGCACAGAGCTCGAGATGTTTTTCGCTTACTGGAAACAATTTACGTTTTATACTGTACAACCTTGTGCTGCCTAGTACTGTGGTTCTTGTCTTCTAGTACTGGGAAGAGACTGGTAACCTGAGTCACAAAGGTGAACTTAAACTTTTGTGTAAGTTTATAAATATTTGCAATTCACAAAGCAATTTTACGAGCAGTATTTTTACGTTGGGCTATCTTTTTATGTGCAGAGTCTCCGCCAAAAGTGTGAAGCCTCTGCAGTAGTAAAGATACTCTTCGTAAAATTGCTTTTTGTCAATTGTGTAAGTTTACTTTTGTGAATCGGGCCCTGAGTTTCTATAAGGCACCCCCATTGCTACAGATATTGGGAGTTCTTCCATTTCAGTGTTGAGTAGAGATGGAGATGTTATGCAGCATCCCCAGTGCGGCATCAAGCTGGGGCCGTGCTCTTCCAGACCTCTCTATTTCACCTCCCGTGTTGCGTAGAGCTGGGGGTCTCACTCTTCTAGTATCTGGAAGAGATGGCGTTTCTGTTCTGCACCCCCAGAGCTGCATAGGTCGGGAGCACTGTTCTTCTAAAACGGAGCAGAGATAAAGTTTTCATACGGCACCCCTCCCAGTTCTGCACAGACCTGGGATCCTCCTTCTCCCCAGGAGCCAGTCCTGCTGGTGCCTGGCCTTCCTCCACTGTCCTTCACACTAGTTCGTTCCATGAGGACCTTGAAGGTCCTTCAAGGTGAGCAGTGAAAGGACCTAATCAGTTTGTCCTTTTGTTGCATTATCGCAGCTCTGAGATCAGAGCTCGCGAAGCGCGTAAGCGAGAGTTGCTGTAGGAGGGACTTGGACAAGAATTTTAAAGGACATTGCAGCTCTCCTGGCTCGGACTTCTCTCTCACTGGGGCAGGGGACAGAAGCCAGCACCGTCCCTGCAGCTCGGAAGAGCTGCTCTAAGTTCACCTTCCTGAAGCAGCGCAGCGGCCAAGATGGGGAAAGGGGTAAGTGCTGCTCCCCCGTGCTAGGAGTATAATCAAGAGAGGAGAGGAGGTCTCTACTGATGCAGTAGTCATGACAAGACACAGCCCAAACTGAACACAAAATCCCACACACCCATTCAGTTTAATTCCGAACTAAGTCTAGGCACAACATCCCCGCAACATTATAATGGTATCCAAATCTCAAACATACATAGCACACATCTTACAAATATGTAAGGCAGCTCAAAGTTGCCTCATCTCCAGCCGTGCTCAGAACATCTCAATCTACCAGGCAAAGTACATGGCTTGCAACCCATGACATACTCAAGACCCCAGTAAAGCCACAGGTCACACTTCATGACAACAAAATCACACAGCCACAGCTCAACAAATAAGATATTACCACCAAAATGAGAGTGATTTAAGAAGATAAGCAACCATGCTGTATCACGTAGAAAAAGTGAGAAAGAAATCAAATGTATTCTTTGCTTTTCCACCACACGCCCAGCTGCAGCCCAGAAAACGGGGTTTAAGCCGCATCAGAAAGTCTAATGCGGTTGTAGGTAGACCAGGGAGACGTGATTGTAAAACTCATGGTGGTTGGGATAACTTACAAACTATTTTGCAGTTTGGGTTCTAGGAGGTTTGAGCACCGGATCTGTCTACACTAATTTGCGTGAAACCCACAAACGTTGCTGTTACATGCACTATTGGGAAGCCAAAAGTAGGGCCTGAGTACTCTCTAATTTAGAAATATAAATATTATAAATTATGCATAAATACATTTGATGTGGTTCGTCCTTTAGGGAACTGATTTGCAAGACAAATCGTTTCTCTTGAATTTCTCGAAGAGATTTGATGAGTTCCCCAACCAAAAACCTTGCCCTGAACAGTAATAGTATTTTTTTGCTTCTTCAGCCGAAGCGATAACTGATTATATTGTTTTGTGCTTCTGATTTGTATATATCATTATTTAATGTCATTGAATTTTATTCATAGCCCATTTCGTACAACTTATTGGCGCTGACAGCAGGCAAAGTAGTGTTAACTAGTGGGCAAACAGTAGTGAAAAAAGAAGAAAAGGTTTTTTTCTGTCTGAGTAATGCAGCGATAAATGTACAAAAGAACACATTTTTTCAAGATTTATCAGAAGAGACATCTATACAGAAGGTAGACCAATATGCAGAGAATTGGATGTTTATTTTGGAAAGTTAGTCATCAATTGCCGAAACTATCAATGTGAAAGTCATATTCACTTATTAGTTCAAATCATAAGATTCGAAGTACAAATAGTTCAAAACAAATGATATAGAATGTAATTACTGAGTAAGTAAAGTGCAAAGAGAGAAATAAGTTAGAGGAAAAAGAAGCAGCCTGAAAAATGAATAAAAATAGAGGGTAAGGAGAGGGTTAGGGAGAGGATAGTTAGAAGAGAGAACGCAAAACAAAGGGGAAACTGAAGGACACCCCCACTAGTTTAGGAAAAGAGAAATCTCTGAAGGTGGAAAGAAAAAGCCAGGGAAACTAGGATAATACAGTGGGACGAAAGGGGACGAGGAGGTTGAGCGAAGTGAAGGAAAGGGTGGGGGGCCGGGGGGCTCGTAGGGGGTCTCCATGTGTTTGGAGACAGAAAAGTGTTTAATCAAACAATTTGAACCAATTTTCAATAAAAAAAACATTTTCAAACTATTTGCATTCAAACCTTTTGAAAGGAAGAAGTTGTTCATGCCAAATAATTTGATTTAGATTTGCATAAGATACCCTATAGTGCTTCTTATAATGGACGTTTACTTGTAACTTCAGCTAAGGAGTTGTTAACTAATTTAACAATGTGCCCTAAATCGTATACACCTAACAGAAATGTTAAAAATGTATGACTGTAGAAGTAATTCTGTTTCTCAATTCATCTAAAAAAGATGGTCATCGCTGCGGCATGAATGTGTGTGTATATGTAGGCATATTTCTATGTCTAGTCATTCATAAAGCACAAACCAGGCGAGAAAGCAGTGAATCACTTAACAGGAGCTCACAAACGGTAGAACGTTCAGTTAATTGATCTACAAACAAGGTGGCAATTTAGTGCTTGTAAATTAAGGAAATGTAAACATCTTCCTAATAGTTTGCATTTTAAATTTGGCTATCAAGTGAACTGTTTATTTTTGCATTGGGTCACATAAAAAATGTATGAAAGAACTTTCATCTCAACACTGTAGTGGGAAAGAAATAACTCCTTCTAGTGAACCCCAAAGTATTAGATCCTGAATGTTTCAGCACCTAAACATAGTAAGAATGAATTCTGCAATGTGATGCCTACAGTACAACATTGACATGCTAAACCTCCCCTTAGGGTAACAAAAAGTCTACCCTTGCACTTTGATATCCCAACACTTTCAACCCTTATTAAAGTAAAGCTATGGCAGTGCTGATTTGTAATACTCTGACAGACTAGAGTAAAATTCATAATTTTTCATTCCATGGACATAAGAAATTATTACACTTTTTGAACTGTTACACGTCTGAAATGCTGCTACAAAAACATTTTTTGTGGAGCAATTCTCCTGGGGAAGAGAAAGCTGTTGCAAAAAAAGAGTAAATGAAGTTTCAGTTTTTTATTGGAAAAAATATTCAAACAAGAAACTACGTTTTTCTCCATCAAAACCTACTTTTTCAAAATTTTACTTCTGCAATTAAAAAAATATATATTTTGCAGATTTCATGAACTATGTAGTTTTTACAAACTTTCATTAAATTTGAGGAAGCAAAATCACACAATTTTGCCTACTCACAGCAAACACATTTGTAATTTCAGAGCTTTCTATATAAGATAATCAATTAATATACCACATCCCTTATAGAAACCGAAGATTTCCTAATATTCGGACCTTGCAGTGACAAATCTTGGTACTCTAACCTTCTGCTAAATTCTTTTTAAAAATCATAATATCTTACTCCAACAATAGGCTATCCTAAAACCTTCTGTCCATCTTACAATCAAAATTGCTTTTGCCAAGCAGGACCCCTAAATGAGTGATTCTGACACCTTCAGATATTTTGGCATTAATGCACAAGTTACTAACTTGTGTAACGATATATCTGTAAGAGACAGTAGTTAGTGACAGATTCCTTACCTTAGAATATCCCCAGGCGTCAGGCTGGATCCGGAAAGTTTTGCGTAGCAGTACCCTTGCGCGTCGGTAGGCGGCGTCGTGCGGCTCCGCGTCCGTCGTCGGCGTCGTGATCGCCGGGATGACGTCGCGGGCAGTACTTAGGCGCCGCCCCTGCGCGCTGACGTCCAGTTCTGTACACGACTTTCCGCGCCAGGAACGCAGAGCCATGCAAGAAGCTGACACAGGTGTCTGAAAAATACTAGGGCCCTGAAAGGGATGTCCTTAACCCTAGAAATCAGTTCGCAGAACGGGGAGGATGGGTGGGCGGTAGGAATCTGTCACTAACTACTGTCTCTTACAGATATATCGTTACACAAGTTAGTAACTTGTGCATCTGAAAGAGACACGTTAGTGACAGATTCCTTACCTTAGAATAGATACCCCAGCAATACCAACCCCGGTGGTGGGTCTGCGAACAAAGATCAGACAAGGAAGTCCTGGAGGACAGAACGGCCAAAGAAGCCGTCCCTCCGGACCTGACTGTCAAGGCAGTAATGCTTTGTAAACGTGTGCAGCGAGGCCCACGTAGCTGCCTGACAGATAACCGGCAGCGGAACACCGCGGCCCAAGGCCGTGGTAGCAGCCGTTGCCCTGGTGGAATGGGCACGCAGCCCAACAGGAGGCTCCTTCTTGGCCAAAGAATAGCAGGTCTTGATGCACAAGGTGACCCAGCGGGAGATGGTCCTCTTGTGCACCGCCCGACCTTTTTGGCGCCCACGTAGCCAACAAAGAGCTGGTCATCCACCCGGAAGTGTTTTGTGCGGTCGATATAGAAGGAGAGCGCACGTTTTGGGTCCAGACGGTGGAGCCTCTCTTCCTCTCTGGAAGGATGCGGAGGCGGAAAGAAGGTGGGCAAAGTGATGGTCTGCCCAATGTGGAAAGCAGTAACCACCTTTGGCAAGAAGGACGGACGCGTCCGAAGAACAACCTTGTCTGGATGAACAGACAGAAAGGGAGGTTTGCAAGATAGAGCCTGGAGCTCACTCACCCGCCGAGCGGAGGTGATGGCCACCAGAAAGGCTGTCTTCAGAGTCAGAAGACGAAGAGGACAGTTATGCAGAGGCTCAAAGGGAGCGCACATTAAAAGGTAAGAACCAAGTTCAAGTCCCACTGAGGCATTACAAACGGAACAGGAGGGAAGAGGTGAGTAATGCCTTTTAAGAACCTGTTAACAACAGGGGACTTGAAAAGGGAGGGCTGATCAGGGAGCCTGAGGAAGGCCGAGATAGCACAAAGATAACCCTTGATGGTACCCAGGGCAGAACCCTGTTGGGCCAGAGAAAGAAGGAACAGAAGGACCTCAGAAAGAGGGGCAGAAAGAGGATTCACAGCCTTTGCTGTGCACCATGCCACAAATTTGTTCCACCTGCAGGCGTATACCACCTTAGTGGAGGGACGCCTGGCTGCCAGAATCACATCACAAACTTCGGGAGGCAAGTCGAAAGGAATCAACTGCCGCCGCTCAATCTCCACGCAAGCAGGTGTAGACTGGACAGGTTCGGGTGGAGGACCGTCCCCTGCTGCTGCGACAGAAGATCCTCCCGAAGAGGCAGACGGATCGGGGGATCTATGCTCATATTGAGTAGCTCGGGATACCAAACTCTTCGAGCCCAGTCCGGAGCCACAAGAATGACTTGGGCCCGGTCGTGCCGAATCTTCTTCAACACTCTGGGTAGAAGTGGTATAGGCGGAAAGGCGTACAACAGACCGCAACTCCACTCGCGACGAAAAGCGTCGCCGAGCGAGTGCCGCCTTGGAAATTCCAACGCGCAGAACTGATGACATTGCGCGTTCTCTTCGGTGGCGAATAGATCTAACCAAGGCTCTCCCCACTGTAGAAAGAGTCCTTGCGCCACTTCCGAGTGAAGACGCCATTCGTGATCCATCATGCACCTGCGGCTGAGGTTCGTCCGCCCTGGCGTTCAGAGAACCTGCCAGGTGTTGAACCATCAGGAACATGCCCTGATGTTCCAGCCATGTCCAGAGGCGCAGAGCCTCCTGACAAAGGGTCCAAGACCCCACCCCGCCCTGTTTGTTGCAGTACCACATGGCGGCGGTGTTGTCTGTGAACACCTGCACTACCTTCCCTTTGACAGAGGGAAGGAATGCCTTGAGTGCAAGCCGGATCGCCCGGAGCTCCAGAAGGTTGATATGGAGCCGGGACTCCGCCCGGAGACCAGAGGCCTCTGATCTCCGCCTCTCCCATGTGACCGCCCCATCCCAGAAGGGACGCGTCCGTCACAACTGTATGCTCTGGCTGGGGAAGGGAGAGGGATCTGCCCATGACCCATTGCCGGTTCGAGAGCCACCACTGCAACTGTTTTGCAGTCCCCTCCGAGATCTGGACGTGATCGGACAGGTTGCCCTGGTGCTGCGCCCACTGGAACTTCAGGTCCCACTGCAGAGCCCGCATATGCCATCTGGCATGATTGACCAGCAGGATGCAGGAGGCCATGAGGCCCAGCAGCCTCAGGGTCATCCGTACCGAAACCCAGGATAAAGGCCGAAAGATCGGAATCATAGCCTGAATATCCCGGACTCGCCGTTCGGGAGGATAGGCCCGAAACTGCGTCGTGTCCAGAACTGCTCCGATGAAAAGGAGCTGTGGAGAAGGAATTAGATGCGACTTCGGCACATTGATGGAGAACCCCAGCGAGTGCAGGAGTTCGGCCGTAGTCTGGAGGTGGGAGACGACTGCCTGGGACGAGCCCGCCTTCAGCAGCCAGTCGTCGAGGTAGGGGAAGACTGAAACCCCAGCCCGGCGCAGATGAGCTGCGACCACCGCCATCACTTTCGTGAACACCCGAGGGGCACTGGTAAGGCCAAAGGGGAGCACGGTGAACTGAAAATGCTCGGGGCCTACCGTGAACCGAAGGTAACGCCGGTGGGCCGGCAGGACGGGGATGTGGAAATACGCGTCCTGCAAGTCCAACGCTACCAACCAGTCTCCAGGGTCGAGGGCAGTCAAGACCTGAGCTAGGGTGAGCATCTTGAACTTCTCCTTCCGGAGGAAGCGATTGACGTTCCGGAGGTCCAAGATAGGACGCATGTCCTCCTTGTCCTTTTTGGGCACCAGAAAGTAGTGGGAGTAGCAACCATGCCCTACTTCTGGGGTCGGAACATTCTCGATGGCCCCCTTGGTCAAGAGGGCCGTGACTTCCTTCTGTAGAAGCACCAAGTGATCCCCTGACATGCGGTGGAATTGAGGTGGCATGGCTGGGGGTGGTCTCGAAGGGGAGGGAGTAGCCCCTTCGGACAATGTCCAAGACCCACCTGTCCGAGGTGATGGTGCGCCAGTGGGGAAGGTGATGGCGGACCCTGCCCCTACTGGCGTGCCGTGCACCTGAAAGGAGGGACTAGGAGGGTTTGGAGGCCGCGGACGGGTTGGAGGTGGTGGCCTGACCGCACGCTGGTTGCCCGATCCGCCACGGCGGAATCCACGTCCTCGGCCACGCGAAGACGCCTGCTGCGCGGGCCGGTGGCTGGGCTGCTGACGTGAAGGGCGCCCCTACCGTGGCCACGATAGGGGCGAAAAGCAGAAGGCAGCGGAGGGCGTGTAGCAGAAAGGCCCAGGGACTTGGCAGTAGCCCGTGAGTCCTTAAAGCGCTCCAACGCATGGTCTGCTTTGGACCCAAAAGACCGACTCCATCAAAGGGCATGTCTATGAGAGTATTCTGGACATCCCCTGAAAAACCAGTGGTTCTCAGCCAGGCGTGGCGTCGGAGCGCCACCGTCGTTGCAATCGACCTGCCCAGCGAGTCGGCGGTGTCAAGGCCACAACGGATAGTGTATTTGGCCGCATCCCTTCCTTCCGCAATGGCGCGGGAAAGCAGTGCCTGGACCTCCTCAGGGCACTGGGGCAAAACATCCGCCACCGAATCCCACAGGGAGTGGGTATATCGGCCCAAAAGACAAGCGGTGTTAACGGACCGCAAGCCAGCACTGGAGGAAGAAAAACCTTTCTTCCCAAACTGATCCAGGCGTTTGGATTCCCTATCCGGAGGAGCGGTAGGGAAGGCGGTTTGGGAAGCGGAGGCTTGGACAACCAAGCTCTCAGGAGTGGGGTGGACAGAAAGAAACAGGGGGTCGCCCGGAGCAGGGCGATGGCGTCGTGACACGTTCCGATCCACAGGAGCCCCTGTGTTGGGCTTGGACCAGGCGCCCAAAAGAACGTCAGTGAGGGCGTCGTTAAACGGCAGCACAGTCTCCGCAGAGGAGGCTGCCGGCTGAAGCACCTCTGTCAAGATGTTAGGCTTGACCGTCAAAGTAGGGAGCTGGAGACGTAAGGCCCCAGCAGCCCTACGCAACACCGTACCAAAATTGGCCCCCTCCTCCGTAGCCACGGGAGGAGACAGCATGCCAGTGTCAGGGGAAGTATCCAGACCACTGGCCTCCCCTAGACTCTCTGTCCAGTCCTCATCATACTGACAGTTGCGCGTCAGAGGGTCATCAGACCCCTCCCAGTCCAACTGGTCCTCCTCAGGTTCAAAATAAGGAGGAGGAGGGACAGTTGGGACCCAAGGTCCCATCGGCGCCGGAGCCGGCGTCGAGCGACGTCGCTCCGGGTCCATGTCCGGAGCCGGAAGGAACTGGGGACGACGCCGCCCGGAGCCCAGGGCGGCGTCGAGAACGGCACCGGAGACATCGGCGCCGGCGGAGGTGTCGTGAGGTCGACCGGCGTCGATGGGGGTTGTGGAGCCGGGATCGAGGCCGGGGCCGAAGCCGGAGCCGGGATCGAGGCTGGAGGCACGGGCGACGCCGGGGCCGGAGCCGCCGGCGACGCCGGAGCAACCCCATCAGGGCCCGCGGGGCCCGAAGGTGCACCGGAGGGGCCTGAAGGCCCGAAGAGGCGGGCCATGGCCGACAGGAACTCCTGTACCTTGGCCGGATCCGCCCCCGAACCCGGGAAGGGCGGGTATGGCGGGGGCGACTCCACAGGCAAGTCCGGGGCCGCGGGGGCGGGGACGGTGCCGGGAGGGGCCTCAGCCGAGTCGCGAGACCGGCGAGGCGAAGTCCGAGAGCGACGATGCTTCTTGGACTTCTTGTGCTTAGACTTACCGGACGAAGAAGACTTCGACGCCGACGACCGGTGTGCACTCCGCGAGCGACCCCTGGACCTCTCACGCGACCGGGGCCTCCGTGGAGCCGAATGCCGGGCCTCGAGGAGCTTTCGAGACCGCTCTCGCAAAGCTTTCGGGTTGAGGGCCTGGCATTCGGGACAAGACTCGGTGTCGTGGCCTCGGCCGAGGCAGAAGAGACACTCCCAATGCGGGTCGGTGACGGACATCATCCGCGCACAGGCGCCGCATCGCTTGAAGCCGGGCATCCCTACGACACCTTTAATTTGGAAAAAACAGTGAAAAAAATCACCAAAAAGTATGGTCAAAAATTGACCAGGGCACTGCTCTTCCCGGATCTGCGCTTGCTGGCTCGGAAAAAGAAGAACTGACGTCAGCGCGCAGGGGCGGCGCCTAAGTACTGCCCGCGACGTCATCCCGGCGATCACGACGCCGACGACGGACGCGGAGCCGCACGACGCCGCCTACCGACGCGCAAGGGTACTGCTACGCAAAACTTTCCGGATCCAGCCTGACGCCTGGGGATATTCTAAGGTAAGGAATCTGTCACTAACGTGTCTCTTTCAGATATTACTCCAATATTTTGGATCTGATGTCTTTGGTATCCCTCTATGGAATTGAAGGTTTCCTTATACTGATTTCTCCTTGTCTTATCCAAAGATTTTCAAGCATTCTGCTTTAGGTTGATTTTAGTGTTGCTTGACCCAAAGCCATCTTGTACGAGGAATGACAACTTAAGTTCGCTGCATATGTTCATTACAATCTGTTGAATATGTTTAGCTTCAGCCATCTTGATCCATGTAAGTTTCCTTCTTCCAGACAAAAACTAATTAGTTCTCCTTGTTTTACCTATTACTTATGGAAACGTGTTTTGCTTATCTTCCTTGTGAATTGGTCAACTCAAACAACTAGCATGGTGTTGTATAAATCAATACACAGAGGCACTCACGACACGTCCCTGAGTAAGACCAGCAGCAACATATATAAACAATATCGTCAACTAGGTAAACTAGGTCTTGTTATGACAATAAAATGTTTTGGTTGAAGATTGAGTGCTTCCTGCACTTTTCAGATTAGAACAAATCATAACATTATTGTTTAATGTCTCAAAAGGCTCTAGCCACCTGGGACTAGGCCTTACTATCTACTTTCTGATCTGCAGTAACTTTCCTCAAGGTGAAACTGGTGACAATTGATTATAATAGTAGGTGGAATAGAAGTGTCAGTACACATCCTTTCACTTGTTGATGACACTATACATAGTGACATCGCATTATCTTTGATTTCACAAGAAGTGGAACCCACAGCTGTTCACACTGATGATAAGAGGAACAAGATACGAGAATCCTACAATAGGTACAAAAAGAATTCAGAGCCTCCCTGTGTCACGGGTGCTGATAAAAGGCAGGCACAACTAACTGTAACCTTACCCACAAGCGCAGTTACTGTGTAATAGAATGCGATGTACAAAATAGTTCATATATGAGTATGCTCAGTACCAACAGACTGTGTCTAACAACCTAACTAAGGGGCCGATTACGATTGCCGAAGGCCCGTCACCGCCAGCCATGTGGTGGCGGTCCTTCCGCAATCTTACCGCGCTTTTCCCCCCGCCACATTACGATGGCGGAGGGAATCGTGCTAGGACCGTGGCGGACGCAAAGACCGTCCGCCACTGGTTCGCCTAAAGCAATCTCATAGATTGCCTGGCGGACGGTCCTCAAGGCCAGATATGGTGGCGGTGTCCTTACAAGCAACGTCCACCAAATCATGATGCGGGCTACAGCCGGCATTTCCATGCCGGCGATGCCGCCATGGAAAGGCTGGTGGGGATTGGTGATGGGGGCCCGTTGCGGGCCCCCCATGTGTAGGGGGGAGGTGAGGGTGCACTTGGGGGGTACCCAT
Source organism: Calotriton arnoldi (assembly GCA_963921515.1). Classification (NCBI taxonomy): domain Eukaryota; kingdom Metazoa; phylum Chordata; class Amphibia; order Caudata; family Salamandridae; genus Calotriton; species Calotriton arnoldi. Next base: position 77,169 of record CAWUFW010008212.1, read on the forward strand.
GGTACCCCCCTACATTTCACAGCACCACGTGGCAGGCACCGTGTGGTGCCTGCCACGTAGTGCTGTAAAATGCAACACCCGGCATTTTCACATCACGGAAGGTGCTGCTGTCAGCAGCACCTGCCGCAATGTTAAAATGCAGGATCCGTCCGCCATGGTGGCGGACGCATCCTGATCCGTTTTGCGGGACCACCGCATGCATGGCGGACGGTCCCGGTTTACTCCAGGATGGCGGACGGACTATAGTCCGTCCGCCATCCTAATGAGCCCCTAAATTGCACTTTTAAATGAAAATATCACTTCATGTCTGATAGAATTCATTTGATCCCTTCTTACTGCAGAATAATTAACTATAATATTGCAAGGATAAGGATGCTTCTGCTTGTCCTTTTCAGGAATGGGTATTTGGGAGAAATAGTGTCCTAGTAAGCCAGTAATCACTGGGTACAATGTATCACAGCACACAAACGTAGTTTTTTTTCAAATATCTAAAGGTCGTCGAAACAATTATCAGTATCTCTGTGAAGAATGGGACCATTTAATTCGCATTTATTCCTGGGCATAATGAAATTGTTTCTGCAGTGATATACTTTACTGAAAACATTGCCCGATTCACAAAACCAATTCATACCTCTGATCCTGCAGGATCACTACCTCATCTCAGCGACACGTATGAATTAGTGAAATTTACCCAGTACCTCTGGAATACCTTCGAGAATTACATTTATTCACACGCGTAGGCATTTACACATCCATAAGATTAAGCTGTGTACGAATGCACTGGAGGAAATACAGCATGAGTGCAAATGGATGTGGTAAATTTGCAGCACTGGCAAATGTCACAAGTATGCAAGGCCCTCTTCTGCCCGTGCTCAGCCTGGCTGTGTTCTATTAGTAGGAAGATTATCCTGCAATCACAGAATAAACTCTACCCAAGAGTAAGGGAACGCCTTCAAGGTATAATATACAGGTCGCAGGTTCAAGCCCTGGCAAGGCAAACTCTGAGTTTCATTCTTCCCAGGTAGATGAAAGAAGCACCAATTACCCGGTGGAGAAATCTCTTTCCCTACACCGACTATAAATATGGAATACATTTTTTTTTGGTAGGAGGTACAGGGGCGACACCCAGACTGCACACTTACTTACTACCAGCCTTTTGGGGTATGTTTAGGTACACAACGTGGGTGATGAAAACAATTGGGAAGCTTCAGGAATCTCCTCAATGGAGCGACTGAGGTGTGATCACTACTTTCCCAGTTCACAACCATCTGATCCTCCACTGGGGATCCCTGTGTTCTGATCCTTAACCGTAAACATACTACTGTACAAAATCTGCCACATTGTCAGACGTCTGACTGCTATGTTATGTTAATAAATTCTTGATATAGCGCAACGACTCCCCCCAGAGGGGCATCTCGGCGCTCAGGCGACAGACAGGTAGAGTAGCAGCCATTAGAACAGCCAGGTCTTGAGATGTTTTTTTAAAACCAGGGAAGTCAGTACATGCCCAGATGAACAAGGGGAGCCTGTTCCAGTGGTAGGGAGCGAGATAAGACTGTTGTACGTTCTTCATGCAGAACCTAGAACAGCCTGGAGAAGCCATTTGTGCTACAGAGGACCAGTTTGGGCACTTAAGTGTAGCCAAGGCCCCAAAAGTGTTGTGAATCACGTTCAGCATGTACACAGTAATGGGGATTGTTTTATGCAATCACATCATGGCTGTCTTGTTTGAGCGCTACTTGTGGGGTCGCAAGCCTGCTCTGACTCCTGTTCTTCTCCCTTTAGGATACGTACGAGCTCTACTCCGTGGAGATGGAGAAGGAGTACGATGGAGAAATGGACGTCAAAATCAAGAAGAAGCAAAAAGGCGGCAAGAAGAAGGAGAAGCTGGAGAGCATGAAGAAGGAGATGGACATTGTGAGGAAATGGGACCTGGGGTGACGGGAATTGGGCTGGCGTATGCGGAGAGGCAGGGAGGGTAATTGGAAGGAGTAACTTGGAAGAGAGAGGGAAGTCCAGAAGGTTGGAAACACAGAGGCGAGATGAAGGCGGAATAGGGTATGCAAGAACTGAAGGTAGATGAATAAAGATGGAAGGAAAGAGAGGAGGCAAGAAAGTTGGTTGGACACTGGGATGAAGGTAGAGAGAAAAGTCAGAGACTGAACAGGAGAAACTTAATGAGGAGTAAAGGTCACAAGAGGCATCCTCAGGGCAGAGTGTATTACAGGTGGAGAAGAGGAATGCTAAGTACCATGGAAATATATGGGTTTGGGGAAAAAAGATGATGGGGAGGATATGGAAGAGCATTGGGCAATAAAAAGAATGTGAATCGAGTGAAAGAAACAGTGGTTTATCGGCCACAAATTCCGAAAATGTGCATTTTTTGAAACCAGTCACATTTGTGCATTTTTTTTATAGTGCTAAACTGGCCCAAGGCCATTAGAGCACCTACAGCAGAACCAGACTACGACTCAGGGAGATTACGTGATTTGGCCAGAATCACCGGATGTTCAACCGAACTCAGGATTTTAGTCTGGGTCCCCATTTCCCTACCCACTAGCTGCCCCTTTGCATTGGTTGAGCTTAGATGAAAGCAGAAATAATTCAAAAGGGTTTGTCTAGATTGCGTGTTAATGAGAAGAATTGGGATGAGGGAAGGAAGAAGACAACAATAAATCTTCTTTGAAACCCTTTTTGCAGATCATTTTATAGAAAATGTATCTATGATTTTGACAAACCAGTATTATCATCATGCTTGTATCTCTTTTTTCAGAATGACCATGAAATCTCAATAGAGGAGCTGGAACTCAAATACCAAACCAGTGCCAAGAAGGTGAGTTTGCTGGCTAAGGGGAGTGGTCAGTCTTTGTTATCTTGAGGTCTATGTAGTCTGATATACTGACTTGCCACCTTTACTGCAGTCAGCATGATGCCACCTAGTACCTACCACCTGTTGAAGCGCTCGAATGATGTTCAGGCTCTTCCTAATAAGTGCAGAGTTTGGAATGGAAGCAAAAGAGCTTTGAGTTTAGAAAATGGCAACAAAGACCCAGACTAGAAGGATATCTGTCCTAGATGTTAGAAAAGGGAAAGAGGGTAAGAAGCGAGCAGTATAATGACCATAGAAATATACACACGCTGGGGGGGTGATGTTATGGATGGGCTTTGCCAACACAGGGTCGAGGATAGTTTGGCCCTCGCGGCCAAATGGAGCATGGAGCTCTCGGATGAAATTCTAGCTCAGAAATTTTAAGTGCTTTACAGTCCATCGATGGCTCAGTCCACTCTATTAATCTAAAGCTGTAACAGTTTAAGACAATCTGCATGTTGTACTATACACCGGGCAGAATCAGCAAGTGGGGTGGGAACCCCAGGGGTGAGAAGACAAAGTGTCCCAAGTGTGGTTGTTATGCAGCAGACATTTTGCCCATGTTTGCCACCTGTCCTAAACTGCAGAAATTCTGAGCAGGGGTGACCCAACGTGTAACTTCTTGTCTTGGAGATGATGTTCAACTGTCGCCTAAGGAGATTATTCTGGGTTACAAAATGGAATTTGATATTGCCCTGAGACGGATGTTGTCCATAATAATGGTATCGGCCAGGCTCTGTATAGCTAGAGCATGGCTTTCCACTCTACCCCATAGGGCAGCAGAGTGGTGGGCTGGTATTCGGCCATTATACGACTCAGAGTTAGCCTTTGCTAAAGCGAGTGGTGCTCTTTCCATTAAGAGATTGAAACGAATATGGGCACGATTTAATTAGGATTCATAGACCAATGTTTATGTTTAAAATTGGCCTGTTAGGATGTGATTTCCGATATTGTGTAGGTCTGATAAACAATTCTGTATAATTTAATCCTGAGGTGCTTTAGCCTATGTTATGTGCTATGCTATCTGAAATGTAATGTGTCATGGGTTTTAGGTATACCATCCCTATGTTTTTTTCTTTTTACTTTTACTTTCTTGTTTGTATTATAATTATGTGTTTACAGTTTTGTCCTTTTCTCCGGCTATTACATGTTAATTTAGCTTTTTTTTATCATCTGACTTAAGAAAATAATAAAAAGAGTTTTTTTAAAAAGGGAGGGGCATTGATGAGAGGACACAGCGAATGAAAGAAGGATACAAAAGCAGAAATGGAATTTGAAACACATTCAAGAAAAAGGAGAAGGCTGGGATATGGAGGACAGTGCAACGGGCGCTTACTGTCCCTCTTCCAGGATGGTTGCTGCCATTTTAGATAACAATGGTAGCCTAGTGCTTCATTGTACCCCCTAAATACTTTTGACTAACCCAAAGATCACATCCACTTTAAACAGCCGACAAGACTCACATTTCTCATGTTCTGTTGGGGGTCAATATGTGGAACATGGAGTTTACTTTATGCCACTAGTATTAGTGTAGAGCATCCTGCACCGGTGTGGCCCTTGTGCTTATGGGCTGTCTGGGTTCTTAGCTGCATTTGGACTTGACAGACTCCCATCTGAGGCTCCTGAAGAAGACAGAGCTGTGGTAGGCCACATGGCCCATCCCTTTTTTAACATGCAGAAGTTGCTATTGCATGTCCTGGTGCGACTGGTCATGCAGCGCATGCTCTAAATTTGGTACCCATTATAAGATCAAGGAGATACTCATCAAGGGGCTAATTGTATAAATGTTGTTTTCAGAGTGGCACATCGAGATGATTGCCCTTTGTCGCTGCGCTATGTGTGCCTGTGGAGGATGGTTCGGAGGCGTGGCCTCAAGAGGGGTCTATGGTTATCAATGAGTTGATGGCAATGGGGGTGGTGGTGAGTTTTCTATTGATGGCTATGTGCTGTTTGATGGGTGACCTTTGCAACTGTGGGGAGTGGAAAGTAGAGAAGTTGGCACGCAGAGGTCTTAGTTGTGTGCTACCGAGCAGGCGCTATAGCAGCACATGCAGAATGTGTGCATGCAAAGCATATGTGGCTGTCTGTTGCATGGGTGTCTGTACCCCGGAGCGCGGCGCTTCGGTTGGTTTTAGTGCAGTTGGAGAGCAAAACATTCCTAGCCTTATAATCATGGGCTCTGTGCACGTTACACAAGAGTGGTGTTAATGCTGTTCGTTGTGGGTCAGTTGCCTGTGCTGAGACAGTGTTTGTGGGTTGATTGTCTGCTCATGTTTACCGCTGGTTGAGTTAGTTGTAGAGTTGAATTGTAACTGATGAGTCATTTTGTATGTGTTCAGTGCTGTTTAAAGGGTACGATGAGGTGAGTGGCATTTCCCTTGGCTCTGTGTTAGTTCAATGACGGTTAATGAAGTGTCTAGTTCATTCTGATTAGATGTCAGAGGTCTGATTGTGTTTAGCGCTGGGTCCTAAAGTAACCTTTCCGTGGACGTTGAGGTGCTATGATTGTGTTTAGTGCTGTTGAATAGCAGGATTTTGCCTTCTCCAGGGCCCTTGTTCTATTATAGATCATGGGCCAATGGCGACTAGGAGTGCGGTCTAATGGACTACAGAGGAACACGTCAATAAAGACAAAATATAATGCGCACAGTGAAAAGCATTCAAGAGACTGAGACTGAGAGGTGTAAGGAAAGAGACGATGTAAAACTAGATAAAGAATACTCAATAAAAGTTATGGATGAACAGAAGAATGAAGGATGCGACCCCTTATAATGTGATTTTCCTCTCTCTGCTTCTAGGGGATGAAAAGCAGCTGGGTTTCCGAGGTGCTCCTGCGAGACGGTGCCAATGAACTGAAGCCCCCGAAGGGCACCCCCGAGTACGTGAAGTTTGCCCGTCAGCTCGCGGGTGGTCTGCAGTGCCTGATGTGGGTAGCTGCTGTGATTTGCATGATCGCGTTCGGCATCCAGTTATCGCAGGGAGATCTCACCAGTGAGGACAATGTAAGTCCCGGTCTCCATGTGTTTGTGTCTCTGTGGTAGGGTGACCAGAGATGACATTTAAAAGCAAGAGAAGAACCACACCTCAACCTGTTACTGATGTTCACTCGAGCAACACCTAAGTGTATGCACAGGCCCCAAAAAAGTGCGAGTGCAACTGGTCCTAAGATATCTCCATTCATAAACCAGATAGAACCAGTCCCTGCTAGAAAAACCCAGCACAAAGTGTAAAAAATATAAGTACACAGGGCCAAAGTTTGCATTTGAAGCCGGACACAATCGAATACCAAGGGTGCCCAGTCTTGATTTCACCTCATGTCTGCTTCTTCCACCACTTCCTCTCCCTTTATTCATTATTAAAGTTTCTTTTAAATCCCTACTTTCTCCCCTTGTCACTGTTTTGCTATGTTCTTTTCCTTCTTCTGTCTCCTTTAACTGCCTTTCTCACTCTTGCTCTGGTCAAAGTCTAATAATGCAAAACAAGGCCCAGTCACCAAAAATGAGTACCAATGCCCACCACACGCAACTGCGGGCACAAACATTTCCATCGCAAAGTAACAAAAGTTAACCCTGACGGTATCTCAAACTGACCTCAGCAGACGGAACAAATCTCTTCAAAGCAAAAGATCTTTATGAATCATTTCTACCCTAGCAGAAGCTTCTTTTGGCCACAGGATAAGCCAACCCATTAGGATTTTGCAACCTCGTCAATGTCTGAATTTCCCTTTGACTTTTTCCTTTGTTTGTGGTAGGTAAGAGTTAGTTGACGTCAATCCTTGGAGTTATATCTTTCTGGGTTGAGGCCCTAATGTATGGTTAACAACTAGAAAGGTAACATCTTCTGTCTCTCCACAGCTCTACTTGGCCGTCACTTTAATTACAGTCGTGGTAGTAACAGGCTGCTTTGGGTATTATCAAGAATTCAAAAGCACCAACATCATTGCCAGCTTCAAGAATCTCGTGCCCCAGGTATGTGCCATTTCTCCTTGACGTCGTGCTTAAGAGTTGGGCTCTCTTTACAATCATCAGCTTAGATCAAGGATCTCTTTACCATCATCAGCCAAGTCTGGTGTCTCTTTACCATTATCAGCTGAGATGCAGAGTTGCTTTTCTTTCATCGGCTGAGATCCGGGGTCTCTTTACAATCATAGCCAAGATCGGGGACCCATTTCCAAGCATAGCTGATATCTGGATCTCTTTACTATCATAAGTTGAGATTTAGAGTGTCTTTAGATAAACAACTGAGATCCGGGGGTTACCTTAGACTTACCAGTTGTGATTTGGGAATCCTTTAAATCATCATCTGAGATTGGAGGTCTCTCTGTAATCATCAGCTTAGATCAAGGATCTCGTTACAATCTTCAGCTAAGATCCAGGGTCTCTTTACAATCATCAGCTGAGATCAGGACTCCCTTTCCATTAATTAACTGAGATATGGGGTTTCTTAACAATCATTAGGTTATATCTAGGGGCTCTTTCCAATCAAAAGCTGAGTTTGGGGGTCTTTAGATAAACTGCTCAGATCGAGTGGTTACCTGAGATTCATCCGCTGCGATCTGGGGATCCTTTATATTTATGATCATTGGGTACCATCCGAAATCAAGTTTTTTTTAAGCATCAGCTAAAATCTAGTTGTCTCTTCACATCCAAAAGCTAAAATCTGGAAAGCTCCTTGTTAGGAATACCTGAGATAGCCAAGCTCTGTGGATTTCTCCACCATGAATGTCAGAATGTTTAGCTTGGATCTTGAGATGAGGTAATGTAGGCGTGGGGTATGACTTCTTTATCCTTCTCTGAGGCATCAATTTCCCCTGTGATTCATACACGTTTGCTTTTACATTTGTTACCATGTCAGGCTGTACAAGTTCTTTAGTTTGTCTGAAGTTTGCATATAGCTGTGGGTGTAATTCGAATTCTTATGCTGCAGACTATGGGGGCAATTTTCTAGCCTAGACACAGGAATGCTTATGGCAGTCTAAATGCACCCCAAGTGATACAATGCTTTCTTGTCTTTTCAGCAAGCGACTGTGTTCAGGGACGGGGAGAAGTTCCAGATCAATGCCAACCAGCTTGTAGTAGGAGATCTGGTAGAGATCAAAGGAGGAGACCGAGTTCCTGCAGATATCAGAATTATAACAGCCTCAGGTTGCAAGGTACAGTGTGGGCAAAGCAAGCCATGCAGGAAATATCATAGGCAAAGTTCATGAACCTGAGACCATACAGGGAGTAGACTGAGATATTACTAGCGGGACATGGAACAAACTCATATTTAAAGCTCATACTGTCTCTCTTTCCACATGAATTACTGTGAACTCCACAGTGCTCAGAATGTCTTACATAGAAAATAAGGACTCCTTGTCCCATTGATGTTAAGGCTTCCATCACCGTGGAATAGCATAGTAATCTCTATGCACTACCAGTTCTGTGCATAAACTGCCCTGAGTACAAGCAACCCTGAACTAAAGTAATCTATTGGATGACATGAGTTGGGTAGATGTGCCTGATTCATGGTCCACCATTCAATCAATCAATCAATCAGGGAATTGTAAGCATGCTACTCACCCGTGGGGGTCTCAAGGCACTGAAGGGGGGACCGCAGATCTGTTTAGCCGAAGAGCCAGGTCTTGAGGGTCTTCCTGAAGGTGTTCAGGGAGGGGGCGCGTCTGATATCTGCCAGTAGCTCGTTCCAGATCTTGGCTGCAATGTGAGAGAAGGATCTTCCGCCTGCTCTGGCTCTGTGGATGCGCGGGGTTTCGGCCAGTGCGAGGTTGGAAGATCGGAGGTTTCTTTTGGGTACGTGGAAGTTGATTCTGTAATTCAGGTATTTGGGTCCGTTGTTGTGTAGGCATTTGTAGGCGTGAGTGAGGATTTTGAAAGTGACTCTTTTCTCCACGGGGAGACAGTGGAGACTTTGTAGGTGGTGGCTGATGTGTTCGTGTCGGGGGATGCCGAGGACGAGTCTGGCGGCGGTGTTCTGTATTGTCTGGAGTTTGCGGAGTAGGGACTTGTTGATGCCAGCGTAGAGTGCGTTTCCATAGTCCAGTCTGCTGGTGATGAGTGCATGGGTGACTGTCTTCCTTGACTCAGGGGGGATCCACTTGTGGGTCTTGCGGAGGATGCGGAGGGTGTTGAAGCAGCTGGAGGTGACGGCGTTGACCTGTCGGTTCATGGTGAGTGATGAGTCGAGTACAATGCCGAGGTTCTTGGCGTGGTCTGAGGGGGTAGGTGGGCTTCCGAGGGCAGTCGGCCACCAGGTGCTGTCCCATGCAGAAGGGGTGGTACCGAGGACGAGGACTTCTGTCTTCTCGGCGTTGAGCTTCAGGCAGCTGTTGGTCATCCAGACTGCGACGTCTTGCATTCCTTTCTGGAAGTTGAGTTTGGCAGTGGTGGGGTCTTTGTTGAGGGAGAGGATGAGCTGGGTGTCGTCGGCGTAGGATACGATGTTGAGGCCGTGTTGTCGGACGATGGCTGCGAGGGGGGCCATGTAGATGTTGAAGAGGGGGGGCTCAGTGATGAACCCTGTGGGACTCCGCAGGTGATTTTCGTGGGGTCGGAGAGGAAGGGTGGGAGTCTGATCCTTTGGCTTCTTCCGTGAGGAATGATCGGATCCAGTCCAGGGCTATTCCTTGTATGCCTGCGTCGTGTAGTCTGGCGACTAGTGTGCGGTGGGAGACGGTATCGAAGGCCGCTGATAGGTCGAGTAGGATGAGGGCTGCGGAGTGGCCTTGGTCCAGGAGGGTGCGGATGTCGTCGGTCGCAGCGAGTAGGGCGGTCTCTGTGCTGTGGTTGCTTTGGAATCCGGATTGGGACAGGTCGAGGACGACGTTCTCTTCAATGAATCGTGTCAGTTTCCTGTTGACTGTTTTCTCTGCAACTTTGGCTGCGAAGGTGAGGAGCGTAATGGGCCAATAGTTCTTGAGGTCGGTGGGGTCAGCTGTGGGCTTCTTGAGCAGGGGTCTGACTTCTGCGCGCTTCCAGTCGTCTGGGAAGGTGCCTGTTTTGAAGGTGGTGTTGATGGTGCGTTGTAGTTCGGGTGCGATGGCGGCCGTGGCTCTGTGGTAGATGTGAGGGGGGCAGGGGTCGGTGGGGGACCCCGAGTGGATGCTTTTCATGCTCCATTGCTCCATTGACTCTCTAGTGATGGAACCAAACAGTGTCTTTGAGCAGACTGTCGTGCTGGTGATCACATTCACTAAGCCCTATATTGACAGGTCCACTATGATTCTGGTGACCATCTGTGCATATGACCAATGAGGTTAATTTTACACCTATGAGCAAGAGCGAGTCCTGAAGTAAAAGTACCTGGCCTATCCATATGAACAGCAAGCACAGATCCATGAATGTAGCAAAAGTTATTTATGGGCAATAAACTTATACAAGAGTATGGGTTATATGGCATAACACACACTAACATATGGAAGCGTTGTACTGCATGGCATGTTGTAAGACTAGCACATTAACTACAAAAGAGGTATGCCTGTTACCACTGATGGCAGAAAAAATCACGTATCCAAGGTCAACAATATGAAAGGTCTGCAGGGATTACATGAGGTTTGTCTTGAATAGCCTGGGCCAAACTCTGATCTAATATCAGATAATCTATTGGTAGTCTGGGAAAGATATATAAATCAATGTTTTTCCAACACAAATATGTGGTCAATTTACATGTTTCATTGACGAAAGGACTGGTGGCGAAATTTTTCCCTTGGGGACTGCTAAGTGTAATGACAATTGACCGAAGTACTGAATTATTTGTGCCTGTGCTATCTAGTAACCTGTCTCAATCTCCTCAGGTGGATAACTCCTCCTTGACTGGAGAATCTGAACCCCAGGCCAGGACCCCGGAGTACACACATGAGAGTCCCCTTGAAACCCGTAACATTGCTTTCTTTTCCACAATGTGCCTGGAAGGTAAGTGCCTTATCACTACACCTCACAGAATAATTTAAAAAAAATGTGGTATATGTTCAAGTTCCTAACTTCTATTTTAGGGACGGCCACTGGGGTCATCATCAACACTGGTGACCGTACCATCATCGGTCGGATTGCTACCCTTGCGTCTGGGGTGGAGAACGAGAAGACCCCAATTGCTATTGAGATCGAGCACTTTGTAGACATCATTGCTGGGCTGGCCATCTTCTTTGGAGCTACCTTCTTTGTTGTTGCTATGGTGATTGGATACCCCTTCTTGAGGGCAATGGTCTTCTTCATGGCTATTGTGGTAGCCTACGTGCCAGAGGGGTTACTGGCTACAGTCACGGTAAGGAAGCTCTAAAAAGGTCAGTAACACCTGCATCTCAATCATAAATAATGGCCAACTCTTAGTAGGGTATGCACTAACGGCCTGTTGGCTTGTATCGCAAGTGGACAAAAACAGGTATAGTTAATAAAAGTATAGTATATTATACTATAGTATATATTAACTGTACAATACATTACTGACTATGGAGAATATTTAGATGAGATGACATCATTTGATAAGACTCAGATTAGTTCTACTTGACATCCATTTAGGGATTGCTCAACTTCCTGCAAGTTATTTTATAATTGTCCTCCTTCCTCCAGCCTTAATTCTAGCTATTCTCTGGGGTTTCTGTTCTTGATTCTGTTTTATATCTTGTGATTTCCCTTTTTGCAGATACGTGGGCACTTACTAAATCGATGTTCAGAACAGCATGGTTTCTTGTGTCCCCAGAGGTCCGTTACTCCTCTGTCTTCCTCTCTTCTTTTTATTTATTTTCCTACATTTCTTTCTTCCTCTTATGTTTCCTGAAACAACAAGGACATCCTGGCTCATCCCTCGCCTCTTCCATCACAACTGCAACCTGTACTTGTTGCATTCGATGCCATAACGTCCATCGAAAATAAACTCATTGTCATTTTGTCACTACCAAATTTGAAGTCTAAACAAAAGTGTGCCTGATTTTTTGGCAGTGTCAAGCCTGTTTATTATCCTTGTCTATTTTGTATCATACTCCTGCAGAGTCACGTCTCTCACCCAAACGCATCCAATTAACTCAAACCCATCCAGCTCATCACCCCACTGATTCGACTCATCCAACTCATCACCCCATTCATTCAACTTATCCACAGTCCTCCAACACATCCTCGTCACCCCCAGGGGCATCGTAAACCCCTCACTTTAGCAGCTACAGTTGCAGACAAAAGAGGTCTTTATGGACCTCTTTTGTCTGCAACTCGGCAGACAAAGTCTCATATTTAACACTTAAAGGATGTGAGTGGATGTATGTATGAATAGATGGATGCATGCCTGCATGGATGATGGATGTATGAACGGATGGATAGACGGGTAAAGATTGGATTATGGCTGAATAATGAATGGATGACAGAAAGGTATGGTGAAATAGTGGATATCAGCAGGTGGATGGAAGGGTGAAAGGATGACTCAATAGATGTTTGGATTGAAGAGTCAAGGGAGCTCTTCTAGGGAGGGTTGGGCTCATTTGCTTCACTTGCTTGGTGCCATCAAAGCGTTGGGTTAAAGTGGGGGGTATTTTAATTTTCTGGCTACTCCTTTGGTAACCCCCTTCAGCATTAAATTAAATGTATCCAGTTCATCATTCCAGCAGTTCAGCTCAGTCAGACTTATCCAAATTATCAAATGAATCACCCAAACTCTTGCACCCAAATTCATCATCACCCCAAACCATTCAACTCATCTAAACTCATTAAATTCATCATCACTCAGCTCATTCACTGCATCACACTGTTCCTTACAACTCACTGTAATACTCATCCTACACATCACCCTACTCATCACAGTCTTCCAAGCTGATTCAGATCATCACCCCACTCATTCGACACATTGAAACTCACCCAACTCACCACACTGGGCATTCAACTCGTCCAAACGAATGCACCCATTCATCTGATTGCCCCAAATAAGTTAACTCATCCAATGTATTACCACACGATGTGAACACACAAAACCTCACCCATCACTCTTGTCACTTTACCAACTCATAGTCCTCACCAACACCATACCATGAAATCATCCAAAATCATCCAACTCATCACCTCACTCATTCAAAATAATGAAGTCCATCCAGCTAACCACTCCAATTCTTCAACGTATCCACACTCATCAAGTTCATCACCACAGCAATACAACTCACCCAAACTCATTCAACTCATCGCCCTAATCGTTCAACTGATCAAACTTATTCCCCTGCTCATTCAGCACATTCAACTCATCACCACACTCATTCAACATCCAACTTACCACCCTGCTGATCAACCTCATTCATACCCAACCAACGCGTGCCCTAGTCATCCAACTCATTGCCTAGGTTGTTCAGGTCGTCTAACTCAAACCACTCATCCAAGCCTATCAAACTCATAGTCTCAGTTATGAAACTCATCTAAGAACACCTGTGCTCATTTATAGCAGAGTGGGGGAATGAGTGGGTTTCCACCAAAGAAAACTTTAAGAAAACATGATTTCAAATAATGGATTCTATAGTGCAGTTCTGCTAATGTCATATTTTTACAGGCAGTTCTGATGGGTAGCTAATATTTAACACATTAAGAAGTGCTACATGTAAATAATAGTGATGGTTTTACGTAGCACCAAATGATGTACATGCCTATCAGACAAAGGTGTGCCCAGAAACTTGATGCACAGCAAGGACATATTTGTGCCACTGGAAAAGGTGCACCTACTGGATGCACTGCGCCCATCAAAAGCCATATGCGAGCAGAAATTACAGATGACTGGCATGCAAATGCATGTAACAGGGACTAAAGAGTAAGAACAGATAGATTAGCACTAATATATCTAACATATAGTCTACAACACCTCATGAAGGCTAAAACCACCTCAGCAATTGTATCTTAGAAAATAAACATGACAGATAATTAAGCCGTAACTAATCTAGCCTATGGAGCAGAGCGCATCCCATAATCTAATTATGCAACAACATAGCTGCAAACATGACACTACTTTTAGGCCTGGCGTTAGTCAAGACACTTTGGGGCATATTACCAAGGAATAGCGATAAATATCGCTAACTGCGCTTAGCGCGACTTTGGTTAACGCCGCCTATCGCTGGAAAATATCGCTGAGATAACACCCTATTAACAAGGTTTATCTCCATAGCGATAAAATTTCCAGCGATAGCGGCAAAATGTGAGAATATCGCTGGAAAAGCAGCGATATTCTCGCATTATCGCTAAGGTGGATTCAGCATTAGAATCCACCTCCTATACTTTAAACAGGTAAGTCATCCTCACTAGCAGGTGATAAAATATAGCGATAAACGCGCTTAGCGCAAATTATTTTATCGCTTCGCCTGCCTTGCTAATAGGGGGTAGTGGGATTAGCGACTGTTTTCAGTCGCTTTTAGTAGGGAACACCTTCCTTGCATGTCATTAGCGATAATTATTGCTGACATGCAAGGCGATGGAATACGCGGCCTCTAACGCCTGAAAGCTGTCGCTAACGCCTGTTAGCGACAGCTTGCTAATAGGGCGATAAAATTATCGCCGCTTTAGCGGCAAAAAGTGCCGCTAAAGCAGCGATAAAGCCCTTGATAATATGCCCCTTTAATTTTACTAATATTATACGTGTAATATACTTCCTTATCTGGACATTCAGCCAGCCCTCGTCATCCATTGGCCTGTTATTGTGTCATTCACATTTTTCTTCTACCCAGTACAGCATACATCATGGGGCAAATGGTCAGTCCACATCAGCCATTGATAACTTCTTTGTGAGTGACAACAGTCTGCCCTTTCACAACGAGCATACTGCAAACAAAGTAGTTTCCTTCAGTGCCTGGGGCTACTACGCAATGTGTGCTTTTTGAGAAAAAAACAATATTTTTGCATTTAGTCATTTCTTTTACAAAAAACAACTCCAACTCCAGACCTATTAGCTTAGCCAGTGCTTGTTGATTAATGTGGCACAATATTTTGAAGCATTCCCATTGTGCTAGTTAAAACAGCATCAAAACATCTGAGTGAGAAACAAATGCCATCAATATTGATGGTATTCTTGATTAAAAATCTCACCATCACTGGTCAGAGTACATACAAAGTATATCTGAGTCTGGGCTCAATATTCTCTTGCCATGCCAGTTACATATTGCTGTCGAATAAAACGTGCACATTGCATGTCTGCCTCGAAAGTATTTAAAGCCCTTTTGCCAAGCCAGTGGGGCATTGCTCCATCCAACCCCACAGCGACTCCCCACCTCCAGCATCAAGGGAATTGCCCAATAGCCCTTTGAAGCTAGTTTGGCACTGCCTAGAGACCACATTGTTTTAATTCTTTACCACACACAACCCTTTCTTTAACTAAGCTTCACTATTCCCTTTGTTATAACATGGTCTATTAATGCATGTTTCTGTTAGGCTGTGTTTAGTTTTAGATTGGTTCTATTTAGTTAAATAAACAGAGCTAAATATGACATGTGTTTTAGATTAATTATAAATGCATTTGTCCTTAATTGCATTACATAAAATTACGCCATGATTGACTATGCCGTGTTTAGCTGTATTTTAGGTCTTATTAGTATCATTATGATAGCTTTAGTTAAGTTGAACCTTTGAAGCTTTTAGTGTGTTCTGCTATATTTCTGGTTAGTTCTCTTACGCCCATTCATATAAAACTATCAGACTTTGGTGTAAACCAGCGTTCTGGTGATTCCCATGCCTCATTCAGATGTGGGGTGACTGTGGGGTTTCCCATGGCAGAGACTCAATCAAGTCCCCATGGATGAAGTGTCCACCGACAGCCCATCACCTACTGGGTTGCTGGCTTCAGAGAAGAAATATAGGAGGATTCCTAGAATCGCATGCAAGGCTTGCTCTCCTGTGCTAATTCCCTGTGTCCTCGAGTAGGACATGGTGTGGTCTGTTTGTCCTAGACTGCCGACACTACTCTTTGGCTACTGTGACAGATACAGCTGCTTTGCCCAAGATAACCAAACAATGGCCACCGCTTGCACGGAGAAAACTCCCTGCACATCTGTTGGGATCACTGATCTCGTGGGACATTCTTAGATTCCTTTCTTCCGTTCCCTGCGTGGAACATGGAATGCTGTGACACTGGCAGTTGCTGCCGGGATGCTGTGTGATCGGACGCATTAAAGAAGAAGACAAGAAACCTTACCCCGTGTCGTCTTCCTTTCATTGGCGACGAGTTGTCCGGTCCACAGTCTTCCCCACGGTCTTTTCATCGACATCGTGTTGTTCCGTCGTTCTCCTCCGACCCAAGTCTCCTGAGCCTTGTGAGGAAAATTGCTCGAGTGCCACTGAAGTGCCCTCGGTGAACACACTGATATTCGGAGTTGGTTGCCCTGCAAGTCGCATCTTCACTGAAGGTTCCGGTGAGGTTTTGGAGAATTTTGGGGTATTTCTTGCAGAGTGGAGGAGTGTGCATGGTGACGGCCAGCGCGTGTACTGGCACGCGTCACCCTAACGCACATCTCTGTCCTACCGAGAGCTACTGTTCCCACGACAATCAGCGCATGTGTCAGCACGCATTGCGTGAGACGTCAAGCGTTGCTAGGGAGCTCTCGTTGTTGTGGCAACCGGTGTGCATACCGGCGCGCGCCACATTGCTGGATTAAGCTCCGACGCGCTTACAGGCGCGTGACACATCGGCAAATTGAAGTTTTGGTAATGGCAATCTGCGCATAAATCAAGCGCGTGTCATTTTCCTCTTGTTGAAGCTTCAGTTCTCTTGCCCGGCACTAGTTAAAGTGCTTTCTTGTTGTGGGGCAAGCTGCATCTGACGAATTAAACGGTTTAAGGACAACTAGTGACACAAAGCTGTAGTTTTAAAGGAACATTGGAAAAGGGATGGTGTATTTCCATTTACAATATATATACAGTGGCTCTTGCAGTTTGTAAAACTGCAAACTCAACGGTGACACGCCCTCCTTGTGATCATCCTGGTGCATGCATTCATTGTAAAAGTGACAGACATACTCAGTCAGCGAGTCATGTACTGTGGCAACACTCTCTCCATGGGCATGTCGGTGATGTGCACACCTGGTTGTCTTTAAAATACATTGGGACATTACATTTTTGTGGCGTTTTCATTTATCTATTCAGCTCTATCCTGCAACATAAATTCTTGTTGTGGTGACTTGTGGCAGCAACTCACCCACGCAAGATTACTCTATGGATCGTGTAATCGCACCACCTCCCTTTTTACAGTCACCCGGTACTCCCCCTGTCATTTGGCAACAGTGGAAAGAAACATTTGATGCCTATCTTGAGGCGATTGATGGAGATACCTTCACGTCAAAGAAAAAAAAAGCTTTACTAGTATACAATTTGGGTGCTGAGGGAAGAAGTATTTTGAAGACCTTACCCCTAGAACTCGTAAGAACATGTGTCAGTAGTGGTGAAGAAGGTGATTCTTTAATTGTTGATGATTATGCCTCTCTTATTAAAACGTTGGATAAGAGATTCAATCCCAAGAGAAATATTGTGCTGGAGCGTCACAAGTTTTTGCAACGTGCTCAAATCCCTGGCGAATCCATTGATGATTTTGTAGCCGCCCTCAGAACCCTAGCTGTCACTTGTAATTATAGGGAGTTCAGAGACGAAATCATCCGGGATCAGTTAATTGAGCGCACTTGCAATAAAAAGATTCAGGAGAAACTTTTAACTTCCGAAGACCCTGATCTAGAAACTGCTCTCATTTTGGCTAGAAGTATTGAGCATTCCCAACTATGCATGAAAGAAATGAGTGGAGCATCCAACGAAATCAAATTAGTCAGCACCAAACCCACAAGTAGACCCACTAAAGGGAGCAACACAAACATACCCAGCACTTCTTCATCTGCATCCTCTTTGCCTAAACCTAAATTTGAAAGATCAGAAAAACCTGACCTCTCCTGTTACCGATGTGGTAGCAGATCTCATCTGGGCAATTTTAAGTTTTGTTTTGCTATTAATCAAACTTGCTTCAAATGTGGTAAGAGGGGACATTTGGCACGTATGTGCAAGGCTACTGTTGCACATAAGGGACAGACAAGAACTGTGAACGCTTTTGAAGAAGATAATGTTAACTATGGGAATGATAATGGAAGTTATGAATTGTTGATGTTGTCTTCTTCCTCTACTCAACTGGATGGTGTGGTGGAAATTGCCTCCATTGTTGAACCGCACAAAAGAAAATCCCCTGCGTGTGTCATAAGTTTAAACGGAAGTGGTATAAAGTTTTTGGCTGATTCTGGTTCTCCTTTTACCCTCATCAATGCCAAAGACTTTGAGAGATTGGGCAACATTCCTGTTGTTCAGTCTAATATAAAGATCTTTGCTTATGGTGGTAAAAGAGTAGAGGTGCTTGGCAAGTTTGAGGGCAAGTTGGAATTCAAAGGGGATTCAACGCTTAGTATTATTTACATTGTAAAGGAAGGTGCGAATTTATTGGGATGGGAGGAACAGGGTGAGCTGGGGATCATCCTAGATCCCAACCATCCGGACATGGTTTTATCGAAATACGAAGCCAAACAATTTTACTCCAATCTTCCTGAGGTTACCCTTGTGCATAAGGTTACTGCAGAATTGTTATCCAAGTGTGAGTGGATTCAAAGGTACCCAGAGATTTTCAACGGTGAATTGGGTAAACTCAAAGGTTTTCAGCACCGCATTGTTTTAAAGGAGGGTGCAAAAGCTGTTGCACATAAAGTGCGCAAAGTACCTCTGAGTATGCGTGGTGAGCTCAAACAGGAACTTGAGCGTTTGTGTTCCGTGGGTGTAATTGAGCCCATTGAGGGGTCTGAATGGTTGTCCCCCATCGTTTTGGCGCGCAAGGCTGACAAGTCTCTCAGAATGTGTGTGGACTTGCGCGACCTAAATTCTTGCATATGGGTGGACCGCCAACCCCTGCCCAACATAAATGAAATGTTGTCTACACTAGAGGGTGCAAAGTAGTTTTCTTCTCTGGATATTTCCTCTGCTTACCATCAAATAGAATTGTGCATGGACTCGAGACATCTCACGTCCTTGTGACACCGGAAGGTGCATTTCGTTACGTACGCATGCCGTTTGGTTTGGCATCAGCTTCTGCAGTGTTCCAGCGTCTCATGGGAAGCTTGTTTAAGAACACTGCAGGAGTCGTGTTTTTCCAAGACGATATTTTGATTCATGGTAAAACAGAATTAGAGCACAATTCCAGAGTCAAGGAGGTTTTGGACATAGTCAAATCTAGTGGTTTAACACTAAGAAAAGACAAGTGTAAATTTTTGCAAGATGGTGTGGACTATCTTGGACACCACATTTCTGAGAAAGGAGTTGAACCCAAAGTTAAACTTCTTGATGCCATTCAAAATGCACCTGAACCACAAAATAAAGACCAGCTTCGTTCCTTTCTTGGCTTAGTGGAGTACTATGCTAAATTTGTGGCTAACTTCTCTGACAGGACAGTGTGTTTGCGTGAACTCCTAAGGAAGAATGTGAAGTATGTATGGTCAGACCAATGTGCTTGTGACTTCAAGTTGTTGAAAGAAGCAATTGTGCAGGCACGCCCACTTAAGTTATTTAATATCAATGATCGCTGCATTGTTACCACCGATGCGAGCAATGTGGGTCTTGGCGTTGTTCTTATGCAGAAAAGATCTGACAATAGGGAGGAGACCATTGCCTTTGCTTCTAGAGCACTTCGTGGTGCGGAGGGCACTTATTCCACTATCGAGAAGGAAGCCCTGGCTCTGTGGTGGGGTGTACAGTATTTCCGCAATTTTTTATGGGGGAATGAGTTTGTTCTGAGGACTGACCATAAACCACTGGTAGATTTTTTCACCACCAGGGGTGGTGGCAGAGCCACTCCACGCATAGCTAAGTGGCAGTATAGGTTGAATGAATTTAATTATTGTTTGGAGTACGTGCCAGGAGTAAAGAACCACGTTGCTGATTGCCTATCTAGGCTACCACTGTCTGAATCTGTTTTTGACTTTGTGGATGAGGATTTGGAAATGGTGTGTGCTGTTAGTGGGGTAGCTGATACATGAGCTGCTCTGTCGGAAATTGATTGGAAATTGGCTTTGTCGGTAGATAGCGAGATTAGGAAGGTAATGGATTTTGTGGTTCATGGCTGACCCAACAACTCGGATTTGATTCCTGAACTGATTCCCTTCAAGAGAATATGTGACGAGTTGTCCCTGGTTGATGGGATTCTGCGTAGAGGTAGTTTGTTGGTTGTGCCCGTGACTATGCGCAAGAAGGTTTTGGATCTGGCCCATGAAGGTCATTTGGGCATTCGTGCCATGAAGCGGAGGGTTCGGGAAGATTTCTGGTGGCCGGGAGTTGATAGGTCTATTGAACACTGTGTTCGTGATTGTGGTGCGTGTGTCTTGAGTGACAAAACTCAAGTAACCTATCCCTCTCCTATCAAACCCATAGTTGTGGAAAACTCAGCTTGGTGTAAGTTGGCCTTCGATATTGCTGGTCCTTTTGGGGGTATGGGTAGTTCTCCCAAATACGCTTTGGTGCTGATCGACTATATGTCTAAGTGGCCAGAAGTCAGGTTTGTGGACGGTATAAATTCTGCAACGGTCATTAATTTCTTCAAGGATGTTTTTCTTCGGGAGGGTTTTCCAGAGGAGTTAGTGACTGATAACGGGACTCAGTTGGTATCAGTGGAAATGCAGGAATTTCTGAAAGTGCATGGCATCAAGCATATCCTCACCTCTCTCTATCATCCTTGCAGTAACGGTTTAGTTGAACGCTTTAACCGTGTGATCAAGGATCAGCTACAGTTAGCTGTCGTCAACGGTTTGCACTGGAAGGAGGCGGTTTCCAACATGTTGTGGGCAATGAGAATCACCCCACATTCAAGTACTGGGGTGTCTCCTTTCACCTTGCTAAGGGTTAGGATTGCAGGTTCTAAGCTTAACAAGGATTGGATGTCAAGGAAGGAAGTGGATTTGCAGAGGCTGGGCATGGTAGCTGATGTCAGGGCTGCCGCACAAGCCAGGTATGCCTCAGATTGTGCCAGGGCATCTCCAGTACGTCAGGGAGACTGGGTGAGAATCAAGAAACCTGTTCTCGTTCGCAAGGGATTCTCTCGGTTTTCCAATCCAGTCAGAGTGAGAGAAGTAAGAGAGCATGTTGTAGTGTTGGAGAATGGGAAGATCTGGAACAAGTGATGCTGTCTCAGTAGTGCCCGAGTCAAAAGCTGAGTTTGTGAAAGGGAAAACTTGGGTTTACACTCCTTGCACGACTCCGCCTCTCATGGGGGAAAGTCCAAAGGTTTCTGTTCCTGTCAGGGAGGTTGTTCCCCGAGCAAGCTCTTCTAGGTCAAGGGTTGTTCCCTCTAGATTCCAAGACTATATCAGGTATTGAACATTCTTGATTTATTTTTACCTGTCACCTGTACATCTAATTTGTTTTGTTTTTATGTTGATAAAAATGTTCTCATCATTCTCTTGTTTTGTATGTGAAGGAAGGGGGGTGTGTTGGGATCACTGATCTCGTGGGACATTCTTAGATTCCTTTCTTCCGTTCCCTGCGTGGAACATGGAATGCTGTGACACTGGCAGTTGCTGCCGGGATGCTGTGTGATCGGACGCATTAAAGAAGAAGACAAGAAACCTTACCCCGTGTCGTCTTCCTTTCAACATCAATGCCATTGGTTTTTTGCTTTGCAAAACTAAAACCACTGTTTGAGAGTTTGGTTCTGAAAAACAAAAAAACAGTGCTGATTGGCAGGCAAGCAGTGCTGCCGGTAGGCACTTAGATGAAAGTGCCTCCGAAGCACCCCTGGAAGCACTTGAGGCAACACATGAACACGGTGTCGGCAGGTTTCTCGAAGTAGTGTGGTTTTCCACAGGGAGGCAGGAGGCATTGATCTTTGGTTACCCGGCAGGTTGCTCACCAAACTCTAAATGACCATCTATGTTTATTGTATTTTTGTTACATATGTTTAGTAACTGTTACTCTTACTCAGTTACAATTTACTATGTCACATTTACTGTTGTTGTTTGCCTAATTTTATTAAGTGACATTTAGCATTGTTTTGCTTAGCTGCATTTCTAATCCAAGCTATTGACTATTGAGAGGTGCTGTTCTGTTTGTAGATCTCAAAATTTGTCCGAAATTGGAAGCAAAAAAGGTGTGACTTGTAGTAAATCCACATTGCTAGAATTGTAAATAATATAGATATTGAACAATGAAAGGAATCTTATCTTAACACAACCTCTAAAAAACTGATAAGAAAATCAGGTGTTTACAAGGTCATTGTCCACAACACGCTTCGTATTTGCGGTAGGGTTAATGGTGTGCATGCGAGGTGTGCCCTCCTGTGCTAACAGTAGATATTTACCCATGTCCTTGAACAAGGCTCAACTATAGTGATGGAAATCTGACATTGTACATGGTGCCACTTGGATCTGACTTGCACACGTCTCTTTATCTTGCCAGGTCTGTTTGTCCCTGACTGCCAAGCGCTTAGCTCGAAAGAACTGCGTGGTGAAGAATCTGGAAGCTGTGGAAACCTTGGGGTCCACGTCGGTCATCTGTTCAGACAAGACTGGCACCCTCACGCAGAACCGGATGACAGTCGCTCATCTGTGGTTTGACAACCAGATACACACGGCTGATACCACAGAGGATCAGTCAGGTGAAGACATCGACTAACGTGGTTTCTTTCCCCTCACCACCTGTCGCTTTAATTATTTGTCTTGCTATACACTATATTTTTCTCATTTGGTCGATCTTTGCACCAGGTCCTACATAACCTTTCTCTTGTTTTTGCTTCCCTATTCCCAGTCTCCCAGCCTACTCTTTTCACTTATTCCACTTTCCTTGTGCACAACCTCCATCTTTCTTCAGGTCCCTCTTGCTCTTCTCAAACTTATTTATCTTCCAGTCTAGTTCTTCCTTCAGCCTCAGTCATTTTCCTCTGCTGTTCTCCATGTTTTTCTCTGTTTCCATCAGGCCCTTCCCCATCTCTTTATACTCTCGTCACAGTAGCTCCTTCCTTTGTTTTGATGTAGCTTGTGTCCATCCTCACGTCAACCCTTCTTTCTTTAACTCTTGCTCTGCACTATAACATCTGCCTCCATGCTCCTTTGCTCTGTAGCTCTGCCTTCACCCTGTCTAGCTTTCACCCCTCCAACTCATTGAGCTACTATTTCCCACAGATTTTCTTCTATTAGACTCCCTATCTCAGGCTTGTTAATAAACACTACAATTCATCTGGAACAGCATGTGTGGTCACATACGGTAGATTATCATCTCTGCATTGGCATTTGATTGACGTATTGAGGTTTCAGAGGGATTCCTGGGAACATTCTGAATGGAGGAGCTCCTTTTGTGTTGTAAAACATTCTTGAAAGGAGGAGGGATGTGATTGGTTGTTGCCAGTAGTGGGGATTAGAAGGCCTTCAGTAACATCTTCAGGGGTACCACACACAGGTTTGCTTGCACTGTGATGCGCCAAGTAGCCCGGAACAAACGTTGCATGCTAGTGTTCTTGTGAGTGAAGATGGGTGCTCGTTTGTTAGATAAGATGTGCGACACTTGAAAGGGTTATGTATGTTACACAAAGTCTGTGTGCCGGAGAGCAGTAGAAAAGAGCTCTGCACATAGGCTGAAAATGTTGGGTCTGCCTAGAAGACCCCCTGGCCGAGTTGGAGAAAGATGCCTAACCGTTTATCTACAACCATTGATTTGTTGGTTGAGTATAGTGATTTGTACTGAGATGCGAGGGTACTTCCACTGCTGCCGGACAAGGAATTTGATGTCTACTTGGCATACAAGTGAAATTGTGAGGTTCCACTGAGGTACCGAAGCAACCATTGCGGGCAGGCCCATTTTTTCAATACACGCAACAAGATTTGAATGGATTAAGGAGGATGTGTACTCTGAATTGGGAGAGAGCAGGTGATAGATTTGGCTAGTTCCTTTTGCCCCCATGTTTCGAGACTTAGACACCAATGTTAGATCTTAATTTTAAGAAGGCAAACTATAGGTGTAATGCTGGCCACGTGAGGCCCTCCACAGCAAAAGGCGTTTGTTTGAGGAATGATGTGCTTTTGTGGAATCTGCATGTAGTTTTTGGCCTGTACATTCTAGACAATTCCAGCAAATATGAGGGTTTATCTTCAGGAATGAGCGTGAACCAAGAAATACCATGAAACCGCCAAGGGTGGGCAGGATCTCCTTCCACTCTGACCTATATCTCCTGTTGTGAAATATTCAGTAACACTTCAACAGAGAATTTGCTGCTAGGAGAGAGCTTGAGGTGATGCACTAGTATTTTAGGATGTCATGCATGGCATCTTTTTTCTACTACAGGGCAGAGCTTTGACCAGACATCGGATACCTGGAGAGCGCTGTCCAGGATTGTGAGCCTTTGTAACCGTGCAACGTTCAAACCTGGCCAGGACAACATGCCAATACCAAAGGTAAGGAGTGTGGCCATACTGTTAGAATAGACTGTATTGTTGCCATGACACTGTCTCTTACTTTGGGCAGGGCAATGAACAAAACCACAGAGTATTAAAGAAACACATATCCATGCACAACAATACACACATGCCAATGTGGGGCTTAATATAATTTTCTACTGTGCCAATTAAGTCCAGGTAGAAATGCTGATAATTAGTAGAAGATACTGAGCAACTAGCAGGTAGTGGACAAAGTGCACTCTTAATCAATCAATCAACTTGGATTTGTACAGTGCGGCTAATCACCCGTGAAGGTATCCAGGCGCTCGGTTCTTGCTGAGATCTGTTGAAGAGCCAGGTCTTGAGTCCATTTCTAATTTCAAGGAGAGAGGATGATGTTCGGAGATGCCTCTTAAAGGCTGCGCTATTAATTTGAGTGGCTATGGAATACACTGTGATACTGAATTTGTAGGCACATGGATACATGGGTTGGGTTTAGAATACAATACATATCCGATAAGAGTTCCTGCAACATTGAAGTATCAACTTAATCCAATTTGCAAATTCTAGTGGAAATGTCCTCACCCAAAAGTCTAGCTGGCTTAATGATTTGAGCACTCACCCCAGGCACAACAGCAGAGTATCACGGGTCAATCTCAAATCAGTATTGTCTGTGGCCAGCTTTAGACTGACCAGTTAAACGTTGCATTTCCTTTCACAGTAGTAAGAGATGTGTTCTTCAGGAACTCAATAAGACATGTGCCAATGAGTAATTGAGTGGAGTCCACATGTATCCAACATCACATCTTACATCAGCCCTTACTGCAGAGATCACTTTGCATTCATGGTTATGCATGACCTAATCCTTTCTTTCACCCATGCCTCTGGTTATCTCTTTCCCTGTGGCAGAGAATCGTTATTGGAGATGCTTCTGAAACTGCACTACTTAAATTCTCAGAACTTACCATTGGAAATGTCATTGAATATCGTGATCGCTTCAGGAAGGCCGTTGAAATGCCTTTCAATTCCACCAACAAGTTCCAGGTAAGATGTAATTGGAGGCTATCCACTGATGGTAATCGTCTTTCCATGTAACTGGCAAGCACTATGTCCTCAGCAGTTAATATCCAACACATTCAGAGCATCACATTACCAGATAATCCCACATAAAACATCCTTTTTATAAATTATTTTGCCAACATTACGCTTTAGTTGAAATCAACGACTCTTTCATCAATATTAGAGGCTTACTATTGGTCACCCAATCCAATGTAACTTATAAAACTTGAAGGCATCCAAGCACTGAACAAGATCCACATGAGAACATTTTGTGTCAGCCTCAATCACCATCAAGCCTAGACAGACGAGAAAGATTGCTGAGCCTTCATAGACTGCTGAGCCTGTAATAAACGTATTACGTCATGTAAATGAGTCTGGAAAACCCACCCTTGATGCCTGTGGAAAATATGCAAGATGGAACAGCACACTTGGCATTCAAGGGTACGTTTTGTACAAGTAAATAAATGTATTACTCTCCATCAACAACAGTCCAAATTTGCATTCCCTCCAGCTTACTCATCTTTATGAGAAGGTGGGTAATTGTGGTACATGCCTGCATCTGATTGGACCATTCGTGGAAGAGGGTGGTGAGCCCAGTGTCAGTAACAATTAAAAAAAGTAAGATATTGTCTTGCTAGCAATATAGTAAATACAGTGAGGAAGTACAACTGTCCCAGGCTGGAGTTGAGGGAGTATTTTCCCAGGGTGGTATGACCCTAGACCAGTTCTGTAACATCTGGGTGGACCTCATTCACTTGGAAGGAATCGCTCAGAAGTAATCCACTCATGTTTGAATTGGTTTAAGAGCCACAGGGCACGTAGTTATTCTCAACTGTTGGAATTGGGTCTTCAAATGCCCTGGTGCTGACCTACTATGTGATCCAAAAAGCTCCCATTAACTGGGGATTTGCAGTGAGAACTGTTTATGGGGGGGAGATGCGATCCTGAATCACTACTCACATATCGTAAAGCTGACAGGGGTACCTCTCTCTGGGGTACCCTGGGAGATGGTGTAAACAAGAGTTCTGAGTACCAACTATTTCAAGGAATTGGATGGGGCATTTCAGTACATTGATGGATGGAGGAGATGTAATACCCTAAATGACCCATATATAGACAGGAAAAGGCCTTTAGTATGCAGGCTGAACCACGCGTGCTGTTTCCCCGCAAGCTAAACCACGCTTGCCTTAACCATGCATATGCCTTAACCACGCGTATACGTGATTAAGTAAGTATGCAGTCTAGCTGTCCGGATGGGTGGGGACACTGAGAGTACGCATCGGGAGAGGAAGTGTCGGAACAGGAAGCTCCGGACATGGACAGGTAAGTGGGGCTTGGTCAGTTTTAAAGGGTTGGGAGTCGGTTTTAGGGCTTGGGCGGGGGGTGGGTCGGGCAATTTTTGGTTTTAAGGGCTGGGGCAGGGTTTGTAGGGGTTTAGGAGTGAGGGTAGGTTTTAGGGTTCAGGGTGAGGGGGATCAGGGAAGTTATAAGGGCTGGGTTTTTGGGAGGTTTAGGGTTGAGGGTAGGTTTTAGGGCTCAGGGTGAGGGGGTTGTGGTAGTTTTAAGGGCTGGAGCTGGGGTTGGGGGTTTAGGGGTGAGGGTAGGTTTTAGGGCTCAGGGTGAGGAGGTTCGGAGTAGTTTTTTTAAAGGGGGCCGTGTTTTTGGCCTCAGGGTGGGGGAAGGGGTAGGGGTAGTTTTACCGGCAGCGTGGGGGTAAGTTTTAGGCCTCAGAGTAGGGGAGGGGTAGTTTTAAGAGCAGGACGGGTAGGTTTTAGGCCTCAGGGTGGGGGCGAGGTAGGGGGGGTAGAAATGTAGGGCTTAGGGCGGGAGTGTGGCCGGGGTAGTGGCGAACTTAACCATGCATATCCCCTTACCAATCATGCTTTTACATCGAAATTGCGTGGTAAAGGAATGCGTGGTTAAGACACATTCATGGTTCGGACTGTATTGTAGAGGCACGCGTGGTTTAGCCATGCGTGCCTCTGTCATACAACCATATCCAGACAGCTCATTAATCACATTTGTGGAGGCACAGGCAAAACTCCAAACTGACCAAAAAAGCATGCGGTGTATGGATTGAATCCCCGGGGTCTACTAGACCATCCCATACACTAGAAGCCATGTTGGCAATGGGAGAAGGGCACAGATTATCATCCCAGTTGCACAGAGCCTTGACTGTGGTTAAAGTAAACAGAAATGGCAAAGTGACATCCAGGAACCTATAAGAGATAGGGAATGGGAACTGGCCTCTGCTCAAGTATTAACCAATGGCAGTTTAAAAAGTAACACAGTTCTATTACCTACACTGCACATACATGACGCCTGTAAAAATTAATACAAAAGTATTCAGAAAGGTCCTCAGCTTGTCCGAAATGTGGGGAATATGGAGGTATATTTATGCCATAACGGGCAAACCACCAGTGTGCATAATTAGCAATGCCTACTTAATATTCTACCAAGACCAAAAAAGTGGAAAACAAAGTATAAAGTTTTTTTTTAATTGATTTTTTATTGCATACAGCTTACGCAGTACAGTAGCGCCATAACATGGCTACAGGTATAGTTAATGCAAAAACAGTTAAAGACAAAGAAAAGAACAAACGAAGAAGAGAACAACTAAAAAACAAACATCTCCTTTAGTACAGTATATCAGTTTCACATTTAGTGCTATTATCCTTCAGAGTGAGCGTGCCTGGCGTTAAGGGTTTCAACTGGTAATCACTGAGTTCCTGAATGGGCTGAGTCTAACTATTACACAGTGGGGGGTATCTATGCCATCTCTGAGTGATCGAGCAAATATTAAGCCTCGACGGTAAAATCCGCTCCGCTCGCGGATTTTGTGGATTTTTGGTAACTCCGCGTTCCGCGTAGAACGCGGAGTTACCGAAAACTCCGCGATCCGTGGCGTAGCGGAGTTTTTCCCTTGTTCGCGCTTTCAAAATGCGTTTTCGCGTGCGCGGTAGCGACCTACCGGGATCCCTGCGTTCGCCGACGAGTTTTCCTATCCGTTCGTGTGCGCCACGAGATTTTGGTAGCCGGACGCGCGATCCCGCGAGAGTGTGCGATCGCGTCATTCGGACGCGCCATCGGACATCCGCGTTCGCGAACAGGAAATACGCATCACGAACGGGCGGGACAAGTGAAAAACAAGATGGCCGCGCCCATTGGCGACCGCATGGGCAAGTTCGCGAGATACTTCCCCCCGAGCACGCAAACAGCGTCCCGAACACGCAATACGCGTTCCCGAACAGGAAAAACGCATGGCGAACGGGCGGAACAAGCAACTCCGCGTGCTCGGGGAATTCTGCGTAGTTCGCAGAGTTTTTTTACCACTTCGCAGAACTCAGCGTAGCGCGACTACGCGAACTCCGCCCAAGGTTAGCAAATATGCAGTCAGCAGCGCCCAGAAATCCTTGGGCCTAGAGGCTATAGGCAGTTCATCTGCATATATGTTTAATTGGTCCTGCAATAAACTATCTCCTTTAACCACTGCGTCACCGTGGGAGCCGTCTTCTCTCCCCAGTGCTTCGCCACTAACCACTTCGCCAGTAGTGTCGTGACAGCCACTAGTTTCCTTTTGCATGGTTTGAGAGGCTTGACTAGGCCCAATAAACAGATGTTCGGAGTGCAGGCTACATTTTCCAGTACCATTTGTGTTATGTTCACAGTCACTTTAGCCCAAAAGGCGTGAACGGGTTTACATTCCCAAGCCAAATTTACAAAATGAGGCATATCCTCGCCACATCGCACACACCGAGAATCCAGATGTAACCCATATTTCTGTAGTTTAACAGGCGTATAGTACATTTGTTGCAAAAACTTAAAATGTATTATACGGAGATTGTAATTGGCAGTAAGTTGCCCAGTTAATGCGCAGCATACCTCCCATTCCTCCCAAGCCAGCGGAACTTTTATCCTACTGTTCCACCTGTCCAGGGCTGCTGAGCCAGTCACAACATTTTCTTTTTGGGATACATTTTATAATTTAGTTATTAACCCTTTACTTTCTGCAGTTATTAATTCCACCTGCAGCGCTTTTAGCATCTCAGGCTCCTTGGGAAATTCGGGATACATTGATCGGACAGCCATGCGCAGTCTAGTGTACATGAACCCCAGCATCGTCGTATAGGGTCGCCTGCAGCGAATGCATCCAGTGTCAGGAACTGGCCATTGGTATATAAATCCCCCAGCATGGTGACGCCTGCAGCGGCAAGGATTGTTAACGCCCCAAAGTATAAAGTTAAAACCCTGGATTTTCCGCTTGTGAGGAGATGAATACCCATTTACTGGATGCACTCCCGAAGCTCCATAGAGGGGAGCTGGCTGAGGGAACTCAAAGAATTGGCGTTAGCTGAAGAGGTGAAAATGAGGCCCACTAGAACAGAGGGAGCAACAGAAGAGGATATTGCACAAAGGGAAGAGATGCTGAGAGGTTGAGTAGGTTCTCTAGCAAATGATGGGACTCCGGGATGTTTAGCAGTTCCACCAGTGGGTCCAAAAAAAGAGGGCAACTGATGATCCTCTCACTCGGGTGTTGTCAGAGACCCCAACAGATAGTTCCATATAACCTCGCTAGGGATAAAGTCAAGATAGAAGTTAGAGGTTACTGCTGGTTCAGAAAACACCCTCCAACAGGGCAGGCTGAGTTAGCAAGATTGGTGGTACCCCATACTTGGATATAGTCACTATGTGAATTTATTACA
Source organism: Calotriton arnoldi (assembly GCA_963921515.1). Taxonomy (NCBI): domain Eukaryota; kingdom Metazoa; phylum Chordata; class Amphibia; order Caudata; family Salamandridae; genus Calotriton; species Calotriton arnoldi. The sequence goes on from CAWUFW010008212.1 coordinate 107,170, forward strand.
AGATCAATGTATTATGATGCTTACTCCCCTGGGGCTACGGGTCAGATGTACTTTGGAATGGTGAAACAATATGTGTGTGATGGTCTGTATTGATTTCTTTTTCTATATTATGAAACATATTAAATAAAGTGTTTCACTTTTAGCACTTGATTCTCATGGTAGCGAGGCAAGAAGTCTTACAGAGGTGGTGGGGGGGTTAGAGACTCAAAGTTCATTAAGTCACAAAGTTTCTCATTAACTGCCCAACCAGAGGTTTGTCTTAAATAAGAGAAGGTAATTTATTCACTCACATTTCACGCTCGCCTGACCCCACCTTCTCTCAGGCAGCTATGAAATGAGATGACAGCTCCAGGTGTCACTTGAACAGGGACGCAGGCGAGAGTACAATGGGAATACTACAGTTGTTCCTAGAGACCACAGTTCATATCCTCAGACCACAGCATCCTTAAATGGGGCAAAGATGACAGGGACACACCTTCACAGTGCTGTTTGGCCTCCAATGAGAAGTTCTGAAACTTTGGTTTTCAGCCCACATTCTATACAATGTTTACAGAATTTGTGGATTCTACAGGCACATTTCTTGGACTGGCTGTTCTACTTTTTTAGGTCGAGCGCTGCTCTGCGAGGCATGCTGTATTCAGGTATGGACTTGAAGCTTCGCCCATGTTTTCAATTGGCTCCTGTTACTGTCCTTTCTAAATGGTTGCTTCTGATTCGTTAATAGGCTTGTTAGTCCATCCTTAGTAACGCCTTGTCTGCATTTGTAACCTCCCATGAGGACTGCAGTTTTTACTTGTGTGGTTACACGGTATGTTTATTTAGTCTGTGAGCACTATTTTCTTTAATTATTTTGTCCTACTGCATATCTGACATGCTTTCCTGCAACGGCTTTTAAGATGTTTTTATTTATTTAACCAGAACAGCACATACATGGTGGCCCGAAATGCTTTTCTCCCGTCTGCTTTTGCAAGTATCTGCTGTTGCAGGCAGGAAGCGCTTTTTAAAAATGTGTTTAACCAGCACCGCACATGCTATTGCAGGCAGGAAACGCTTACAAAAAAATTGTTTAACCAGCACAGCACATACCGCGCGGAACGCCTCAGTTGGATTAAAGGCGGCCGCATGTATTCTTTTGTTCCCTGTGATCCCCAAACGCGGGCGCATACGGGTTTTTTTGTTTGTTGTTTAATTTAAATTAGTGGAGCGGGGGCAGGAGATGAAGTAGTTTGCCATCACTGAAAGTTTTTTTTTCTTTAATTAAAAAGCGCTTTACAATATGCTCATTTAAAACACGCCTCCCTGTGTCTCTCACAACGCCCCTCACCCCTAACCACAACACTCGCGTCCTGCACCTCCCTCATCCCGAGTGAACGCGTCCAGCTGCTTTATGGCGCCATCTTGTTTTTTAGATCCCTGAAGTAAATGGTTCCCATGGAGCAAATTGCTCCACGTGGCACAAAATGCTTTTCTCCTGCCTGGCTCTCCTGCAACGCTTTTTAAAAAAAATTATTACACCAGCACGGCACATACCGCTCGGCACGCCTCAGCTGGATTAAAGGTTGCTTAATAGGTCTTGCATTTGCGACAGTTTAAGCTATTGGCATTGTAAATAATAATGCCTTTAATTTATCTGTTTAAAAAAACCAACGCATAAATAAAAGGCATTGTCATTTACAATGCCAATACCTGAAACCCTCGCAAATGCGAGACCTATTGTATTGCAAATGCTTGTTTTCGTATTCCTTCCAGAGAGGCCAGCACATTTTTGGTTTTCAAGAGTCAGCAAGAAAGAGTTGTGGGGCTGGGAGTCCATAACTCAGAGAACCCCAAAACACAGGTACAAGAGAGGGAGAAGAGAGGGAGAAGCCTTCACACTCTACAACAATCAAACTGACTGGGTTAACATCTGAGGGACAACAAAAAACAGGACACGAATGGGCAAAGATTATCTCTGCAGTTCAGAATCTTCCTACTAGAGTCTGGCTTATCAGAAAGGATCCAGGAAGTGGCCAAGCAATGTATATTGCACTTTGGACAAGCTTCTTTTTGTACACATCCCCGCTAGGGAAATTTAAAATGGATCCTGCTGTGTCCAAAGTCAATAATGACACACACACTCATTCATTCTGCCACATATAGTACGTATACACACATGCAACATCCTCACACAATTGGATGCAGGGAAGACCAAGTAGCAAGACAACGGCCTACCACTGTAGAAAGTGGAGGACTGCATGAAACTTGCCTACACAGGTTACTGATAAAAAAGACCTATCCTGCCACATCACCATCACTGCCATGGCTGTTAGTCCGCTAATGATCTAGTCACACTCGATTAAGAAGGGTGCACATGTTGTACCCCTCTGGACTACAGAGCCCCCTACAGGGTCGCAATCTATGGAATATAGGGCCCTCAATGTACATGGATTATTGGTGTGTGTACTGAAAAAAAGAACTCAAAAGCCTCGCTATTTGGGTAACTCAAGTCATGCAGGGGACATTCCCATTCCTAACAAACTTTCTGCATGTAAGAGTGAAACCCTTAACCGTACTGTACCTTCCCCAATAAATGATTTTGGCACACAAATGTTTCATCTTTAACTCATGGTTTTCTGTTCATAAAGAAACTGATAACTTACATAACAACTCACCAGCACAAGTGCACGGCTTAAAACTGTAGGCGCTCTATGTTTTTGTTGCAACTCTAGACTGGGGGCTCTTGCCTGTTGGCAGGGAGGGTTTCCTCGCAGTGTGGTGCCTATGAAAGGCTCTAGGGCAGGTGCCATCACTCACACGATGGTCAGGTTTGAATGTTGCTGACTCCGGTTACGTCATTGCAGTGTTTCAGAAGCTTCTCCCTGTAAAGAAGACTTCTGGCATTGAAGATTTACACATTTAGGCGTTCAAACAGCTCTGCCTGAATTGCTCCACCTGACAATTATACATATTCTTTCTCTCTCTAGTTGTCCATTCACGAACTGCAGGACCCGCTTGACCTGCGCTACCTGCTGGTGATGAAAGGGGCCCCCGAGCGCATCCTGGAACGCTGCTCTTCCATCATGATCAAAGGCCAGGAGCTCCCACTGGACGAGCAGTGGAAAGAGGCCTTTCAAACCGCATACATGGACCTAGGGGGACTCGGGGAAAGAGTCTTGGGTAAGAAGCATGAGAAATGAGACACTGGGCAGAAGGTTCGAAGAAGACGCAGGGAAAGAAAAACTAGCAACACGCTTTTGATATTTGAGGAAAATAATAAAATATAATGAAAATAAAAAGATTTTTGATATAAAACAACCAATTGATAGGAAAAAGGTTATTTATCAATCATGATGCACAATGTCTATTGAATAATTATTAAGATGTTGTCCTAGAAACGTGCTAATTTCATGACCATTGTATACTTGTTGCTAGTTTTTCTTTCCCTGCGTGTTGTTTTCCCTACAGGTAACAAGTTCATTCTTTGTATGTAGGGGTCCCTATTTCTTTTCCAAACTCAGAAGGTTAAAGAAGACCATGAGGTCTTCTCAGGCAATCAACATGTGGACAGAGCACACTATAGAAGGAATTATGTAGTAAGTGACTTGAAATGTACCAAAATAATCTATTAAATATTTCACAATATTAGGATAAATATCTGCTCTTACCCCAGAAGAGCACCTAATGTTCCATAATCAGTAGCCCAAATTCAGCTCCAGAGTCCTCCGCTGGCTTAAGAATTTCAAATTTACCTATCTTCAGTAGGCCAGACCGCCAGCCAGAGGCAATCAGTGGCTCTATCCTCTCTTACAAAAAGGTACCACAATCGCAGACGACGTCCATTCAGTGACCATGACTTGGCTCTTCACATATACCACAGCTCAAGGTTCATGTTCCTTCTTCCTGATTAATACCGCACATTCTAGGTGCCAAAAGAATGAACCATAGTATTTGGATTTGAGAGATAACTCTATGGTCACTTAGGTCCTCATGCAAATGCCTTGCCATTTACTACAGGCTATAACCCTCTCTTAGCAACAATCCAGACTGTGGTTCTTCAGAAGATGCCACACTCTTATTCTTTCTAGCTTGCTGTGGTCCAAAAATCCCAGTCTATTCCTCCCGCCAGTTCGAGCTTTGGATTTACAATATTCTTTAATGACACATATGGATAGACGTCTGACGATGAGCATGCGAGTTTGAGGTAAAATGAGAAGCACAGGTGAATGACTGTAAAAGATCTAAGCATATTAGAGAGACTGTTTGGTCAAGAGGTCGAAGGCATTTGCCTTGTAATCAGGCGTTTATGTCAACAAATTTGCAGTGCATTATACACAATCTGTGCAGTCTTAGTCATGTCACAACCAACTTGTATCCAGTATCACAGTTATTAGTTGTTGATTACTCAGGCTCTGCTCAGAGTCAGGAAAGGCTGTTGGTAACCTGTCAGACTAGGCAGTCAGTCACTTGTCTGGCTGACCCAATACTTGACTTCCCTCCACCCCTGTCCGACATCGTTTCAGAGGAACAATTCTGTCACTCGGTTTCCCTATAGGGAAGGAGGCCACTGCCGCCATATGTACAGCATACAGCTTGAGAGTCTGACAGAATGTACTCTGTATTTCCCATATGCAGGTTTCTGCCATCTGTACCTGAATGAGAAGGAGTACCCACGCGGTTACAATTTTGACATCGAGGAGATGAACTTCCCCACATCTGGGCTCTGTTTCGCCGGCCTGATCTCCATGATTGACCCTCCACGTGCCACAGTGCCAGATGCTGTCATGAAGTGTCGTACTGCTGGAATTCGGGTACATTGAACTGAGATAAGAATAATGTGTAGACAAGATACAGCCTCTAGAGGCGTTGACAAAACCAGTGGCATCAATGGGGTCACAGTAGTCTGGGGTGGTATAATAACCAGTTTTACCTACTGGAGAAACACTTCTTTATTAAGAGCCTGCTTCAGCATTTAGATCACACTGTTGTTCCTTTGAGATAATCTTTCCTGTGTCCTGAAAAATCTGGCTGTTCAAAAATTATCTTCCCAACTATTTTTCCCAGTTGTGATTTCTTAGACCTTTTATTTCTGCTCATACCCCTAACCAGATGTTGGTGTGTGTGTTTATTAGCACTTGAAAGCATTCATAGCATAACATAAGCTGAAGAACAATTCACTACTCTTTTCTCTGCTCTCTAGGTTTGAGCACTTCAGCTGCTCGCCACCTAAAAAAACACATGCTTCTGTGTTAGGCCTTGTATTTGTCATCAATATAGTTGTTAAGGGATGTGAAAGAACTTGATCCACTTAAAACCATGAGCACCATTTGGAAACAAGTATGATACTGGAGTCTGAGATGAACAGAAATGACTTAAGACATTTTCTATCTTTCAAGGTGTCTGAGGCTATTTTAAGTGAAAATTTGAATTTACTACCATACCGGCCTCCTAACTGGGTGCAAGTTGTGGGGAGAGCTCTTTGATAATTAGAAATTCTGAATGCCTACACAGCAACAGTTCACCTTTTTTGTATATTATAAATATCTATGATCTCTTTCAATTCTCAAAGCAAAAAATCGAATTGCTCATTGGCTTTTGGCTCATGTGTACAACGGCATCACACATCTGCTTCATTGATGAGATAAGGTAGCAATGTGATTTGTTTTGTCCTGATGGATAGAGGTGTTGAGGACTGCAGAGACGTTTGGTTGTTCATATTAATTACCTTGCCATTCTGCAGGTCATCATGGTGACTGGAGATCATCCCATTACAGCGAAGGCCATCGCTGCAAGTGTAGGGATCATCTCGGAGGGCAGTGAGACAGTTGAGGACATTGCTGTCAGACTGCGTATCCCAGTGGAGCATGTCAACAAACGGTGAGTGGACAGAAGATAGAAGTGACCAAGATGTATTTAGTGGGTTCCCACTCTTTCTTCAAGGAAGGACCACTGAGAGACAAGCCTCGCCATTCCAAGTTGCAGCCATTGGTCAGCGCTCGTGGGCCATGAATTGTTCTTGTACCTGATGCTAAAGCTTGAATTGTGTTCATACAACCTCAGTTCCTTGCACAATGAGAATTGAGAAGGCATCAGACTGACAATTATCAATTCTCTCTTCTAACTCTAGTGATGCTCGGGCCTGTGTGATAAATGGGGGTCAGCTGAAAGACATGTCAACGGAAGAGCTAGTTGAATGCCTAAAGATGCATCCAGAAATGGTGTTTGCCAGGACATCTCCTCAACAGAAGCTGATCATTGTAGAAAGCTGTCAGAAACTGGTGAGTTCTTCTCTGTTATATCTAAAACTGGTTAACCATGCTAAGTTTATGCGATGTTAATTGAGATCAACCACCAGCATCATAGGATCCCCTCCAAAGTTGGTTTAAATGCCCAACCATTGAGAAGCAACGAAAACATCTCTTTATCCAATCTTGTATCACCAACAGCCCTCTACAGTATCCATTCTAGAATCCCCCGCAGGTTATGATGGCAGCTAGGGTTATGAGACATACTGCTGCTTCATTTAACAGGTGTTTCAGATTTAATCTTGCACAGAAGAAGCTACAATAAGGCTTTACAACCACAGTGTATAAATTAAAGTTATTCATTATCAAACACTAAGAAACAGACACGTTTTTGAGTGTCCGTCTTTATTTGTCAGGTGTAGTGACTAGGTATGTCTGTTTGTAATTGCTGTGCAATGTTGAGTGTGGTTGCTTTGAAAATGTGGTATTGTGGTAGAATGAGGAGGTATGTGTGCTGGGGAAGCCTGAAAGTTAATTACAGTTGGAGAGACGAGAACCTGTGGAGCTGTGGCTGTAATTAAGGACCTAACATGGAATAAATAACTTACCTCCTCCTTAAGTGACTTCAGAATCATCTATGGGAAGACTCCGCCCTCCAACAACTCACTCATTTCTGATGCACCTGTGTGCTCGAGCTCCCAGTCCAGTGGGAGCTGGGCTAAGTTTAGATAATAATTATGTAACCTTAACTCAGAGCCACCCTCTCCCATCCACTTCTCTGTATTACAAGAGGCTGGGTCTGCTGGTTCCGTGGAACAATGCATCCCACTGCAGGAATCTGTGCTGGACCTCAAAGTTACATGTTTGAAATCTGGTGGGTCCATCTTCATGAAACTGATAAAATGAGTACCATGGAGTTGGGTAACAATAAACATCTGTTATTCAGCACCAGCTGGATGCTGTCGCAAGAGGTGCATGTGCGCTCTACAAATAACCATAATGTGAAGAAATTACAGGTTCATGCCCTGAAAAACCACCATTGCCTGCTAATTCCAGTGCTGTTAAATACCACCCATATTTGATTAAGTTCACCTACTGAGAGAGACTATCAATGACCAGCAGGGGATTTCTGGTACCGTTGACATGTGGCAACCTGGACTGTGTCAACATTCCAAGTAGGCAATAGTAAGAGTGTATGTTTAAGATTCAGACACGATATCTAAGGTTTCCCATGAAGAGGGCACCCTGATATTCATTTGTGTTTAAATCATTAGTCATCAGGCCTGCAGACTATGCCACCCTCCCCTTCCACACCCCCATGCAACATCTATACTGCATGCGCAATTAAAAGGCAAAACCTACTACAAGTAAGATTAGAATGTACCAGTCTAATAGAATCATGTGTCCATATATAAAGACGATTTTCTTTGCATAAAAATGCTTTAATTTTCGACACAAATGTTATTGAACACAGAAAACGTTTTGTTTTGAGAAAAAAATATATATATATAGAATATATATATAATTAATATATATATATATGTATATATATAAGTATATATATAAGTATATATATGTATGTATATATATGTATATACATACATACATGAGGTTGCACCTAAACAGACCAGCACAGATCCATATTGCTTCCTATAAGCTATCCTATCCAAGATAGGCCAGCTAATAGAATGCTCCCTAGATTCTGTCCTATCCTATGGAAGATTGATCTTGAGCAATGCTCTTTCTGCTGCCCATGGAAAGGATGAATATTGTATTGAAGACAGTGTTTCCTTGGTCATTGTGTATTTTGCCTCCAACAATGTAATGTAATTTCATCTGCTGGGGCCATCTTTCTGAATATTTTCAGGGTTCCATCGTTGCTGTGACCGGGGATGGCGTGAATGACTCTCCAGCCCTGAAGAAGGCAGACATTGGTGTAGCCATGGGCATTGCAGGCTCTGACGCGGCTAAGAACGCAGCTGACATGATCCTCTTGGATGACAATTTTGCTTCAATTGTGACTGGGGTGGAGCAAGGTCAGTTCAGTAACCTGTTGATACCTAAAGGGGGGTTCCCTTTTTTGAGTTATTTGTAGGCCTGGGCGGAAAACTACGCTACGCTCGCGTAGTTTGCGCAACTACGCGCTACGCGAATTGCACGTAGCACAGTGCAAAAACGCGTAGCGGGCATTTTTTGCTTGCTCGCGGTCCTCAACGTCAAGTTGGCGACCGCGAGCGAGCAAAATGACATCCCGGAGAGACTTTTTCCTCGTTCGCGATCAGCAACATCAAGTTGCCGATCACGAGCATGGAAAATAAACCTCCAGGCGAGATTCTCAATGCGGGGAGGTCAGGTTTCTCATTGCGAGTGGTCGCGTATGCTCGCGACCGCTCGCGATGAGAAACTACCAGCCCGCGTTGAGAAAACTGCCGCTCGAGTACAAATCTACTCAAGCGGCAGAAAACGACCGCTTGCACTGTGCAAGATGCCATTTGCAATGATTTCACAGTGCGGACAAGCATCCAGCACTGTGCAATCATTGCGAACAGCATTTCCTACCGCACTACTCAGTTCACGTAGTGCGAAGTGCACTTCGCGTAGCTACGCGTAGCGCTACTACGTGAACTACTCCCAGGGTTAGTTATTTGTAAACTGCTATGGTTGGCAATAAGTGGGTCAGCACATTTCAAATTGTGATATGGAACATAAAACACATTAATATTTACTTTTAGCAGTTAGCATGATGGGTACCAAGGTGAGCACCTTATTTTGTGCATGTTATGGAGACGCGCTTAGCATGACAAATCCCTGGGGATTATGGCCTCATCTAGACTCTTCTGCACATGATGCAGTTGTGATGCTGTAGTCTTAGATGTAGTTCCTGAAGATCACAAAGGTGGGGTGCCGTAGCCTTAGGTTAAATGTATTGTGCCTCCAGAGGTAAAGGGATTTAGAGTCACATACTCTCATATATTCCATGAGGGGGGTGATTTCATCCTCTGTTGCTGCTCTGAAGATCTGGTGCCTCTGCCTCACATTTACATGTGGGTGCGTGCTGACTTGGCAGGGGCCTCATAGGCATCATGCCTGGATGATTCAATGTCCTTTACATTATGTGGGTTGTTCCTTGCATTGTGTGGGTGCAGTGCTGGACCCATCAAATAGAGTGAGGGAGTTGTAGTATCAGATGTGCCTTAGAGTGGTGTGTGGGTGGTTCTATCCTCAGTTGGAGTACGTTTTTCATGAAAGGCAGGGGTCTTAGCTTCACATGGAGCCTCTTGTAAGTCATGAGTGTGGGTTGTTTTAGTCTCCAGTTGAGTCTCACATACATAATATGGGTGGGTGCTGCTCCTTCAGCTGGAGTCACTTGCACATCATGATAGGTGGATGCTGCCGCTTCGAATGTAGCCTCATGTAAATTAGGTTAGTGCAATGTTGTAGAGTCACATGGGGTTTTATGTGCATATGGAGTGAATGTTGTAGTCTGAGACAGTTCTATATACATCATGTGGGTGAGGTTTTCTAGCCTCAGACAGAGGCTCATGTACATCATGAGAGGCAGATGTTGCATGCTGTCATGTACACGAGGTATGTGTGATGCAGTACATGATAAGAGTCGAATGCTAGTTTCAGGTGAAACCTAGTTATATGACCTTGATGCTTTGAGGCTTTGACCTTGCTTACAGTGGTTATCTGTAGTAGTTTTCTAAATGACAGCTAGTGAGTAATAGGTCAGGTGGGTGGAGGTAGGGAGATCTACATGTCTAGGGCAGTGACTTGTCTAAAGGATATGTAGCCAGAGTGGGTTTCTTGTATGTGACTTTAAGATAGAGTCTTTCCTAAATCTTTATTGCTCTAATGTTTAATATCTGCACCAGGACGACTGATTTTTGATAACTTGAAGAAGTCCATCGCCTACACTCTGACCAAGAACATCCCCGAGCTGGCGCCATACTTGATCTACATCACTGCGAGTGTCCCTCTCCCTCTGGGCTGCATCACAATCCTCTTCATTGAGCTGGCCACTGACATTGTGAGTACATCCAGAAGCAAGCAGCTGATGGCATACAAGGACCCCCTATAATTCCAATCCACCCACTCCCTGCCCTACCTTTGAACCACAGATCCTCTATGGTCTCCTTTATTCCACTTGCTTTCTCAGCACAATTGCCCTGAACGATTAATTATTTTATGTTTTGTTCTTCACCCCTTCTGCTGGCGGGTGCTCAGTTCACACTGTGATCTTGGCTGCCTCTGGTATATCATATTTGGGTTTTTAAATAGACATGTATACCGAGCAATGTCCATTTCATACAGTTCCGTGCTCTACATACCTGAATGAGAGGTTCTTATGGCATTGAAAATGCATTCTTCTGTCCTTTAGAGTCCTCATTTTTGGGATCAGTTCATGAAAATGTATTTCAATAGGTGCCGGAGGCAGTCCCATACATATTGAAACGTGTCATTTGTCTGACGTGGCCGGTAGAGCAGGAAGGAGACCCAGGACAGCTCTTGTGGAAGTCACAATACAGTGGCTGTCGTACTGTCTAAACTCTCAACATACATAACTATAAGCTTGGGATGAAGGGTGAATCCTCAGAATGGCTCTAGTTTCCCAAAGCATAAAGTCTCCACCACTGCTCACCTGTATTTGCTATTCTATTGATATGGAGAAGAGGACACAATGGAATTACATGACCTAAAGTAATGTTGCAAGGTCCATGTCAAGCAGCTCCAAGTAACTAGTCTCAATGTCACATCCTTGCAGTTCCCATCGGTGTCCCTGGCTTACGAGAAAGCAGAGAGCGACATCATGCACCTCAAGCCACGAAACCCACGCAGAGACCGTCTGGTGAACGAGGCCCTGGCTGTCTACTCCTACTTCCAGATTGGTATGTATGCCTGCAGAGGACTGGGAGAATGGGGGCGCCGAACATAGGTCATCTTGCATAAATGAAAATCGGCAAGATTCCCACACACGTCAGTCCTCCTGAAAGGTCAAGAGAGCGACATGTCGCATGAGCCTGACATGTGACTGACTCATATGAAAGCTTCCCATTGCAACCCCTGAAGGGGACAGGGAAGAGGGGTACTTTGGTTGCTTAAAAGCATGGACTAGTGATGGATGCCAGGATGACCCAGGGTGTCCAACCCAGAAGCATTTGTATGACTAAAAAGAGAGGTAACAGGACAAGCATGGGGGCAGCAGGACGAGGTAAGGAGCCGGGGTTGCATAGCATTGTTGTGGTAGCATCACAGTTTATAACAGTAACATGCAAACCAGCAATAATAACAGCCATAAACTGCTGTGAGGCAGCTAGTGCTGCAGCAGCTCAGCTCACAATAGTTGCAGCTACACTGGCATAGTTGTTTGAGGGCAGAAACCTCTTACCTCTGAGGTTTGCAGCACACTGCATAATATTCTGGCCTCATTATGTTTCAGCGTCAGAACCAACAGACCTCTGAGATGTGCAGATACACTTCATAAAGTCCACATGCTCAAAATTGCTAATAGTAAGTGAGTGTAACACACTGTATTTGGGGACTGTTTGTTAGTGACTGAGAAACTCTCCGAGGTGTGAAGGCATTAGGCTCTGGTACTGGGGATTGCTGGCTAGTAAAACAAGCATTGGCATAGCCAATAGGTCTCGCCTTTGGGACCTTATAAGTATTTAATTATGCAGCACAATATCCTTGGTGCAACATCAACTGCTGCATGGCTAAACACTTATAATATCCCAAAGGCGAGACCTATTGGCTAACTGTTGTTATGCTGTTCTCTAAATAAAACAAACATCACCACCATGTGGCAAACAGTTATAAGTGCCGGTGTTAGCAATTAATTGCCAGTGCCGAGCACCGGAAACCACTGGCTCAAATTAAGTATACTGGTGTGGGTTCTACTTCTTACTGCTGAAAATTGAAGGAAAAAACTAACAGCACACATTTTTCTGAGGAGGGACATTCTGTAAGTATGTGAGGCTCTGAGGAGTGTCCTGGTGTAGAGCTGAAAGGGGTACGTTGGAATGACCATCATCAAGTCTCAGGAGCTGTCAATGGCTTGTAGGGCACATGACTTTTTCACAGGAGTATGGTTAGAGCGGGAGGCACATACACGTACGTGTAGTTATTGGGCCTAGAGGTCTGTGGTAAGCCTTGCATTGGTTCTGTCCAAGATCAGAGTAGGCATACAGGCCTGATGTATCAATCTGTGTCTGTGGGAGAATGCCTTGGTACACAAGGGCCGTATCCTCTAAATGCCCAGATTGTGAAAAGCCGGGATCGTTTTTGGATGGCCTGACGACCAAAGAAAGTGCACGGCATTTGATGCACTCGCCCACCAGGGCCCAGTGTGGGCTTCCCAAGGCAGGAGTGGCATGCCATCAAAACCCAGCTGAAGATGGGGGGTTTGGCCTGAGGAGAAGAAGGGTACCCAACCAAAGACAAGAATGGTGGCCACCTTAGGGTGAAGAGTGATATGGTGGCCACCTTAGGGTGAAGAGTGATATGGTGGCCACCTAAGGGTGAAAAGTGATATGGTGGCCACCTGTGGCTGAAAAGTGATATGGTGTCCACCTGTGGCTGAAAAGTGGTATGGTGGCCACCTGTGGCTGAAAAGTGGTATGGTGGCCACCGAAGTGTGATATGCTGGCCACCTGCAGCTGAAGAGTGAAGTGGTGGCCGCCTGCAGCTTTAGAGTGATGTGTACACCTGCGGCTGAAGAGTGATTTAGTGGCCACCTGTGGCTAAAGACAGAAATGTGTCCACCAAAGAGTGATATGGTGGCCACCTGAGACTGAAGAGATTAAATGGTGGCTGCTGAAGAGTGATATGAGTGTCATCTGTGGCTGAAGAGTGATATGATGGCCATCCGTGGCTGAAGAGTGATATAATATGGTGGCCATCTATGGCTGAAGAGTGATATGGTGGCCACCTGTGGCTGAAGAGTGATATGGTGGCCATCCGTGGCTGAAGAGTGATATGGTGGCCACCTGTGGCTGAAGAGTGATATGGTGGCCACCTGTGGCTGTAGAGCGATATAGTAGCCACCTGTGGCTGGAGAGTGAGATTGTGGCTTTCCGTGGCTGAAATGGTAGCCACCAGCGGTAGTGGTATCTGTGGCTGAATATGGTGGCCACCTGTGGCTGGAGAGTGATATTGAACAGCAACAGTGGCCTCTCTAGACTCCGACTTGAGCCACAGGGGCGAGCGGATGAATCAACATGGCTGAGAGCCCATCTCTAGGAGAGATTTAGTCCAGACCACGGTGTGATGTGTGATCGTCATCAGGTGGGGGCAGCAGTGAATGACAGTGGACTGACCACAGCGTGAGAGCCACACTAGGACACCCCTCACTCATGCCCTGCCCAGGAAGATCGAGTGAGTCCTGGAGATCATCTGCACACTATGTTTCCACCGTGGACTTTTATTTGACAACCTACAGCATTCTGGGAGCTGTAGTCCGTTTTCTTTTGTTGCTGTCATTGAACTAACACGTCCTTGTATATATGCTTGTGGCAGACAAGTCCTGGACTGGATTCACAGCATCCTGGAAACGCAGTGAGACACCAGCCCTAATCCCAGGGGTCGCAGTATGGGATGAACCCCAATTCTAACCCACAGCGCGAGCTTACAGTGTTCTACTATAAACTGCTTTTCGTTTCGTATTAGCAACATGCTTCAGCGCCTTGACATGTGTAGGTATCAGCACCTGTCCTCCTCTCCCCCCGAAACTTTCTTCGCATCATCAGAGATCTCGAGCTCCGGGTCTGCGAGATGCAGTGTTTCCACTCCAGCGTTCATTAAAAAAATAAGTTGCATTCTGGGAACTATAGTTTTGATGTTCATCCATTGAACAAAGTGGCCTATACGACTGAACACAAAGATGTATCAGTCCTGCAAGTACCACAATGCAAAGCGAAAGCCAAGTCAGCGTGAGCAACTCCTATGTAACAGTGAACGTTACTGCATTATATGCACACGTGTCTTTTAATCCGTATACCAGCCCCAACCAAGATCGCTAATGCTCGCAACGGGGGCGAACTCCCGTAAATTTACCAACTCCATAAAGCGAGGAATCAAGTTAGTTAGAATAAAAAGCTCACAATCGCACTTTGCCTAGTACTTTGCATCGCCACCAGTGAGTTTTAGACCCAACCTCTGATCCCATAGCGCTTGGTTACCACCGAGGGCCTCTAGCGCTTTTTAAAACACCAACACATAAACAGGCTGTACCTCACACCGTGCATCCACGGCTGGACCGGAAGTCGCTGCTCCGAGCCTCATCTGAAACTGATTAACTCTGATGGCGGAGAGAGGCTCACATGAAAGTCACAGCCGCGGAGTAATCTACGAACTAATTACTTTTAAATCTTGTTTCCATTACAACGGACCAGTTCCTCCGCGTTCTGAAAAGAGATGAATTCTTACGAGACTTCAGAAGTGATAACAAGCGCGCGCGCCTCGCGCTGAAAGTAAAAAAAAAAGTTTGACGAGAGAAGGAGGAGGCAGCAGGGGGAGGGGAGAGAGGAGGGGGCCTGCGCCTGTTTCCCTTGCGGGAGCGAGCAGGAACCATCTGTTAATTACAAACAGATGGTTTCAAAGCTCGCTCCCGCAAGGGAATCGCCAAACGTGCACGCGTTGCCATTGAAAGCAATGCAATGCGTGCACGTTTTTGGCCCAAAAGTGAATCGATTACTAAAGGTCTCCTCCTAAGCAGCGCATGCGCGCTGCGTAGGCGAGACCTAAAAAATAAAACTGTGACTGAGGTGTGCTGACACACTGCGTTAGGCTCTGCTGCTGGGGATTGTTAGTGAGATAAGCCCCTGCCTCTGATGTGTACAGCCACTTCATTAGGATCTGGTGCTGGAGATTGTTAGTGAGATAAGCCCCTCCCTCTAAGATGTGCAGACACACTGCATTAGGCTCTGGCACTTGGGATTGTTAGTGAGATAAGCTCCTGCCTCTGATGTGTACAGTCTCTGCATTAGACTGTTGTGTTGGGGATTGTTAGTGAGATACGTCCCTGCCTCTGAAGTGTGCCGACACACTGCAGTAGGCTGTCGTGCTGCGGATGGATTGCTAGTGAAATAAGCTCCTGCCTCTGAGGTGTACACTCACTGCATTAGACTCTGGTGCTGTGGATGGTTTGTTAGAAAGAAACCCTTTGGCTCGGAGGTGTGTGGGTGAACAGCATTAGGACCTAGTGCTGGGGGTTGTTAGTTAGTAAAAACCCTTGCCTCTCATATGAACTAGCACTGCATTAGGCTGTGGATCTGCGGATGGATTGCAAGTGAGATAAGACCCTGCCTCTGAGGTGTACAGGCACAGTGCATTAGGCTACCGTGCTGTAGATGGATTGTTAGTGAGAGAAACCCCCTGCCTCTAAATGGTGCAGGCACACTGCTTTAGATTTTTGTGGTAAATGGTTGGTTAGTGAGAAACCACCTGCCTCTGATGTGTGCAGGCACACTGCATTAAGCTCTGCTACTGGAAAATCTTAGAAAGCCTCTGAGGTGTGCAAGCACACTGCAGTAGGCTGTCATCATGTGGTTGTGTTTTTAGGTAGAGAAGCATCCTGCCTCTGAGTAGGGGTAGGCGTAACTCGCGTTATTTGCTGTAGTGTAAATCTGCAAAATTATAGCAAAATTCTGTGAGATTACATGGAATTATGTGAGGAGTGTAACCCAGTACGTAGTGCAATTTTCTTAACGCAAAATGCACCCTCACGTCCAAAGTGGACTCAAGGATGCATTCTGTGCAAAGAAAACAGCGCTAAATGTAACAGAACACGAACAGCAGCAGCCAGTAGCTGCTCCCACTCGCTATATTTGTTGTTCCTATGCTCCTGCAGAAGGGTGTTTGTGCCAAATTACTCATAATTACATAAGTAGGTGTAATAGCTTCATTTTCAGCAATTTCACATCAAAAGAGTAACGCAAAATTATTCTGATAACTCTGGCATACTTAAAATTTCACTCAGGCCTACCTCTGAGGTGTGAAAACACTCTACATTAGGCTCTGGTGCTGGGGCTGTGTATTTAGTGAGCTAACCCCCCTGCCTCTGAGGTATGAGGCACACTGCATTATGCTCTGCTACTGGAAATCGATAGTGAGAGAAACCTACAGACTGAGGTGCACAGGCACACTGCATTAGGCATTGGTACTAGAGATAGTCTATTAGTGTGATAAATCCCATTCCTGTGAGGTGCGCAGGTGCATTGTGTTAGGCTTTGGTGCAAGAGATAGTTTGTTAGTGTGATAAACCCCCTGCCTGTGAGGTGTAAACTCGCACTGCACTAGGCTTTGGTGCTAGATAGTTTGTTAGAGGGATAAACCATGTCTGTGAGGTGGGCAGTTGCACTGCATTAGGCTTTGATGCTGGGTATGGTTTGTTACTGAGCAAAACCCCCTGTCTGTGAGGTGTGCAGTTGCACTGCATTAGGCTTTGGTGCAAGAGATAGTTTGTTAGTGTGATAAACCCCCTGCCTGTGAAGTGTACACTCGCACTGCACTAGGCTTTGGTGCTAGATAGTTTGTTAGAGGGATAAACCCTGTATGTGAGGTGGGCAGTTGCACTGCATTAGGCTTTGTTGATCAAGATGGTTTGTTAGTGAAAGAAACCTAATGTTAATGTTAATGAATCTTGTAAAGCGCGTGATTATCCGCAGGTGTCTTGGCGCTAGTTTAGAGTAGCGGACGAAATACAGCAATGTGTTTGGGTTAGCCGGTGTTGAAGAGCCAGGTTTTTAGCTGTTTCCTAAAGTTAAGCAGATTGGGGGCATTTTTGATCACAGGTGGTAGTGCGTTCCAGGCTCTAGCCGTGCCTAGAAAGAAGCTCCTGCTGCCCCAGGAGGACAGCCGGAATCTGGGAACAAAAATAAGTTTAGCAGAAGCCGATCGTAAAGTTCTAACTGGGTTGTACCACTTGAAACTATGCTGCAAATAGGCCGGGCCTTGACCGCGAAGTACTTTGTAAGCGATGCAGAGTGCCTTGAAAGTGTATCTCTGTCTGATAGGAAGCCAGTGTAAATTTTAAATGGCTGAGGAGACAGAATGATATTTTGGTAGTTTTAATAAAAGCCTAGCTGCTGCATTTTGCAAAATTTGCAGCCTATCAAGAGTATATTGTGGAGCAGTGAGAAATAGACCATTGCAATAGTCAAATTTAGAGGTGACAAGTGATGCAATTAGAATTTTTTGCAGATGAGATGGGATAAAAGGGAAGATCTTTTTTAACATCGTTAGAGTATAAAACATCGAGGAAGAGACAGCATTAACATGATTCTTATAAGTTAATTTGTGGTCAATCAGAACTCACAGATTCCGAGCTTTAGTGGCGGGAGTGTCTGCTGGCCAACATGAATGCGTCCAAAAGGAGGTCTGTGCTCCAAAGAGTATGATTTCGGTTTTATCCATATTCAGTTTAAGACAGTTCCTACTCATCCATATGGAAACAGCTTGCATACAATCATGGAATCTGTTACTGAC
Organism: Calotriton arnoldi; assembly: GCA_963921515.1. Lineage (NCBI taxonomy): Eukaryota > Metazoa > Chordata > Amphibia > Caudata > Salamandridae > Calotriton > Calotriton arnoldi. Next base: position 124,881 of record CAWUFW010008212.1, read on the forward strand.
TCCTTGATCTTTTTTGGCCAGAGATACAACAATCTGAGTGTCGTCTGCATAAGATGTTAAAGAAAAACCAAAACTCTTGATAAGGTTGGCAAGAGGTGTGATATAAATGTTAAATAAGGTAGAGCTTAGTGAAGAGCCCTGAGGAACTCCACAAGGAAAGGAGAACGATTGAGAAGTATACTCGCCGAGCTTGACGGATTGTTCTCTTTAAATGAGAAAAGATTTTAGAAGGGTCCAGGCAGTACCGCTAACATTGATTTCCGATAGGCGGTTCAGCACTAATCTGTGGTCTACCATATCAAAGGCAGCGGAGAGATCAGGCAGTACCCGTGCTGCACCTTGGTTTTGATCGAGTGACTGCCTGATCTGTTTGGTTGCCTTGATTAAGGCCGTTTCAGTGCTAAATCCGCTATGGAAACCAAACTGCGTGGCATCCAGATGATTATTGAACTCAATATGGTCCATGAGCTGTATATTCATAATGTTCTCAACGACCTTGGATGGGAGAGGAAGGATAGATATGGGACAGTAGCTACTTGAATTTTTTGTATCCAGGTTTGCTTTTTTCAAGAGGGAAAGGATAGATGCTTTCTTCCAGATGGAAGATAATTGGCCAACCTGGAACATGTTGGAGAAAATAGCCGAGAGTGGAAGAGAAATGGATTCCGCCACTGAGCCTACTTTTTTAGGTGGACAAGGATCGTGAGGAGAGCTGGATGAGGTTGCTCTCACTAGATTAGTAACCTGTTCTAAGGTAGGTGGTGTAAAACTGCTGAGACTTGGTCCGTTTCTACATGTCAGAGTGGGGTCCGTGAAATCGACCGGGGTAGAGGTCGAAGAAGAAATAATATTATAAACTCCTTCCACCTTTCCCAGGAAAAAATCTGCTAAACTGTTACAAAAGTATTGAGAGTATAGACTAGATGTGTTAGATACCACCATGGTTAGTTTTTTTACTGTCTGAAAAAGCTCTTTTGAGGAGTTTTCTGTTTCCTCTATTTTTTTTGTAAAACAGGAAGATTTTTCTTTGAGGATGAGAGCTTTATAGGATGCTAGACAGAGCTTCATTATAGTTACATCTCCAGATCTTTTCCTTTCTGTGCCTTTAGTTCTTCTGTGAACCAAGGAGCTGATATAGTCCTTCGTTTGGCTTTGCTTAGCTTAGGAGGTGCTAGCAGCTGTGTGGCTTTATCAAGCCAAGTTGTGTATTGAGTGGCTGCAGTGTTGATATTAGTGGAGAGATCGGGAGAAAAATTATTACCTTCGTCCAGCAGCCTATCGGGCTGTATAGTATGCCAAGCCCGAGAGATATATGCACCTGATTTAATTGAGGGCCTGTTAAGGGAGACATTATATGTCAGATTAAAGAGAATTGCGTTGTGGTCTGCGCACCTCAGAGGTGGAGGGATTCTCACTAACAAACTATCTCTAGCCCCAAAGTCTAATCAGTGTGTCTGCGCATCGCACAGGCAGAGGGTTTATCACACTAGCAAACCATCTGTAGCACCAAAGTCTAATGCAGTGTGTCTGCGCACCTCAGAGGTGGAAGGATTCTACCTAACAAACTATCTCTAGCCCCAAAGTCTAATGCAGTGTGTCTGCACACCTCACAGGCAGGGAGTTTATCACACTAGCAAACCATCTGTAGCACCAAAGTCTAATGCAGTGTGTGTGCACCTCAGAGGTGGAAGGATTCTCACTAACAGACTATCTCTAGCACCAAAGCCTAATGTAGTGTGCCTGCGCACCTCAGAGGTGGAAGGATTCTACCTAACAAACTATCTCTAGCCCCAAAGTCTAATGCAGTGTGTCTGCGCACCTCACAGACAGGGGGTTTCTCTCACTAACAAACCATCTGTAACACCAAAGTCTAATGCAGTGTGTCTGCGCATCTCAGAGGAGGAAGGATTCTCACTAACAGACTATCTCTAGCACCAAAGCCTAATGCACTGTGTCTGCGCACCTCAGAGGTGGAGGGATTCTCACTAACAAACTATTTCTAGCCCCAAAGTCTAATCAGTGTGTCTGCTCACCTCAGAGGTGGAAGGATTCTCTCTAACAAACCATCTGTAGCACCAAAGCCTAATGCAGTTCACCTGCGCACCTCACTGGAATGGGATTTATCACACTAATAGACTATCTCTAGCCCCAAAGCCTAATGCAGTGTGTCTGCGCACCTCAGAGGTGGAAGGATTCTCACTAACAAACTATCACAAGCACCAAAGGCTAATGCAGTGTGTCTGCGCACCTCAGAGGTGGAAGGATTCTCACTAACAAACTATCACAAGCACCAAAGGTTAATGCAGTGTGTCTGCGCACCTCAGAGGTGGAAGGATTCTCACTAACAAACTATCACAAGCACCAAAGGCTAATGCAGTTTGTCTGCGCACCTCAGAGGTGGAAGGATTCTCACTAACAAACTATCACAAGCACCAAAGGCTAATGCAGTGTGTCTGCGCACCTCAGAGGTGGAAGGATTCTCACTAACAGACTATCTCTAGCACCAAAGCCTAATGCACTACTGTGTCTACGCACCTCAGAGGTGGAGGGATTCTGTGCCTGTGAGATGCGCAGACATCCTTCCAGCTGATATAGTCCTTTGTTTGGCTTTGCTTAGCTTAGGAGGTGCTAGCAGCTGTGTGGCTTTATCAAGCCAAGTTGTGTATTGAGTGGCCGCAGTGTCGATATTAGTGGAGAGATCGGGAGAAAAATTATTACGTTCGTCCAGCACCCTATCGGGCTGTATAGTATGCCAAGCCCGAGAGATATATGCACCTGATTTAATTTAGGGCCTGTTAAGGGAGACATTATATGTCAGATTAAAGAGAATCACATTGTGGTCTGACCAAGTGTTAGAAATGGGATTTCTGGTTGGCTAGGGCAAGCGCCTAAGCCAGGCAGAAACCACCACTCTAGTCAGGGCAAGGGAGTTACACGCTGAAGATAACCCCTGCTCACCCCCTTGGTAGCTTGGAACGAGCAGTCAGGCTTATCCCAGAGGCAATGTGTAAAGCGTTTGCGCAACACACACACACATAGCAGCAACACACTAGGCACACCACAAAAGAAACTCCACCCAAGGTTATATCAAAAATAGCCTTTGTATTATCATAAACACATTAGAATCATAATCACACAATATACACTGTGCCAACTGGCACTAGGCAATATTCACAGGGGATTAAATACGGGACCAGGCCAATCGGGCCACGGTCAGAACCATCAGAATGCAGGTAGTAAACATAAAACACAACCAGTAACTACTGGTACAATAATGACCTCAGCATTATCACATTAGGCATAAAACACAATAGGCCCAAACCTCATTAGCATAAACACATTACGCACTAGGCCTCACCAGCATAAACACATTATGCAATAATCATGGTGCATAAATCACATTTGGCAACCATCAGCATAAACACATTATGCACACATTTGGCAGTGCACCATAGTAGCACTAATTAGGTGCATACATCACCTTACAAACTGACCCCAGGCTAACTGGCCTTTCACTGGGGCTCAAAGGGCTCTCTGTCCAGAACGTCAGGGCGCGAAGATAGGGCTTCTCAATTAGCCCTAGGGCTGCAAAAGCAGCAAAGCCAAGGTGCGCAATGCGCTGGGGGCGGGGGAGTGTATCTCACTCCTTTCTTGTCCCCAACAAAATGTCCCCAAAGGAAAATGGCACTGGCACCACCGTGCCGTGGAAGCCCCACTCCGGGACTCCTAAAATAACTTTACCCAAACGTTGCAGCTGCCCGCTCTCTCTCGCGGTGCAGCTGGAAATGGGTGCTGGCACCACTGTGCCTGGGGGAGCCCCACTCGGGGACTCAACTCACAAAATTGCCCCCAAGGTGCAGCTGCTCGCAACTGCGGTGCAGCTGGGAAAGGTAAACAAGCACGGGCACTCAATGTGCCTCGGGAGCACCCCACGGCTCCGCTCTCGGCGAGATCAGCACTCACTGTGCTCTGGGAGCCCCATTCACTGGGCTCCGTCGGGGGCTCTCACTCGGCCCAAGGCTCCTCCATCAGCCCTGCTCACCGGGCTCTTTAGGGACTTCCTCGGGTCTCTTCTGGCCGGGAAAAATGGTACCGCCAATGCGCCAGGACAGCCCCAACAATGCGCCATACCAGCCCTACTCACCGGGCTTCCTGCTCGACGATTCCCCCGGGGCTGCACGCAGCAGCTCCGGTCTCTTTCTTGTGCCCTCACTCTGCACAATGAACAACAAAGGCTCCAGCGCAACCCCACTCACCAGGGCTTTGGTTCTGCTGATCCCTACCTCTCTCTCGTTGCCGTGATGCGAGGGACTCCGGTCTTCTCCTCCGAGACGAGAGGAACGCGGAACTGGAGCCCGCGAGGCTCCGTCACTGAGGCAGGCCCCGCCCACAGTCAGGCGGCGCTTGCCTGGCTTCCTAGTTTCGCCGATCTCGGCGGCTCCTTCTCGGCGGCTCCGGTCCTGCTGGCAGAAGTGTGGGGTAGGCTCCTGCCTTCAAGGGCACACAAACGCGGGGTGGGCTCCCGCTGAGAGGTGCACAAACGCGGGGTGGGCTCCCGCTCCTCCAGACTTGCAAATGCGGGGTGGGCTCCCGCCTTGAAATACCATAAATGCGGGGGAATCCCCACGTCGGGATTCCCTCCGGACAAGTTGCAGCCCAGCGCTGTGGAGCATGCACGCTCCTCGTCTCCTGGCAAATGCGGGGTGGGCTCCCGCTCCTCCTCAGAGTTCGGGGGAATCCTCCACACGTCGCAGTCTCGCGCTGCAGGCCACCAGCACTCCTCCTGGAGGAAAAACATAGCGCTCTCAAGGCGCTAAGCCCCAAAGTCTCAGGGGCACAAGGCTGGGCCCAGGCAGGCCAGCTCACAGGGCCCTCCAGCAGGGAGGCAAGCCCTTGTGGTGGTTCCTCCTGGGGCCCAGCAGCAGCAAGTCCACAAGCAAGCACAGGAATGGCACCACTTTCATGGGGTCACAGTCCCAGTACTTATATCCCAAATTCCTTTGTCTGCACTGGCACAGGGCTTGGGGGAACCAGTCCTAACTGGTTCTGGGGAGTGTGGAGCACTTTGTTTACAAGGCTCCTCTTCCCCTTTGTCAGGTTGGGGCTCTGTCATCAGACACACCACAGGGGGGCGGAGCCAGCATTCACATAGGCAGGCACAGACCTATTCAGGGTCAGGGGACTACTCCACCCACTACTCCAAATGCGGAAGCCCAATTCAGCCTAGCGCTGACTCACCCTGCCCCTCTTGGAGCCAGACACACCTCACCAGCCGCTGCCACTCCAAAGCCAGACATGCAATCCATATCAGGCAGGCAGACACATAGCACACAGAAAGGCCAACTTCTAAAAGTGGCACTTCTAAAATAGTGGTAATAAATCTGTGCACACCATTGCGTAGCATTTATTATTACTATTCCAAACATACCAAACTTGACCACGCTGCTCCTCTCATAGCAGGAATTACCACTGAAACACTGATCAGGGAATCCCCAATGCATTCCTATGGGAGGGCAGCCTCACAGCAGTGAGAAACCAAAATGGCTGTTTGTCACTACCAGGACATGTCACACACTTAAGGTACATGTCCTACCTTTTACCTACAATGCACCCTGCCCATAGGGCTAGCTAGGGCCTACCTTAGGGGTGAATGACATGCAGTAAAAGGGGGGTCACAGACATGGCACACACTTTAGGTGCCACGTCACAGCGGCAGTAACACTGCGCGCACAGGCCCTGCAATGGCAGAGGCCGGAGACAGGTTTGAAAGGCTACTTCGGTGGGTGGCGCAATCAGCGCTGCAAGCCCACCAGTAGCATTTAATTTATCGACCCTGGGTATCTGAGATACCACTTTACAAGGGACTGACAGGTAAATTAAATATGCCAAACAGGTGTAGACCAATCTTACCATGTTTACCACAGAGAGCACACTCACGTTACACTGGACAGCAGTGCTAAAGTGCCCAGAGTCCTAGAACCACCAACACCATGTCAGAAAAAAGGCTAGGAGGAAGGCAAAAAGTTCAGGGATGACCCTGCAAAAAGGGCCAAGTCCAACACCAAGCAAGTGGATGGGTACTGACAAAATTTGTGAATATTCCATCCAATGTCTGTGAGATGCGCAGGTGCACTGCATTAGGCTTTGTTGATAGAGATGGTTTGTTAGTGAAATAAACCTAATGTCTGTGAGGTGCGCAGGTGCACTGCATTAGGCTTTTGTGCTAGGGATGGTTTGTTAGTGTGATAAACCCCCTGCCTCTGAGTTGCGCAGACACACTGCATTAGGCTTTGGTGCTAGATAGTTTGTTACTGTGATAAACCCTGTCTTAGAGGTGCGGAGTCACACTGCATTAGGCTTTGATGCTGGGTATGGATTGTTACTGAGAGAAATCCCATCTGTGAGGTGTGCAGGTGAACTGATTTAGGGTTTGTTGCTAGACATAGTGTATGAGTGAGAGAACTCCCCCCCCCCGTTTGTGAGGTGCACAGGTGCACTGCATTAGGCGTTGGTGCTACAAATAGTTTGTTAGTGTGATAAGTCCCCTGCCTGTGAGGTTCGCAGACACACTGCATTAGGCTTTGGTGCTGGAGATAGTTAGTGTGATAAACCCCCTGCCTGTGAGGTGTACACTTGCACTGCATTAGGCTTTGGTGCTAGAGATAGTTTGTTAGTGAGAATCCTTCCACCAATGAGGTGCACAGACACACTGCATTAGACTTTGGGGCTAGAGATAGTTTGTTAGTGAGAATCCTTCCACCTCTGAGATGTGCAGACACACTGCATTAGACTTTGGTGCTACAGCTGGTTTGTTAGTGTGATAAATCCCATTCCTGTGAGGTGCGCAGACACACTGCGTTAGGCTTTGGTGCTAGAGATAGTTTGTTAGTGAGAATCCTTCCACCTCTGAGATGTGCAGACACACTGCATTAGACTTTGGTGCTACAGATGGTTTGTTAGTGTGATAAATCCCATTCCTGTGAGGAGCGCAGACACACTGCATTAGGCTTTGGTGCTACAGATGGTTTATTAGTGTGATAAACCCCCTGCCTGTGAGATGCGCAGACACACTGCATTAGACTTTGGGGCTAGAGATAGTTTGTTAGTGAGAATCCTTCCACCTCTGAGATGCGCAGACACACTGCATTAGACTTTGGTGTTACAGATGGTTTGTTAGTGTGATAAACCCCCTGCCTGTGAGAAGTGCAGACACACTGCCTTATGCTTTGGTGCTACACATGGTTTGTTAGTGTGATAAACCCCCTGCCTGTGAGATGTGCAGACACACTGCCTTAGGCTTTGGTGCTACACATGGTTTGTTAGTGTGATAAACCCTCTGCCTGTGAGATGCGCAGACACTGCCTTAGGCTTTGGTGCTACAGATGGTTTGTTAGTGTGATAAACCCCCTGCCTGTGAGGTGCGCAGGCACTCTGCATTAGGCATTGGTGCTTGTGATAGTTTGTTAGTGAGGAACCTTCCACCTCTGTGGTGCACACACACTGCATTCGGCTTTGGTGCTACAGATGGTTTGTTAGTGAGAGAAACCCCTTGTCTGTGAGGTGCGCAGACACACTGCATTAGACTTTGCGGCTAGAGATAGTTTGTTAGTGAGAATCCTTCCACCTCTGAGATGCGCAGACACACTGCATTAGACTTTGGTGTTACAGATGGTTTGTTAGTGTGATAAACCCCCTGCCTGTGAGAAGCGCAGACACACTGCCTTATGCTTTGGTGCTACACATGGTTTGTTAGTGTGATAAACCCCCTGCCTGTGAGATGCGCAGACACACTGCATTAGGCTTTGGTGCTACAGATGGTTTGTTAGTGAGAATCCTTCCACCTCTGAGATGCGAAGACACACTGCATTAGACTTTGGTGCTACAGATGGTTTGTTAGTGTGATAAATCCCATTCCTGTGAGGTGCGCAGACACACTGCATTAGGCTTTGGTGCTACAGATGGTTTGTTAGTGTGATAAACCCCCTGCCTGTGAGATGCGCAGACACACTGCCTTAGGCTTTGGTGCAACACATGGTTTGTTAGTGTGATAAACCCTCTGCCTGTGAGATGCGCAGACACACTGCATTAGGCTTTGGTGCTACAGATGGTTTGTTAGTGTGATAAACCCCCTGCCTGTGAGGTGCGCAGGCACTCTGCATTAGGCTTTGATGCTTGTGATAGTTTGTTAGTGAGGAACCTTCCACCTCTGTGGTGCACACACACTGCATTAGGCTTTGGTGCTACAGATGGTTTGTTAGTGAGAGAAACCCCCTGTCTGTGAGGTGCGCAGACACACTGCATTAGACTTTGCGGCTAGAGATAGTTTGTTAGTGAGAATCCTTTCCTTCTCTGAGGTGCACAGACACACTGCATTAGACCTTGGGGCTAGAGATAGTTTGTTAGTGAGAATCCCTCCACCTCTGAGGTGCGCAGACACACTGCATTTGGCGCTACAGATGGTTTGTTAGTGAGAATCCCTCTACCTCTGAGGTGCGCAGACACACTGCATTAGACTTTGGGGCTAGAGATAGTTTATTAGTGTGATAAACCCCCAGCCTGCGAGGTGCGCAGACACACTGCATTAGGCTTTGGTGCCACAGATGGTTTGTTAGTGAGAGAAACCCCGTGTCTGTGAGGTGCGCAGACACACTGCATTAGACTTTGGTGCTACAGATAAACCATCTGTAGTGTGTAGTGTGATATATCCCATTCCTGTGAGGTGCGCAAACACACTGCATTAGGCTTTGGTGCTACAGATGGTTTGTTAGTGTAATAAACCCCCTGCCTGTGAGATGCGCAGACACACTGCCTTAGGCTTTGGTGCTACACATGGTTTGTTAGTGTGATAAACCCTCTGCCTGTGAGATGCGTAGACACACTGCATTAGGCTTTGGTGCTACAGATTGTTTTCATAGTGTGATAAACCCCCTGCCTGTGAGGTGCGCAGACACACTGCATTAGACTTTGGTGCCAGAGATAGTTTGTTAGTGAGAATCCTTCCACCTCTGAGGTGCACAGACACACTGCATTGGGCTTTGGTGCTACAGATAGTTTGTTAGTGTGAAAAACCCCCTGCCTGTGAGGTGCGCAGACACACTTCATTAGACTTTGGGGCTAGAGATAGTTTGTTAGTGAGAATCCTTCCACCTCTGTGGTGCACAGACACACTGCATTGGGCTTTGGTGCTACAGATGGTTTGTTAGTGTGATAAATCCCATTTCTGTGAGGTGCGCAGGTGAACTGCATTCGGCGTTGGTGCTAGAAATGGTTTGTTAGTGAGATTCATTCCACCTCTGAGGTGCGCAGACACACTGCATTAGGCGTTGAGGCTACAGTTGGTTTGTTAGTGAGAATCCCTCTACCTCTGAGGTGCGCAGACACACTGCATTAGACTTTGGGGCTAGAGATAGTTTATTAGTGTGATAAACCCCCAGCCTGTGAGGTGAGCAGACACACTGCATTAGGCTTTGGTGCTATAGATAGTTTGTTAGTGAGGATCCTTCCACCTCTGAGGTGCACAGACACACTGCATTTGACTTTGGTGGTAGAGATGGTTTGTTAGTGTGATAAATCCCATTCCTGCGAGGTGCGCAGACACACTGCGTTAGGCTTTGGTGCTGTAGTGTGTAGTGTGATGAATCCCATTCCTGTGAGGTGCGCAAACACACTGCATTAGGCTTTGGTGCTACAGATGGTTTGTTAGTGAGAATCCTTCCACCTCTGATGTGCACAGACACACTGCATTAGACTTTGGTGCTACAGATAAACCATCTGTAGTGTGTAGTGTGATATATCCCATTCCTGTGAGGTGCGCAAACACACTGCATTAGGCTTTGGTGCTACAGATGGTTTGTTAGTGTAATAAACCCCCTGCCTGTGAGATGCGCAGACACACTGCCTTAGGCTTTGGTGCTACACATGGTTTGTTAGTGTGATAAACCCTCTGCCTGTGAGATGCGCAGACACACTGCATTAGGCTTTGGTGCTACAGATGGTTTGTTAGTGTGATAAACCCCCTGCCTGTGAGGTGCGCAGGCACTCTGAATTAGGCTTTGGTGCTTGTGATAGTTTGTTAGTGAGGAACCTTCCACCTCTGAGGTGCACACACACTGCATTAGGCTTTGGTGCTACATATGGTTTGTTAGTGAGAGAAACCCCCTGTCTGTGAGGTGCGCAGACACACTGCATTAGACTTTGCGGCTAGAGATAGTTTGTTAGTGAGAATCCTTCCACCTCTGAGGTGCACAGACACACTGCATTAGACTTTGGGGCTAGAGATAGTTTGTTAGTGAGAATCCTTCCACCTCTGAGGTGAGCAGACACACTGCATTAGGCTTTGGTGCTACAGATTGTTTTATTAGTGTGATAAACCCCCTGCCTGTGAGGTGCGCAGACACACTGCATTAGACTTTGGTGCCAGAGATAGTTTGTTAGTGAGAATCCTTCCACCTCTGAGGTGCACAGACACACTGCATTGGGCTTTGGTGCTACAGATAGTTTGTTAGTGTGAAAAACCCCCTGCCTGTGAGGTGCGCAGACACACTGCATTAGACTTTGGGGCTAGAGATAGTTTGTTAGTGAGAATCCTTCCACCTCTGTGGTGCACAGACACACTGCATTGGGCTTTGGTGCTACAGATGGTTTGTTAGTCTGATAAATCCCATTTCTGTGAGGTGCGCAGGTGAACTGCATTCGGCGTTGGTGCTAGAAATGGTTTGTTAGTGAGATTCATTCCACCTCTGAGGTGCGCAGACACACTGCATTAGGCGTTGAGGCTACAGATGGTTTGTTAGTGAGAATCCCTCTACCTCTGAGGTGCGCAGACACACTGCATTTGACTTTGGTGCTACAGATGGTTTGTTAGTGTGATAAATCCCATTCCTGCGAGGTGCGCAGACACACTGCGTTAGGCGTTGGTGCTAGAGATAGTTTGTTAGTGAGGATCCTTCCACCTCTGAGGTGCACAGACACACTGCATTCGACTTTGGGCTAGAGATAGTTTGTTAGTGAGAATCCTTCCACCTCTGAGATGTGCAGACACACTGCATTAGACTTTGGTGCTACAGCTGGTTTGTTAGTGTGATAAATCCCATTCCTGTGAGGTGCGCAGACACACTGCGTTAGGCTTTGGTGCTAGAGATAGTTTGTTAGTGAGAATCCTTCCACCTCTGAGATGTGCAGACACACTGCATTAGACTTTGATGCTACAGATGGTTTGTTAGTGTGATAGATCCCATTCCTGTGAGGTGCGCAGACACACTGCGTTAGGCTTTGGTGCTACAGATGGTTTGTTAGTGAGAGAAACCCGCTGTCTGTGAGGTGCGCAGACACACTGCATTAGACTTTGCGGCTAGAGATAGTTTGTTAGTGAGAATCCTTCCACCTCTGAGATGAGCAGACACACTGCATTAGACTTTGGTGTTACAGATGGTTTGTTAGTGTGATAAACCCCCTGCCTGTGAGAAGCGCAGACACACTGCCTTATGCTTTGGTGCTACACATGGTTTGTTAGTGTGATAAACCCCCTGCCTGTGAGATGTGCAGACACACTGCATTAGGCTTTGGTGCTACAGATGGTTTGTTAGTGAGAATCCTTCCACCTCTGAGTTGCGAAAACACACTGCATTAGACTTTGGTGCTACAGATGGTTTGTTAGTGTGATAAATCCCATTCCTGTGAGGTGCGCAGATACACTGCATTAGGCTTTGGTGCTACAGATGGTTTGTTAGTGTGATAAACCCCCTGCCTGTGAGATGCGCAGACACACTGCCTTAGGCTTTGGTGCTACACATGGTTTGTTAGTGTGATAAACCCTCTGCCTGTGAGATGCGCAGACACACTGCATTAGGCTTTGGTGCTACAGATGGTTTGTTAGTGTGATAAACCCCCTGCCTGTGAGGTGCGCAGGCACTCTGCATTAGGCTTTGGTGCTTGTGATAGTTTGTTAGTGAGGAACCTTCCACCTCTGTGGTGCACACACACTGCATTAGGCTTTGGTGCTACAGATGGTTTGTTAGTGAGAGAAACCCCCTGTCTGTGAGGTGCGCAGACACACTGCATTAGACTTTGCGGCTAGAGATAGTTTGTTAGTGAGAATCCTTCCACCTCTGAGATGCGCAGACACACTGCATTAGACTTTGGTGTTACAGATGGTTTGTTAGTGTGATAAACCCCTGCCTGTGAGAAGCGCAGACACACTGCCTTATGCTTTGGTGCTACACATGGTTTGTTAGTGTGATAAACCCCCTGCCTGTGAGATGCGCAGACACACTGCATTAGGCTTTGGTGCTACAGATGGTTTGTTAGTGAGAATCCTTCCACCTCTGAGATGCGAAGACAGACTGCATTAGACTTTGGTGCTACAGATGGTTTGTTAGTGTGATAAATCCCATTCCTGTGAGGTGCGCAGACACACTGCATTAGGCTTTGGTGCTACAGATGGTTTGTTAGTGTGATAAACCCCCTGACTGTGAGATGCGCAGACACACTGCCTTAGGTTTTGGTACTACACATGGTTTGTTAGTGCGATAAACCCTCTGCCTGTGAGATGCGCAGACACACTGCATTAGGCTTTGGTGCTACAGATGGTTTGTTAGTGTGATAAACCCCCTGCCTGTGAGGTGCGCAGGCACTCTGCATTAGGCTTTGGTGCTTGTGATAGTTTGTTAGTGAGGAACCTTCCACCTCTGTGGTGCACACACACTGCATTAGGCTTTGGTGCTACAGATGGTTTGTTAGTGAGAGAAACCCCCTGTCTGTGAGGTGCACAGACACACTGCATTAGACTTTGCGGCTAGAGATAGTTTGTTAGTGAGAATCCTTCCACCTCTGAGGTGCACAGACACACTGCATTAGACCTTGGGGCTAGAGATAGTTTGTTAGTGAGAATCCCTCCACCTCTGAGGTGCGCAGACACACTGCATTTGGCGCTACAGATGGTTTGTTAGTGAGAATCCCTCTACCTCTGAGGTGCGCAGACACACTGCATTAGACTTTGGGGCTAGAGATAGTTTATTAGTGTGATAAACCCCCAGCCTGCGACGTGCGCAGACACACTGCATTAGGCTTTGGTGCCACAGATGGTTTGTTAGTGAGAGAAACCCCCTGTCTGTGAGGTGCGCAGACACACTGCATTAGACTTTGGAGCTAGAGATAGTTTGTTAGTGAGAATCCTTCCACCTCTGAGGTGCACAGACACACTGCATTAGACTTTGGTGCCACAGATAAACCATCTGTAGTGTGTAGTGTGATATATCCCATTCTTGTGAGGTGCGCAAACACACTGCATTAGGCTTTGGTGCTACAGATGGTTTGTTAGTGTAATAAACCCCCTGCCTGTGAGATGCGCAGACACACTGCCTTAGGCTTTGGTGCTACACATGGTTTGTTAGTGTGATAAACCCTCTGCCTGTGAGATGCGCAGACACACTGCATTAGGCTTTGGTGCTACAGATGGTTTGTTAGTGTGATAAACCCCCTGCCTGTGAGGTGCGCAGGCACTCTGAATTAGGCTTTGGTGCTTGTGATAGTTTGTTAGTGAGGAACCTTCCACCTCTGAGGTGCACACACAGTGCATTAGGCTTTGGTGCTACAGATTGTTTTCAAAGTGTGATAAACCCCCTGCCTGTGAGGTGCGAGGCACACTGCATTAGACTTTGGTGCCAGAGATAGTTTGTTAGTGAGAATCCTTCCACCTCTGAGGTGCACAGACACACTGCATTGGGCTTTGGTGCTACAGATAGTTTGTTAGTGTGAAAAAACCCCTGCCTGTGAGGTGCGCAGACACACTTCATTAGACTTTGGGGCTAGAGATAGTTTGTTAGTGAGAATCCTTCCACCTCTGTGGTGCACAGCCACACTGCATTGGGCTTTGGTGCTACAGATGGTTTGTTAGTGTGATAAATCCCATTTCTGTGAGGTGCGCAGGTGAACTGCATTCGGCGTTGGTGCTAGAAATGGTTTGTTAGTGAGATTCATTCCACCTCTGAGGTGCGCAGACACACTGCATTAGGCGTAGAGGCTACAGTTGGTTTGTTAGTGAGAATCCCTCTACCTCTGAGGTGCGCAGACACACTGCATTAGACTTTCGGGCTAGAGATAGTTTATTAGTGTGATAAACCCCCAGCCTGTGAGGTGAGCAGACACACTGCATTAGGCTTTGGTGCTAGAGATAGTTTGTTAGTGAGGATCCTTCCACCTCTGAGGTGCACAGACACACTGCATTTGACTTTGGTGCTACAGATGGTTTGTTAGTGTGATAAATCCCATTCCTGCGAGGTGCGCAGACACACTGCGTTAGGCTTTGGTGCTGTAGTGTGTAGTGTGATGAATCCCATTCCTGTGAGGTGCGCAAACACACTGCATTAGGCTTTGGTGCCACAGATGGTTTGTTAGTGTGAGAAACCCCCTGCCTGTGAGATGCGCAGACACACTGCATTAGGCTTTGGTGCCACAGATGGTTTGTTAGTGAGAGAAACCCCCTGTCTGTGAGGTGCGCAGACACACTGCATTAGACTTTGGGGCTAGAGATAGTTTGTTAGTGAGAATCCTTCCACCTCTGAGGTGCACAGACACACTGCATTAGACTTTGGTGCTACAGATAAACCATCTGTAGTGTGTAGTGTGATATATCCCATTCCTGTGAGGTGCGCAAACACACTGCATTGGGCTTTGGTGCTACAGATAGTTTGTTAGTGTGAAAAACCCCCTGCCTGTGAGGTGCGCAGACACACCTCATTAGACTTTGGGGCTAGAGATAGTTTGTTAGTGAGAATCCTTCCACCTCTGTGGTGCACAGACACACTGCATTGGGCTTTGGTGCTACAGATGGTTTGTTAGTGTGATAAATCCCATTCGTGTGAGGTGCGCAGGTGAACTGCATTCGGCGTTGGTGCTAGAAATGGTTTGTTAGTGAGATTCATTCCACCTCTGAGGTGCGCAGACACACTGCATTAGGCATTGGTGCTACAGATGGTTTGTTAGTCAGAATCCTTCCACCTCTGAGGTGCGCAGACACACTGCATTAGGCTATAGTGCTACAGATTGTTTTCATAGTGTGATAAACCCCCAGCCTTTGAGGTGCGCAGACACACTGCATTAGGCTTTGGATGGTTTGTTAGTGTGATAAACACCCTGCCTGTGAGGTGCGCAGACACACTGCATTAGATTTTGGGGCTGGAGATAGTTTGTTAGTGAGAATTCTTCCACCTCTGAGGTGCAGACACACTGCATTAGGCTTTGGTGCGAGAGATAGTTTGTTAGTGAGAATCCTTCCACCTCTGAGGTGCACACACACTGCATTAGACTTTGGTGCTACAGATGGTTTGTTAGTGTGATAAACACCCTGCCTGTGAGGTGCGCAGACACACTGCATTAGATTTTGGGGCTGGAGATAGTTTGTTAGTGAGAATTCTTCCGCCTCTGAGGTGCATAGGCGCACTCCATTAGGCTTTGGTGCTATAGTTTGTGAGTGTTATAAACTCCCTGTCAGTGAGGTGCACAGGCGCACTGCATTAGGCTTTGGTGCTAGCGGTGGCTTGTTAGGGAGATTGCATCAGGCTGTAGTGCAGGATAGCTACAGCAGATTAGAAGACAAGTGATTTTGAGAGTATGGCTTGTCTTAAGCTTCTTGAGTAAATTATCTTAAAATGAGTTAATTAAAATTGAACAGATGGATGAGAGAGACGAATTCAGGATGAGGGATGCAAGAAAAGCAGATTCTGGGAGAAGGCAGTCAGAAGGCAGAATACAGGATGCAAAAACGAAGGCGCAGACAGAGGGGGAGTAGACCAACAGCAGCATGGCAGGACAGGTGATCGGGTGTGGATTAATAAAAAGTGGCCCCCATTTGCGAACCACATACCTACAAAAGTGGTCCACGCTTGCAAATCAGGGCAGTTTTGAACTTGTAAAGGCACGCTGTATAAGTGTTTTGCAAGATATGGGAGGCTGCATGCATGTTTGCTTGCTTAGGCAATGTTTATGGTAATAGAGAAATGAACAGAAAAACCGAACCAGCAGACCATAAAACAGGCCCACAAACAGTCAGGAAACAGCTTAGACACTGATGTGTGAGACCAGCCCTTCGGTGAATTCCATGGAGCCTGCTACGCAGCTCCTCTCATAGCAGGAATTCCACTGAAACACTGATCAGGGAATCCCCAATGCATTCCTATGGGAGGGCAGCCTCACAGCAGTGAGAAACCAAAATGGCTGTTTGTCACTACCAGGACATGTCACACACTTAAGGTACATGTCCTACCTTTTACCTACAATGCACCCTGCCCATAGGGCTAGCTAGGGCCTACCCTAGGGGTGACTGATATGCAGTAAAAGGGGGGTCACAGACATGGCACACACTTTAGGTGCCACGTCACAGCGGCAGTAACACTGCGCGCACAGGCCCTGCAATGGCAGAGGCCGGAGACAGGTTTGAAAGGCTACTTCGGTGGGTGGCGCAATCAGCGCTGCAAGCCCACCAGTAGCATTTAATTTATCGACCCTGGGTATCTGAGATACCACTTTATAAGGGACTGACAGGTAAATTAAATATGCCAAACAGGTGTATACCAATCTTACCATGTTTACCACAGAGAGCACACTCACTTTACACTGGACAGCAGTGCTAAAGTGCCCAGAGTCCTAGAACCACCAGCACCATGTCAGAAAAAAGGCTAGGAGGAAGGCAAAAAGTTCAGGGATGACCCTGCAAAAAGGGCCAAGTCCAACACCAAGCAAGTGGATGGGTATTGACAAAATTTGTGAATATTCCATCCAATGTCTGTGAGATGCGCAGGTGCACTGCATTAGGCTTTGTTGATAGAGATGGTTTGTTAGTGAAATAAACCTAATGTCTGTGAGGTGCCCAGGTGCACTGCATTAGGCTTTGGTGCTAGGGATGGTTTGTTAGTGTGATAAACCCCCTGCCTCTGAGTTGCGCAGACACACTGCATTAGGCTTTGGTGCTAGATAGTTTGTTACTGTGATAAACCCTGTCTTAGAGGTGCGGAGTCACACTGCATTAGGCTTTGATGCTGGGTATGGATTGTTACTGAGAGAAATCCCATCTGTGAGGTGTGCGGGTGAACTGATTTAGGGTTTGTTGCTAGACATAGTGTATGAGTGAGAGAACTCCCCCCCCCGTTTGTGAGGTGCACAGGTGCACTGCATTAGGCGTTGGTGCTACAAATAGTTTGTTAGTGTGATAATCCCCCTGCCTGTGAGGTTCGCAGACACACTGCATTAGGCTTTGGTGCTGGAGATAGTTAGTGTGATAAACCCCCTGCCTGTGAGGTGTACACTTGCACTGCATTAGGCTTTGGTGCTAGAGATAGTTTGTTAGTGAGAATCCTTCCACCAATGAGGTGCACAGACACACTGCATTAGACTTTGGGGCTAGAGATAGTTTGTTAGTGAGAATCCTTCCACCTCTGAGATGTGCAGACACACTGCATTAGACTTCGGTGCTACAGCTGGTTTGTTAGTGTGATAAATCCCATTCCTGTGAGGTGCGCAGACACACTGCGTTAGGCTTTGGTGCTAGAGATAGTTTGTTAGTGAGAATCCTTCCACCTCTGAGATGTGCAGACACACTGCATTAGACTTTGGTGCTACAGATGGTTTGTTAGTGTGATAAATCCCATTCCTATGAGGAGCGCAGACATACTGCATTAGGCTTTGGTGCTACAGATGGTTTATTAGTGTGATAAACCCCCTGCCTGTGAGATGCGCAGACACACTGCATTAGACTTTGCGGCTAGAGATAGTTTGTTAGTGAGAATCCTTCCACCTCTGAGATGCGCAGACTCACTGCATTAGACTTTGGTGTTACAGATGGTTTGTTAGTGTGATAAACCCCCTGCCTGTGAGAAGTGCAGACACACTGCCTTATGCTTTGGTGCTACACATGGTTTGTTAGTGTGATAAACCCCCTGCCTGTGAGATGTGCAGACACACTGCATTAGGCTTTGGTGCTACAGATGGTTTGTTAGTGAGAATCCTGCCACCTCTGAGATGCGAAGACACACTGCATTAGACTTTGGTGCTACAGATGGATTGTTAGTGTGATAAATCCCATTCCTGTGAGGTGCGCAGACACACTGCATTAGGCTTTGGTGCTACAGATGGTTTGTTAGTGTGATAAACCCCCTGCCTGTGAGATGCGCAGACACACTGCCTTAGGCTTTGGTGCTACACATGGTTTGTTAGTGTGATAAACCCTCTGCCTGTGAGATGCGCAGACACACTGCCTTATGCTTTGGTGCTACACATGGTTTGTTAGTGTGATAAACCCCCTGCATGTGAGATGCGCAGACACACTGCATTAGGCTTTGGTGCTACAGATGGTTTGTTAGTGAGAATCCTTCCACCTCTGTGGTGCACAGACACACTGCATTGGGCTTTGGTGCTACAGATTGTTTTCATAGTGTGATAAACCCCCTGCCTGTGAGGTGCACAGACACTGCATTAGACTTTGGTGCCAGAGATAGTTTGTTAGTGAGAATCCTTCCACCTCTGAGGTGCACAGACACACTGCATTGGGCTTTGGTGCTACAGATAGTTTGTTAGTGTGAAAAACCCCCTGCCTGTGAGGTGTGCAGACACACTGCATTAGACTTTGGGGCTAGAGATAGTTTGTTAGTGAGAATCCTTCCACCTCTGTGGTGCACAGACACACTGCATTGGGCTTTGGTGCTACAGATGGTTTGTTAGTGTGATAAATCCCATTTCTGTGAGGTGCGCAGGTGAACTGCATTCGGCGTTGGTGCTAGAAATGGTTTGTTAGTGAGATTCATTCCACCTCTGAGGTGCGCAGACACACTGCATTAGGCGTTGAGGCTACAGATGGTTTGTTAGTGAGAATCCCTCTACCTCTGAGGTGCGCAGGCACTCTGAATTAGGCTTTGGTGCTTGTGATAGTTTGTTAGTGAGGAACCTTCCACCTCTGAGGTGCACACACACTGCATTAGGCTTTGGTGCTACAGATTGTTTTCATAGTGTGATAAACCCCCTGCCTGTGAGGTGCGCAGACACACTGCCTTAGGCTTTGGTGCTACACATGGTTTGTTAGTGTGATAAACCCTCTGCCTGTGAGATGCGCAGACACACTGCATTAGGCTTTGGTGCTACAGATAAACCATGTGTAGTGTGATATATCCCATTCCTGTGAGGTGCGCAAACACACTGCATTAGGCTTTGGTGCTACAGATGGTTTGTTAGTGTAATAAACCCCCTGCCTGTGAGATGCGCAGACACACTGCCTTAGGCTTTGGTGCTACACATGGTTTGTTAGTGTGATAAACCCTCTGCCTGTGAGATGCGCAGACACACTGCATTAGGCTCTGGTGCTACAGATGGTTTGTTAGTGTGATAAACCCCCTGCCTGTGAGGTGCACAGGCACTCTGAATTAGGATTTGGTGCTTGTGATAGTTTGTTAGTGAGGAACCTTCCACCTCTGAGGTGCACACACACTGCATTAGGCTTTAGTGCTACAGATGGTTTGTTAGTGAGAGAAACCCCCTGTCTGTGAGGTGCACAGACACACTGCATTAGACTTTGGGGCTAGAGATAGTTTGTTAGTGAGAATCCTTCCACCTCTGAGGTGAGCAGACACACTGCATTGGGCTTTGGTGCTACAGATAGTTTGTTAGTGTGAAAAACCCCCTGCCTGTGAGGTGCGCAGACACACTGCATTAGACTTTGGGGCTAGAGATAGTTTGTTAGTGAGAATCCTTCCACCTCTGTGGTGCACAGACACACTGCATTCGGCGTTGGTGCTAGAAATGGTTTGTTAGTGAGATTCATTCCACCTCTGAGGTGCGCAGACACATTGCATTAGGCGTTGAGGCTACAGATGGTTTGTTAGTGAGAATCCCTCTACCTCTGAGGTGCGCAGCCACACTGCATTAGACTTTGGGGCTAGAGATAGTTTATTAGTGTGATAAACCCCCAGCCTGTGAGGTGAGCAGACACACTGCATTAGGCTTTGGTGCTAGAGATAGTTTGTTAGTGAGGATCCTTCCACCTCTGAGGTGCACAGACACACTGCATTCGACTTTGGGGCTAGAGATGGTTTGTTAGTGAGAATCCTTCCACCTCTGAGATGCGCAGACACACTGCATTACACTTTGGTGCAACAGATAAACCATCTGTAGTGTGTAGTGTGATGAATCCCATTCCTGTGAGGTGCGCAAACACACTGCATTAGGGTTTGGTGCTACAGATGGTTTGTTAGTGTGATAAACCCCCTGCCTGTGAGATGCGCAGACACACTGCATTAGGCTTTGGTGCTTGTGATAGTTTGTTAGTGAGGAACCTTCCACCTCTAAGGTGCACACACACTGCATTAGGCTTCGGTGCTACAGATGGTTTGTTAGTGAGAGAAACCCCTTGTCTGTGAGGTGCGCAGACACACTGTATTAGACTTTGGGGCTAGAGATAGTTTGTTAGTGAGAATCCTTCCACCTCTGAGGTGCACAGACACACTGCATTAGACTTTGGTGCTACAGATGGTTTGTTAGTGAGAATCCTTCCACCTCTGAGGTGCGCAGACACACTGCATTAGGCTTTGGTGCTACAGAATGTTTTCATACTGTGATAAACCCCCTGCCTGTGAGGTGCGCAGACACACCTCATTAGACTTTGGGGCTAGAGATAGTTTGTTAGTGAGAATCCTTCCACCTCTGTGGTGCACAGACACACTGCATTGGGCTTTGGTGCTACAGATGGTTTGTTAGTGTGATAAATCCCTTCATGTGAGGTGCGCAGGTGAACTGCATTCGGCGTTGGTGCTAGAAATGGTTTGTTAGTGAGATTCATTCCACCTCTGAGGTGCGCAGACACACTGCATTAGGCTTTGGTGCTACAGATTGTTTTCATAGTGTGATAAACCCCCAGCCTTTCAGGTGCGCAGACACACTGCATTAGGCTTTGGTGCTAGAAATGGTTGGTTAGTGTGATAAACCCCCTGCCTGTGAGGTGCGCAGACACACTGCATTAGGCTTTGGTGCTAGAGATGGTTGGTTAGTGTGATAAACCCCCTGCCTGTGAGGTGCGCAGACACACTGCATTAGGCTTTGGTGCGAGAGATAGTTTGTTAGTGAGAATCCTTCCACCTCTGAGGTGCACACACACTGCATTAGACTTTGGTGCTACAGATGGTTTGTTAGTGTGATAAACACCCTGCCTGTGAGGTGCGCAGACACACTGCATTAGATTTTGGGGCTGGAGATAGTTTGTTAGTGAGAATTCTTCCGCCTCTGAGGTGCATAGGCGCACTCCATTAGGCTTTGGTGCTATAGTTTGTGAGTGTTATAAACTCCCTGTCAGTGAGTGTGAGAAGTTGGCCTGGCATATGCTGTCCACTAATTATAGTGGGCACCTTGCACCAGTCCAAACAACCCCTTATTGGAGATAGGTTAAAGACAACCTTATTGAAAGCTATCCTAGTGGTAGCTATGGAGAGCAGCCTTCAGGCTAAGTCTTGAAGGAATGTAAAGCAGCTTGTTTTACCAGTCTATAATCTCTTGAGTGACCAAATGAAAGAGCACCACACCAGGTATATATTCAAAATATATGTATTTATTGCTAAACACACCCCTCTAGTCTCTTTATGAGGCTAGAGTTCGAAATACATAAGTTATAAGTTATTAAATCACAGTAATAGCACAAATACACGTTTGGGCCCTAGGGCGTACCAAACCATATACCAATAAAGTGGTATGCGAACCACGACTGAACTAGACACTAGGCCTAGAGCCTCTAGAAGTGCTTGGACCACAAGGAACCACCCAAGGTAGTGACACAGGGGACCCACGGGAGACGCGTGCAGTGTAAATACACAACCGTGATACGCCGTTAACTTCTATGGAGAAAGTCGGGATCGGGAAATTAGAGAATAGGGACACTTAAAAGAGGACTAGGACAAAACCCTTTGAGATCTAGGACTTTGAAGAGTCTCTACCCACGGGAGCACCGGAGTACTCGTGTTACCTCACCCAGGGAAGCCGGGTGCATAGGTGCCTTTCGGGGTCGGGTTTCGTCGTCGTTTCGAATGGCGATCTGCTGCAAAGTGCTGCTGGCGACCAAGAGAAAAGTGTCCGGGTGGATCCAAGAGTGGATCGGAGTTCTGAAGAACCTGAAAGCAGAGGGGACAGAGTCTGGGTCACTAGCCAGTGACCAGGAAGGCGATGGACAGATGCCCACCGATGTCGAGTGCTTCAGGTGCCTTGACGGTCGTCTTGACTCTTCAGCCACGAGGTCCAGGAGGCGTTGTCGGCGACCAGGAGCAGGATTCGGGCTGGTACACGATGTCTGTCGAGTGCTGAGGTGTCGGCGACCGGATTGGACCCAACAAGCCTTGGCAGCGGCAAGTCTCGGTGAAGATGTAGATCGTCGATGGTGCAGACCAGCAAGGTCTGTGGAACTCACCCAGCGAGGGTAAGTGAGGGCAGGCCTGGAGCAACCAGGATGCCAAGTAAGAAAAGGATTGGCCTTCGTTAAGGGCTACTAGCCAACGGGCTAGCGACCGCGAAGGAGCCTCGTGACGCCGCACGTGGAGCTGGCTTACAGGACACTCGTGGAGTGGGGGCCAGTGATCTTCGGTGCAGGTGGTGCTGGAGGCTAGGGCTACTCGGAGCCCAAAGCACGACTTCTTGGGAGACCCAGAAGAGGATGCACTTGCAAATGTGCTCGGTGTCCAGGGGTCACGGTCTCAAGTCACCCACGATAGCCACGGGCATCAGCTTTGCTGGGGACTCAGGGTAGCCTCGGGAAGTCTGAGAATCCACCTCTGGTGATGCGATGACTTCGGCGTCCGGCGGGAGCTTCAGAAATGCGAACCGGACAGATGCTTCTTTGGTGCCTGCCAAGCAGGAGTCACTCCTTGACCCCAAGGGAGATTCTTCTGTCCTCTAATCGGGAGTAGAGCGTCGAAGGTCCAGGATTCTGTTTCAGAGTTTCGTCCAGGTATAATCTAAAGTCCTAAGGACTGGGTTCCTATCTTTATACTAAAGATAGGGGTTGGACTACTCTGTGGCCCCACCTATGGGTGGGTCAGGGCACCCCTTTCCCTTTGTCCAGTTCGCGCCAAAGCAGGGGCTGCAAGCCCCTGATCCGGTTTGAACTGGGGTATGCACAGGGACACCAAATGTGCCCCCAGTGCAGGACTTCAAAGCACCCGAAAGTGCTCCCGCCCAGCCCCAATACACATTATTCTGTCTGGGGAGGTGGTCACACCTCCTGGGACAGGAAACCTATGTCCAGGCCTCCCCTGCCGGAGTTTCGTCCAGCAGCAGGAGGCCAGACTCGTGTCTGTGGCAGCAGCATCCATTTTGTGATGCCAGGGCTTTGGAAAGAAGTTACCGGACTAGTCAGAGTTAACATGTCTCTCCCTCTAGAAGGGTGGAATGCTACCCCCGCCGCCAGGATTGGCGGGGGGGGTAGTATTCCAAGATGTTTGACACCAAACACGACATGTTTAGGTGCAGCCATTCCATAGTTAGCATTTTACCGCGAGGATATAATGCGCTTAAGAGTATATGGTCAGGCTGCACTACAAACAGCATCAGAGAAGGGTCTCCAACCGCTGCAGAGGGGCCCTGCTCATGCAGGGGCACCCTCTCACATAGGAACCACGCACTCTGCCTTCAGGATTGATAAGGCCTGCCATAGGAGTGACTTATAGGTTTATATGTGTGTATGTATATAGTGATATAGGTAACCTATATCACAGTAAGGAGTGCATGCACCACCTTGCCCAGGCTGCAGTAGCAGACCTGTGGTGTCAGTTTGGATGGCCTTCCAGGGGTGGCATAATACATGCTGCAGCCCCTGGCAGGCTCTCTGAGGTACCTATGCCCTTGGTACATAGTATACCATATACTAGGGACTTATAAGGGCACTCCAGATTCCAATCAGTGATGTGCCTAAGGCACATGGAAACCATTTTACAGAGAAAGCAGATAGACTTGGGCCCTGAATAGCAGGATCCCAGTCCAACTAAGTCATAAACCAGCAAAACACCATAAAAAAAGTGGGGGCAACCATATAGTCAGATTCCACCTTCCTACAGTGAGGTGCACAGGCGCACTGCATTAGGCTTTGGTGCTAGCGGTGGCTTGTTAGGGAGATTGCATCAGGCTGTAGTGCAGGATAGCTACAGCAGATTAGAAGACAAGTGATTTTGAGAGTATGGCTTGTCTTAAGCTTCTTGAGTAAATTATCTTAAAATGAGTTAATTAAAATTGAACAGATGGATGAGAGAGACGAATTCAGGACGAGGGATGCAAGAAAAGCAGATTCTAGGAGAAGGCAGTCAGAAGGCAGAATACAGGATGCAAAAACGAAGGCGCAGACAGAGGGGGAGTAGACCAACAGCAGCATGGCAGGACAGGTGATCGGTGTGGATTAATAAAAAGTGGCCCCCATTTGCGAACCACATACCTACAAAAGTGGTCCACGCTTGCAAATCAGGGCAGTTTTGAACTTGTAAAGGCACGCTGTGTAAGTGTTTTGCAAGATATGGGAGGCTGCATGCATGTTTGCTTGCTTAGGCAATGTTTATGGTAATAGAGAAATGAACAGAAACACCGAACCAGCAGACCATAAAACAGGCCCACAAACAGTCAAAAAACAGCTCAGACACTGATGTGTGAGACCAGCCCTTTGGTGAATTCCATGGAGCCTGCTACGCAGGTCCGACCCTGTTTAGGACGGTGCATCAAGGTGTACGCTGGTTTGAAGACGTACAACCTCATAAGTGCCCAGAGCATCAAAACTTCCAATACAATGTGGTACACCAGGTACCTTTAGTAACATTACAAACGAACAACCTACAGCAGAAAGAGTCCTAACTTCCTTGCAGCCAAGAAGTGTAGGAGAGGTGAGTGAGTTAACTGATGGTGACCACAGGTTCCACATGCAACTGCGAGTCTACTTGCAGAAAATCTGGATTGACAGGGTGGGCAGCAGAGCCTCGTGCATGCTGGTGGTTAGCTGCCTTTGGGCTTGACGTTACCCCGGCAACATTGTCCGGCAGTGGCAAACAAGCACGCCACTTGATCCCCCAGCTAATAAAATAGCAATAACATGTTTCACTCTTGCATGAGATGCGTGACCTGCCCTGTTCCGTCCTGGTTGAGTGAAAGTGACCAGTGGAAGCCAAGCACGTGACGCATGCCTGGGCTGGCATCATAGACAGGAAAGTCAGGGACATTTTCTGGTAGAAGATCGTGAGTGCTGCACATGAGACAGTGACAACAGTGACCATCTGGCAAATGTTGGGAACTTCCTTTAATGTAGCAACTAGTCCCCCCAAAAAATGGGGGATCACCGAAAAGAAAAAGATATATTTATACAACCCTCAATGCTTCCTAAAAGTACTGTGCAAACACAAGGAGAAAACTACTGAGTACATAAAAACCTTTGCTCCTGGCAGTCAATGAAAAACAGCCAAGTTCCTTGCATCCACCCCATTGCATTATGATCTCCAGTGTCTAATTTCTGCCACTCAAGGGCAGGTGTATTTACATTTATATTGCATTTTCTTTCCACCTTCTATGGCTCAGGTAGCTTTTGGGGTGGGCGAGTAAGGATGTATTCTCTTTGTTATGAAGATCTGAAAGAGGATTAGCTGAGGTAAAGCCTCTGAGAGATATATTTTAGTGCCATGTATGGGGTTCAGCAGTGTGCACCTATCCAGTAGCAGCATGAATGTCACAGCGCATTAATAATGAGGTGAGCAGCGGAAGAGTGTGAGAGGTAGGATCACAGTTTGCATCCAGACCTGTAATCCTCATAGGTTGAGGTCAGAAGACATTAAATTTTCTGCATTCCAGGTGATTGCAGATTTCTCTTACTGTCGTCTGGATCAAGATCCACCGATTGTTTCTGCCCTGAGAAGGAGCTCCCGCTCAATAGGGTATTTTGAGGGGACTGTCAAAAAGGAACCAGTCTGAATCTGAGGTTCCTCCTTTAATCGGAGTCTGTACTTAGATAATGGGGGGTGGGGTGGGGTGAAGCAGATGAGTGAGATGCTTCTTACGACAGGCGGCCAGCAGAAGGCTAGTTGTATAGTAGCAGCATCAGTTGAAGTTTAGTTGCAGCATTCTGGATGTGTTGCAGTTTGGTGATTAGGTTTCTCTGCAGCCTAAATACATGTGCATCACTCACCAACACCCTCTGTATAAAAATGCAGAACTTCTCGAGCAACAAACAAGTTTGACTCCGTATAAATTGCCCCAAAAGGCCAACTCCTCACTTGTAATGAAGTATCTCAAACAGAAACAAAATCAATCTACAAAATGAGTCTACTGACTTTTTTTCCTATGCTCCACAGACCAATCCTCATCTGTTCGTAAACATATAGAACCTCACTTGTATCACCTGCTTTCGATCTTTCCACCCACCCCCTACAGCAATTCAGCAGTTATCCGGAAAAAATACAGTAGAACATTTACCACATTCTGCATTCATCTACGCCTTTGGAGGGTCTAAAGTTCATATTGGCCTCCAAGTTATGTCTAGTGAACACATCCTTTTAGCCATTTTTTCCCTATGCTATAGACATGTATATTGTGTTGACAAACCATGTACATATGCTAAATAGATCCTTGAATAAATGTATTCTTTTAAAAATAAGTAAAAACGTAGAGGGAGCCAGAAGAAGCTCAGTCGGTGTCCTTCACGGGTACCACGGTGGTTTTCCATCAGCCGTGTTGTGGGCAAGAGCCATTGTTCACCCCCCTAGTCTCAAAATTGCCTAAAGTAGTGATAACTCTGATTGCCTTGAAAAGTATTTTTTCTCTTTTTTCCACAAAAATAACAGCTTTCAAATATCTTAGCTACTGATTTAGTTACAGAGTACAAATATTTGAATTACAGATCCAAGAAATACATGGTACCTTGGGACAGGAGTGTTAGGTGCTAGACTGATAACACTAAGGGGTGATGGGAGTGATTGTTCTAAAGGTGTGATCTCAAATGTTTGTGCTGGACCCGAATGTACCTCTCCCACTCTTCATCAGAAGAACTATAAATATTATCTCCTGGCCATGGTTGCAAGATTCTTCGAGAAAGGTTCCTGCAATGACCATGTGTATTTCTGTTTCTCTCAGGTGTCATCCAATCTTTTGCTGGCTTCGCAGACTATTTTACCGTCATGGCCCAAGAGGGATGGTACCCAGAGTACTGTTTGGGGCTTCGAGCACAATGGGAAAACACAAGATTACAAGACCTGGAAGACAGCTATGGCCAGGAATGGGTGAGCAAATCTCTGTGTATCATGTCTCGGATCCTGGATACCAGGCACGGTCCCAGTATAAAGAGCCTAGAACAATAAAATGGGGTTCATTGTTTATGTATGATGGACTGGTAATCACTGCGTGGATATTGTTTAGATGCTAATACCAGGACAACTCTCTAGGCATTATCCAGGACTTAAGCGTTTGCAAATCCCTTGATGTATTACAAGATTGACATCAACACCATTTCCTCCTATTCTGCGTTCGATATGTGATTGATTATGTTCAGTGATGTCTCTTTCAGACCTTCAGCCAGCGTCTCTACCAGCAGTATACCTGCTACACTGTCTTCTTCATCAGCATTGAGATGTGCCAGATTTCTGATGTCCTCATTCGCAAGACTCGGCGTCTGTCTGTCTTCACGCAGGGGCTCTTCAGGTATTGGTGGCATTCTTTGGCTGAATTATTATTCTCTCTCCTCTGAAGGACATGCACAGCTACCTAGCTCACCCTCTGAATATTTTTGAAGAACTTTGCTTCCTGTGTAATTGTCCATTAGCAGTAAACCAAAACAACCCCTTTCAATCCCAATGCACTCTGCTGTTTAAACTGTAATTTGATGCGCAGACTTTCAACCCTGTAGGTGACTGTAGATCTCCATGTTTCCTAGCACTGGTCCAAATGCTCACGCCTTCTCTTGCCTCCCTTTCAGAAACAAAGTGCTGGTGATAGCCATTATTTTCCAGATCCTCCTCGGCAACTTCCTATGTTACTGCCCCGGGATGCCAAATATTTTTAACTTCATGCCCATTCGGTGAGTATTATAGCAGTCCCCAAACTTTGCAACTTGCAGGCAGCCACAAACTTTTAAGTCAGATATTAGCCTGTTAACCTTTGAGCTCATCTGCAGCTTAACAGCTTCTCAGTTTATTTTAATTGCTCCTGTCAAACACTACACAGTAATAGTTGATATTTGGGTTCAAGGCGGTCATTGGGAAGGTGGATTAAGGTACCATGAGATAATGAGGTCATCAGATTTGCACCCTAGAGACGGGGCTACAGAAGTAATCAAGTGAACAAGCTCTTCATGCTACTGCCGCCTGTTGGAACTGGGCAGTGCTGCACCCTGTGCCTTCCCTTCTAGCAGGATGCAGCCAGAGATGCCCAGATCTGACAAAAGAAGCCTGAAACACACGGGCACGGTCAGTACATGTATAGCAGGTGGATGTCAGGTCTGGTTACCTGCAGCCAGCACAAGGGCAGGATCAGTATATGTATAGCAGCCAAACATGAGGTCTGGTTATCTGGCCGGGAATAGGACCCTCTTGTTTTCCACGTGCATGGTGTGGCAAAGCACAGGCCTGGGCTCCCATGGACCAGTGTAGTTTTCTACCAAAAACTAGAACACGCTCCTATAGCATGGGTGGTTAGACCAACTTAGATCAGGCACGTTACGTAGGGATCTCTGTTGCCATCTCATCTGCCATTATATCTGCCTATCATTAATATGTGTTCTACCATTACCTCAACGCCAAGCACCTCGATCGTCCCTTTTCCTTGCGCTGTTCCCCTAACTTTAGCTCTGGCCCTCACCATTGTGTTTACACTCACACTTTCCTTCCCCCATTAACCTAATCCATCCATTACCAGAAGTCTAAACCTACAAGATAACATTTCCATTTGTAAAGCACAGGATCACCACGTGGGGCAACTTGGTGCTTAAAGCCAGATGTTTGTTACCCAATGCTCATTTTATAGACCTCACTAAAAAGTATGAGTCAAGTGACCAGGATTTGAACACCTGAACATGACGTCAACCACAGATTTCTGCAGAGGAAGTATATGCCCCCTTAACCACCTATCTTTACCATGACCCCAAACCTTTCCTTTACCCATACCCTACACTGCTCCCCTATCATTTCCCTAACCTTCAATATATTCCTTAATATTGACTCTAATCTATTGTTTACTCTTAATTGAACCTTTCCAAAATACTAAACCTATCCCTTCTCTTTATCTATTTCAGTCGAGGTCCATGTAGCAAAATGTAAAGTCGCTCAATATCACCACATGAGTACAAATGGAAGTGTGACCGCTACTAATCAGACAACACTTCCAAATAGGACAATAACAGATATTTTCCATCACTCTTTTGAGGAATCTTATCTGGCAAAAATTAGGAACTACTAACCCTTGGCATAGCCAATAGATTTCAGGCCAGCCTTTTGGCTTTGCCAATGCTTGTTTTCTTGTGGTTTTGAAAAACTTTTATTTTTGGGGGAAAACTGTGGGGAGGGGGGCACCAATATAAAACAAACTAAAACAAGAAATATTTCGGGTTTGAAAAAGCACACTGCCATAGTAGACCTGGTACTGAAGGGAACTGCCTTGTGTGCCATTTTATTTAAACTAACTGGATCCATGAGGATCACCTAACAAGTTCTCCTATTTTTTTTTTTTTAGCTAGACTGTATTGGGGTTTGGCACTTTTAATGTCACGTTTCATATTAACAGTTTAGATTTAGAGGTTTAAGTGCGCAGAAAGCTAAAAAAAAAATGATTAGCAACCTATGCAAATTCTATTGAGTTCTTTCTTGCAATATTCATTTATTCATGAACTTTATCAACACTGCTACCATTTCGGTTTTATGAGAGCCCAGATTAGTCCAGGTATCTAACCAGATACGCAAATGAGTGATGTGAGCTCTTGAAGGTGCACAGTGCGGTAGGGTGGAGCCTGTGGCTACCATTCTGTGCAGAAAATACATAAAATGTGTAGAATATTATTGGACAAAGCATGTTAAATCCTTACCAAAGTTAATGGAATCATTAAATCATCAGCAATTAATTATGTTTTAGAGTAAAGCTGTTGAGATTACGAATCAATCACCACTGCCAGTTTCCCCCAAACAATTAACTGCTACAGATAGTTAGATTAGCTCTAATCCATAATTGAGAACACGAGGTAGGTTATCATAAAATGTACCTGCCATTCTCACCCTTATGTGCTTATCTGCACCTACCTGCTATTCACTCTGTATAGCACATTCATTGCTGGTGTACTATTGCAACGCCTATCTTTACTGCAGAAAAAGCAGTGCTTGTATATTGCTTACAAGTGAAATAACAAAATACAAATAGTAACGCTCTGCATCACAAAACAGTACTGATCAGTGCAAAAAGAAAGTGCAGGAGCCAAAGGAAGTTGGACATGCTGTGGGCTGCTGGGAGAGGTGAAGCTATATGTCTAGTACTGACGAGTTGGAAGGTCTGCATTGACGGTTCAGAGATGTGCATTTATCTGGTGCTTACTCTTTGCTCAAAATCGATAAAAAGAGGTTAGCTATATAAATACACTTACAGTACAATATAAAATAAAGAAACGGTCAAATAGCAGGTGTGAAATATGCTGCGTATTACTACCTTCGTGCAAATTAAATGTACACCCCAATAATTTACTTGTATCGCCAGACACCTCTAGAACCCAATTTTCTCCTAAATCAGCAACATCACAATCAACAAATTAGCAACTATGACCTGGATAGACCACACTCTCGCTAGTTTCAGCATACTCATCCTTCATCCACTAAAGACCTACTACCACTGGAACTGCCCACCACAGCTGAAACAGCATCTCATAAGAGGATTAGGCTTCTGTCCCATCGAAGCTCTGGCCCGAGCACACCAACAACTTGCTGAAAGCCATAAAGAACCTCAACAACTAGAGCGGTGCATGAGCCCACACCATGGCTCTCCTCACGAGCAATCCGACAGCAAGAGCCCGACTACAGGCCAGCTGGCAGACAGAGGAACTCAGGCTGCTGAAACGCCACTGCAAGCACCTGGAGCGCAAATGGAGAACAAGTCAAGACACCGGAAGTAAAGACATCTTCAAATCAGCCCTAAGACGTTACCACCAGCAGATACGGAACACCAAGCGCACAGTTCTTGCAGTTCGCATGGACACCAACACTAACAGCAGCAAGGAAATGTAAGCCATCACCAAAGACTTCACTATGCCTCCTGCCACCACCAGCAACATCACCGCCTCACAAGACCTTTGCAACAAGCTCTTGGAATTAGATTTAAAAAAAAAAAAAAAAAATCACTTCAATATACAGCAAACAGCAACTTAGACCCTCAACCGGACCACGTCAGTCACAATTCAGTTTCCCATCACACCTGATGAAGGAACCCTGACCTCGTGGACTGCCATCACCACTGTCAAAATAGCTGCCACCATGAAGACTATCCACTTTGCGGCTCCATCTGGCCCTTCCCACCACCACACCTTCTCCAAAGGACTCCTACGGACCATTGAAACTCTAACACCTATCAACACTTCCATCAACTCAGCCACATGCCATAACATCTGGAAACACACTACCGTCATGCGCCTGATCAAGAAACCATCTGTTGACCCAGCCACACTTTCGAACTACAGACCCATCTCCATCCTGAAATAACTGGCAAAGGTCTTAGAGAAACTAATTAACCAATGCCTCATCGGCCACCTCAGCAACCACCAGCTCCTTGACGCAACGCAGTCCAGATTCAGGCTTCAGAGTAAAGAAACACTCCTTGCCGCCACAGATGACATCTGCATGATCCTTGACAGAGGAGACACAGCTGCCCTCATTTTCCTGGACCTCTCTGCAGCATTTGACACAGTCTGACACCTAATCCGGATCAGGCAGCTACACGAGATTGGCATCCCCAAGTATCCGCTCTTCGCTGTCACTGCTCCTTCTTAACGGATAGAACACAAACTTACAGCCTGGCAACTTACTCCTCGGTAGCCCGCAAACTCCTCTATGGAGTCCATTGCTCAGCACCACACTCTTCAAAGCATAGATGTTCCCTCTGGCCAACATCATCTGGGCACACAACATCAATATCCTCTCCTACGCCAACACATAGCTCATAATATCCCTCTCGGACAAGACCCTCAACACAAAAGACAAGTTTACCACCTGCATGACAGACGTTGCTAACCGAATGTAAACCAACTGTCTCACGTTCAATATCGATAAGACTGAAGTAGTGATCTTAGGCAAGAAGAGATCACCATGGGACTCCCACTGGTGACCGGCCGAACTCTGGCCCACACCCAGAACCCATGCCAGAAACTTCAGAATAATCGACAGCAAACTGGACATGACTGCACAAATCAACACTGTCACTTCATCCTGCTTCCACACCCTCAAGATGCTTAGGAAGATCGTCAAATGGCTCCCAAGCAACACTAGAAAAACTGTCACTCACGTCCTAGTCACCAGTTAGTTGAACTTTGGGTATACCCTCTATGCCTGGATCACTAAGCAACTCACTTGAAGACTACAAACCACACAGAACTTAGCAGCCAGACTCATCCTCCCACACAGAACTCGCATCACGCCATACCTCACGGAACTTCACTGGCTCCAGATACAGAAACGCATTCAATTGAAACTCCTCACACATGCATTCAGGCCCCATCTACCTGAACGGTCGCATCTCCTTCCACCAACCACCCAGACATGTCTGCACCAGAGTACTCCTACTCATCACACATTTCCCTCACATACACAGAACCTGATCTGGGAGACAGGCGTTCTCTTACATCACTCCTAAAGCGAGGAAAGGTCTTCCACTACACTTCAGAGTCTCCTCCTTCTCCCATCTTCTTGAACTCTGCAATAAGTGAAAAGACGTGGCTTTTCAATTAACCAACTTACCAAAGGCAGGGCTTGGGATACACACACCTGCGCAGTGCCAAGATACCCTCGCCTGCCGCAGTATTGCCGACTTCACCACTGTGCCAGCGAGAGTGGGGACTCCAAACCCCAGCAGCTACCGCTCCCAGGAGGGAGGGGATTCCACAGGGCTAAAAAGCGCCAACAAACAGTCGCGGCGCGGGACGCGCCCTCCGCAGTATTGCCGACTTCACCACTGTGCCAGCGAGAGTGGGGACTCCAAACCCCAGCAGCTACCGCTCCCAGGAGGGAGGGGATTCCACAGCACTGAAAAGCGCCAACAAACATCCGCGGCGCGGGACGCGCCTGCCGCAGTATTGCCGACTTCACCACTGTGCCAGCGAGAGTGGGGACTCCAAACCCCAGCAGCGGGACGCGGGCGGGCCCGTCGTGGCCAGGAAGAGGCAGGGCCACCCCCCTTGATTCTGATCCACGGCGTACTTTGTAAGACTAACTGTGAGTTATCTACTGCTTATCGCTTTTGTTTCTGAACGAGCTTCCCCAACCCAATTCAATCAACCCAGTAAGCACAAAGCAAGTTTGGCTTCTAACCCAAAGGCTTAAGGCTAAGGCCCTGTCCGAACTGACTGACTTTGAACTTAAATCTTCACATACATTTCTAGTAGTCTCTCACCTTTATACGGGTTGCTTTATGCTTAAGTTGGTGCTGTCTTAACACGGTTGTTTTCCTTATTCCATGTTACCGGAGTAATTATTTTTTTATTTGTATATAGTGTGTGACACCGGTCTTGTAAGCCTGGGGGGCAGGGGAGATGGGGAGGTGCGAGAAATTGGTGATCTGCGATTAGCGAGTAATTAGTGCTTTTTCCCCTACTCGTCCCAGGTCCTAAACATCACCATGGGGAAAAGGAAGTCGAGGGAGCATGACCAAGGGGAAGAAGGGGTTCGGTCTAAAGTTAGCAAAGTCAACCAAGTTCGCAAATCCGTTGGTGGAAATTGCGTTCTTGACCGTATAGATGATCTCCTCATAGAGTGAGGATATTCTAATAGCATCTGATGGTTTGCCGGTGATTGCGCACTCCTCTAGTACTTCCAACCCCAATAGTAGCCTAAAGCCCAGTCAGCCGAAACGGATACCAACAATGTTCAAAAAACCAAAAAGACGTAGTACAAAAAATTGTCCCCCTAATCACGCAGTAGAGCACCAAACCCCCATAACCAATAAGGAAACTGAAACAATGGAGGCCAGTTCTCCTGTCCTCCCCACGGGAAATGTAGCTTCGGATTTGGCCAATATGAGTTCAATCACTGATCTCACTCTTTCCAACAGGTTCCTCCCACTCCAGCAACTATCCCTTGCACCAGTGATAGAGGTGATGGGTGAGTCTACCACTTTGGTTGGTACAGGAACGGAATTTGAAGTTACTAGAGATCCTTTAAGGCCTTTAGTGTCACAATTAAGTGAGTTTACCGACGTGTCCTCAAATGAAAATCTTCCTATCGACCAGGCACTGCTGGGGCAGGCCATTACGAAGATTATATTAGATCTGAGGTCTGAGGTAGACTCCTTAAAAAGAGCTGTACTGGACTTAACGGAGAAAATTAAATTTTTAACTACCAAAGGTGCCTTAGATATACAACTATCTAAACAATCTCTTACTAAATCACTGACCGAAGCTAACACCGGTGACAGCCCAACTGATACTTCTTCTGCCTTGGCTGTGCATACTACTCGCAGTAATACCTATGACCCCTACTCTAGGAACCATATAAGCTACGTCAACATTGCTAGTCGTCCACCATCAGACCCTTCCCCACGCTTTATTCCCCCTTTACTCTCTCCCATTGCAGAACGCTTCAATCCGCATTTCAATACCAGGCGAGACAAACCCAAAGGGACCCCAAAAGTCTTTATATGATCAATGTACCTAAGGTATCACCCCGTGGGAGGCACGAAATGGAGGATTCATTGATCAACAAAAGCATACATTGGATTCGTCATGTGAGAGGGTGTCGATCAGTAATCAGAGAGGACATTCTTGGGGCAAAGAGGATTACTGGAACTAACATCCAGATGGATTGTATTGAGTTGCTCCTAGTAGATGCAAACCTGGCCCATAATTTAATAGCATTGGAGACCAGGACAAATTCACCATCCTACACAGGAGTACAATTGAAATACAGTCCATCTTTGCGACCTCTGTCGAAATTAACCCATTTTCGGCCACCCGAGCATGTTCATGATTCCAACCTTGATGCAAATGATTGACTCGAACAACCAACTACTTTGATAGGCCATATAACCTATTCTTGTGATTATAATGGCCATTTTACTAAAACGAGCAATCTAGTTGCCCCAATTTCAACACTAGCTCTGATTACCCACCCTATAGTGCCCTCGCAGCTTAGGTCTACTGTTCTTGGGTCCAATCAGGGAGGATCTCCCTTGGCATTGCAGTTGGAGACCACTGATGCTGAGCATGAAGTAGTCCCAAATCCTTTCCAACTTGAAAACCAAGCAAATTTGAAAAACCTCACTTTATTATCTTGGAATGTTGCCGGGGTAAAGTCAAAACTCATGCTTGCCCACTGGTTACAATATGTGGGAATGTATGATATTTGCATTTTCCAAGAAACATGGTCCCTAACACCCATTTTTCTTCCAGGGTTTATTACCTTTCTCAGTCCTGCAACTAAAAATAAGCCAGGCCGGTCCTGTGGGGGGCTTATTGATTCTCATTAAAATAGAGCTCCACACGTCTGTTAAAGAGCTCAAGACCAATAGCCAGATATATTAGCGGTCCACATAAGGGCGAAAGACGGGACAGGGGTGGATCTGTTTAACATTTATGCTAGAGGGACAAAAGCGGGTGTGGTATCATCTACTCTCATGGAATTAGAGAGCCTCCTTGATGTAAGGGATACCCGGTCCGCTTTAATACTCGCTGGTGACTTTAATGTCACCTTTGAACCTCTAGGGTGGGGGGATTTGTGTGAAAGTAGGGAGGAGGAGGAGGAGATTTGGCACATCCCTCCCCCCCCTATCAAAAAATGGTCCCAAATGGCATTACAACTTAATGCATTAACTCTCGAATTTCGACTGAGGGCTACAAATGGCCGCACTAATTCAGATAAATCCAGAGCCAACACCTTTAAATCGGTCCACTAGCTTGAGTCGTATAGATTATTTTTTAATAGACCTGAAATTGTGGCCGAAAGTAATTGATATGGTTGTTGGGACCACCATAGATAGTGACCACAACCCGCTTGAGGCTCATTTTAAATCCTCTATGGGTTAACTGTATAAATCCCCAATACACTATCCTGACAACTAGGAGATCTGTCCCTCAAATGATAGTAGACGCCTAAAATAGGCACGTGTTTCAATGGATGAGAATAAGCTAGAACTAATTAACATTGATTTGGAGATGAATACCAACCAGATGCTTAGTCTGCTAGATCCACAGGGGGATCTGTCTAAAATTGCTGATTGCCATACAAGCTTCTTCAATCAATTAGCCTGTTATTTTGAAGCACCGTCCCTAACACAGGAAGGGACCAAAAATTTAAAGAAACAGTTTACTTGGTTTAATAAGGATTGCAGGAAGCTTAGAAATATATTGGCTATTGCAATACGGGCAAATGATGTGGCCGTAGTAAGGGAAACTAGGAGATTATACAAGAGAGCATTGATTGCAGCTAAGAAAGAATTGGAAATAGAGCGCTGGGCGCGGATTAGTGATGCCTGTCTTAAAAATGATACTCAACGCTTTTGGCTTTTAATAACAAGGGGGGGATGGAGAAAGAACTTCTGTCCCAGAAAACAACATTGCCATTGAAGCTTCGCATCAACACTTTTCCTCATTATATACAGGAGAGCCTATTCAAGATAGTGAAATCTCGGGAGATGAATATAATAGCATTCAGTCTGATGAATTTTTTTACCCTAGCGGAAATAAACTCCAGTATTAGTTCAATTGCTAGGGCCAAAGCCCAGGCCCAGATGCTGTCCCTGGGGATCTATTCCTGCCAACACAGATAATTGGTCAACTTATATTTTAGCCTTGGCCAATGGAATTGCACGCCCGGCTCCCTATCCCGATTACTTGGAGGGGAGCCGAGGTAATCCCAATCTACAAGAAGAGCGATCGTTCATTGCCAATGAATTACAGGCCTATTAGCCTGATCGACAGTGTTCAAAAAGTCTTTGCCCGTGCCCTCCTTACGAAAATCCAAACTTGGATGGTTGATAATAACATTCTTTCTCCCTTCCAGGCAGGGTTCAGACAGAAGATCAGCACTGTCGATCAGGTTTTTCGCTTTCATTGTTGGCATGGAAGACTCTGACTATTTGTCAAGGCAGTTTATATGTAGCTTTCATCGACTTAAGATCTGCTTTTGACTTAATTCGAGACATAAACTTTGGCGAGTCTTGAAGGAAATGGGTCTTCCTGGGGAGATATTGACATTGCTAGTACGCCTACACCAGAATAACTATGCAAGAGTCCGTTGGGGCAACCAGGGTCAACTGACTGATTTCATTAGAGTGGACAGGGGAGTCCGGCAGGGCTGTGTACTGGCCCCCACCCTTTTCTCACTTTTTATTAATGGAGTCGTGCAGCATCTCGCTGACGCACCATCTCTGGGGGGGGTCGTCAAGGTGACAACCTTGCTTTTTGCCTATGACACCCTGTTAGTTTCCAAGACCCCAAGTGGTCTACAGTGTCTCTTGAACAGTTTTGAGTCTTTTTGTGCGCTTAGGGGCCTTGAAATTAACACCTCAAAGACTAAACTATTACTGTTGAATCCGCACAAATCTTTCAAGGGAAAGATACTCCTTGATGGGATTCCACTAGAGAGGGTTAACACCTTTGATTATTTGGGAGTCACCCTCTCAGATGATTTATCCTGGAAGCCCCATGTTAAGAAGCGGAATCTCCAATTTAGACGTACTACAGGGGCCTTGATTAAAGAGCATATGACCTC
Source organism: Calotriton arnoldi (assembly GCA_963921515.1). NCBI lineage: Eukaryota > Metazoa > Chordata > Amphibia > Caudata > Salamandridae > Calotriton > Calotriton arnoldi. Next base: position 162,803 of record CAWUFW010008212.1, read on the forward strand.
TGGAAGTAAACCAATAGCTGCCCCTCTTTGCATATATGATCACAAGGCGGTGGGTGCAGCGTTATATGGTGCAGAACTCTGGGGGTTTGAAAAACTTGATGCGCTCCTCGCAACTGAAAACAAATTTTTAAGAACAATTTGCTCACTCCCCCAGAGGACCCCCCTCCATCCTTTAAGATTGGATATGGGCAGATCCTCAATTGTAGAAAAAGCACAGCTACGCCCCTTATTGTTTTGGCTACGTTTGAAAACTACCCCAGAACTACTCCCCTATGCTAAGGCCCTGGATGAGGTTTATGCGCTTGACCATCTCAAGAAAATTAGTTGGTTCTCGAAGGTTAAGGCTCTGATGACTTCCGTGGGGCTGGAAGGTCTATGGGACACTAAAAACACAGAATCCCTACCCAGCAAAGCATTGATTAAGAAGCAATATTGGGGGTGGGTGACAATGTCTGCCATCTCCTACTCTTCTTGGGGTCGATTGACTCTCGATTTTATGGAGTTTAAATTAGAGGGAGCGCTTGAGAGATACCTAGAGGTCATTACCAATCCACAGGACCGTAAGCTGTATATGCAATTTAGATTCGGATCACTCCCTGTGTATTCTTTTACCGCTTTATGGCGCCAGTCCTCATCCGCTTCGCAGCTCTGTCCGAGCTGTGCTTTGGCACCGATGAGACTATTACTCACATCTTTTTGTATGCCCTAGATATAGCCGTTTGAGATCCAGGTGGATAGCCCCTGTATGCAGAAGGTTGGGAACCCGCTGTCACAAAAATGCCTTGCGCATTCTAAAGTCAGATACAAGCACCTTAATAGTATACGCAGTTGCTAAATTTTGGGGCAAATTATGGATTTGCAGGAGGCGTACAATGATCACGCAGTAGTTATAACATTTTTAACATCCCCACATGACTGCATATGACAGGGTACAGTGTTTAATACTGATTATATAGATTTTTGTTGTTTTACTACCATTGTATTTTAATTGTTTCTACATTTACTAATAATTGTAATGAATTCTGGTCTTTGAGGAACTACCTGTTTTATTGACTTCATGTTTTTATTATCTGGATTGTACCCTTGATTTCAGTATTTAGCGCGGCGCTTACACCATCATGTGATTCTATTGCCTAAGCGAGATTGGAACACTTTTATATCCTCGAAGGACATTGGTTTTATCTAGGGAGGTAGAATATTTTATGCACTGTATGCACTTGCTCGTTTTTAATGTTTTTTTCCCCCACTACTTAGTTAGGATTTCTGATTTAACTATGTAGCAAGTGTCCAACTAATAGGACTATTATGTGGGGTTTGATGTACTATTATTTTATATAAGTATTTACTATTTTACCTCTGTAAAACGTGTTACTGTTTATCTCGCTTGTTCAAACTTCATTGTAAATGAACTGCATGCACATAGCACTTTTATGGTCGTAACGGCCGAAATAAAGTTACTGAACTGAACCCTCGAAGTGACAGTGTGCTTTACAAACACATAAGAATCAGGCTTCTAATGACAAAAATATTTTAAAGCACTTTCTTCCCTTCCTTCAAACTAATATATTAGACAACTAAATAAAGGTCGACAGTTTCATATTCCTAAGATGAATGTGTCCTCAAATTACATGAATTAATATTAGGATGAACGCGTGATTTAAGAGAATGAATAATATTAGGATGAATGCTAGATTTTGCTAAAACTCTTCTCTTGCAAACATTTCCATCAGTCATTATCCAGGAACAGTTTGAGCTAAATGCGGTTTATCTCTTCTCATAGGTTCCAATGGTGGCTTGTGCCCATTCCCTATGGAATCCTGATCTTCGTATACGATGAAATACGCAAACTTGGAGTGCGCAGACACCCTGGCAGTAAGTTCACAAGCAGTACACTTGCCCAAAGCTGCACAATCTCACGTTCTAAGGGCTAAACACATGGGGGGAAAAAAATGAAGTTGGTCAAAAGGTAACACCCAGATACAGGTATCTGCTTAGTCTGGTTATCTAAAGGAGGTCACAAGGCAAACAATTTGTAGAGAAGTCATGGGATTTCATGGAAAGTAGGTATAATCGAAAGGGCAGTGGTGCTCGATTTTGATGCACTTTGAACTAGGTTCTCATTTTTCGACAATGGCCTTTTCCAGAACTTAATGAGGTCCATGTAGATCAATTCATCTCAGGTACGGGCCATTCATATCATCCCACATTGTCCACTCAGGCTCTCTTGTGGATCAGGCACCACAGTAAAGCAGAGTCAGTCTGGGACAAAAATTAGGCCTGGGCATCAACACATAAGTGACTCCTATAATGAACGAGTTAACTAAAACAATTGGCATACATTTGCAAATCAGAGCAGTTTTGAACTTGTAAAGACAGCTGTATGTCTATTTTGCAAACGATGGGAGATTGTATACATGTGTGTTTGCCACAGGCAATGTTTGTGGTATTAACAGTGAAATCAACAGTGAAAACTGGCCCACATTGCCACAAGACAGGCCCATAAACAGCCAAAAAAAAGAGTTTGACACACTGATCGGTGAGACCAGCCTATCGGGCACTGGCTGATTGCCCGATAGGCCAGTCAGACACTGCAGTAAAGAACATATCTACTCCTGTTAAATCTCCAGACTGCATGTAAACATCACCATGCCTCTCAGTAGACCTGTAGGAGGGTTACCAGGGCTGATCTGATCTTACCAGCAGCATCACTGGCTGCACTATTGGAGCCACAAGATCCACTTATGGCTGTGTAATTGAAAGCAAGACTTGGAAGATAGGGTGGGGGGTGTGGGTGAGGGTGAGGAGGTGGGAATGGGAGAAGAAAAGATCCTAGAGGTGATACTACACTGTCCCCCTTATATAGTGAGGAGATGCAACAACCACTCGCTTCAAAGTGGTCACTATTGTTCCTTTGATTGCCTGTACCTTTTCAGAATCTGCAATCTAGGCTCCGCATTAGGATTTCACCCGATTATTGCTGCATTTATTCATGTCTGCAGATGATGCACAGAGTGCTGCTTTGAGTCTTTCAATATAACAGATTGATGCCCTGCTTCAAAGGTGCTATGGCTTTTTCGGGCTGTACCTCAGGAATCTCTAGTCCTCCAGATATCACAGAGACACTCTGTTAAAGCTCCAAAGCTTGTCCTACCTATGCTTGATACTTCTCACATATTATTTCTTTTCTCGTTTACAGGTTGGTGGGATAAGGAACTGTACTACTGAAGAGCGATCCTATGCCTGTCTCCGTGACCCTTCATTATGCGAAGAGCCGCCAAGAAAGACTGACTTCATGCATTCAAAGGATACCAATCCAAACATGTGGTCTGTGCAGTCACTTCTTGCACATCTTTTGACAGACTGGTGGATATACGACATCTGGTTTTTAACTCGAACATCAGTAGATTGTGCAAAAAATTGGAATTTCCTGCATTTCACTTTTATGTTTTTCTGTATCGATATTTAATATTTGTTTTTGTCTCAGTTGCTGTAGGTCTATTTCACTCTAAGGTGTGACATGCTCTCTCGTTCCATATAAAAAAATTGCTATCTTAATTTAAAAAACAAATAAATAAATGATGTGATCTCAATTTTTCAAAACATTAGGTCAGCAGTTTATCATCCTTTCCACATGGACTCACATCAAATGATGTCACTAAAAAGTGCAATAAGTAAGAATAAAGACAAAAGCCAAGCCCGCAACAAGATTACACCACACAAAGCTGGCCTTAAAATCAGGGCCTCTTGGGTTTTACCTTTGAGTTGGTGAAGTTTAGGAACAGCGTTTAATCTCCTGGTTGTCCAAACCTGGCACTGGTGGAATGTAGGACTGGTGGACAGAGCCAGGACCTGGGATGCATTACTACTGGCGTCAGGTGTATTTACGATTAGTGCTCACAGCTAGGATTCAGAAATACCGCCATCTCACAATTGATCTAACAGGCATTGATGGTTTTAAGCTCAGCGGTTTGAGTAATTATACATAGGTTGGTGCAGGTTTTGGATTATAGCTCATTATCTCAGTGATCTCCTCCTCATGTGAAAGGGCTACGCCTGTGGTTACAGCTTGTGGAAAGCTGCCCGGACATCTGCATCTTGATCTAGAATATAGCTGTCCATCAACAACTCATAACACTGCGGAGCAGACATGTTCGTTTTCTACCATTTCTGTCCATCCGATCCTCTCCCACACGTGGGGTCAGAAGTACACCTGCCCACTGCTTCCCCTGCACATCAGCTATGCTTGCATCCTCAAAAACTGTGAAACTATAGGACATGTCCCCGGAATATGGTGGATTCTTCATTCAATACCACTTACATCTACTCAAGGGACAGCATGAATCATTGTGCGTTCTACTGTTGGTAGCAGAAATGCTTCATCAATGGGAGTCACTTGGATGAAGGTGCCAACAAAAGAAGAAACCACACAGTGCGCATTGTAAAACCACCACAGTCACAAAACCAGCTCTAGCAGCTGATTTTGCATCGAATACAAAGAGTGTCAAGTATTAATGTTGGTTTATGATTTACTCAAGTAAGCTATAATAAATAAAGAAACAATTGTATGTAGCTTTCCTAACGTGTTGTCTTTTTCTGCTTCTGTACTGATATTAGACCCTATGGTTACACCAACCCCCCAACTCAGTGTCAGGTTCCAGCCATGTGCTTTGAACAGGCACTCATCACTCTTATCCATGATTCGTCATAGCCCCAGCATGCGAGTGTGGGCAAGACTACCCTGACGATAAGCTTGTAACCTCTGTTATTGAATGTTAAACCGTGGCATAAATGTGTAAGATTATGCAAATCAGTTTTCTTAAACAAGAGCATTAAAGAATCATGTTGTCAAAACATTCCCGCTCACTCCCAACTTTGAAGTCCATGGGAGGGCCATCCTCCAAACTGCCCACTGTTCACCTTCCTGTTACCTGTTACAGTGCATGTTTTCTCACTGCTTCTTTTGAAGAAGCTTTCAGGCTGCACACCAGCTAAACAAATGCATAAATATTACCGCCTGTACTCTCCCTAGCCATGACCTTACACAGCTAAGTCCTTGCTTGTCTGCTCATTAGATTTCTGATACTGAGACTATGTTACGAACTTGTCTATGTGCAGTCTCTAAACTAGATTTATTTTAAGATGGTGTCTCTGGGCTGCACTCTGCACCACTAAACCTGCCAACACCTCCTTTACCTCTCTAGTGTTTTGCCCTATAGATTAAAAACGCTGAAGTCAAGTGAAAAAGAACCCAAAATATCTCGCTTACGAGAAGATTAGACACCCCCTTCACCCGCAACACCAACCATCCTGCTCCCATCCTTGTGGGTTCTTCAGAAATGCTGTGGTCTGATATTTTAGTCTCCACTGTCTCTACACAATAGTCAATGTGTTATTTGTCGGGTCGTAAATAAGATAAGTAATTAGAAGTGGGAGTATGAAAAAAATGGCATAGCTCTTAGAACTCACTGGTCACCAGTGGGCGTTTGCTATTCAAAGAAAAGGAAAGCAGAACTGCTCCTCTGCGATGCAGAAAGAAAATACAACATTTATTCTATCCAAGTCAGAAAATTGTACAAAACCTGTTCGAAAACTCCGAAAAGTCCATTACCATCAGCTCAGAGATAGTGCTCTCAATAGTGAATACACCAGTCACCTTTTAAAAAGAATACTGGAACTCATTGGTGCTTCATCTCGAGTGTACACACTTATCACAATGGGGTATTGGAAGCTCGAGTGGCTGCAGCTGGACTCATGAGGTGTCCTTTCAAGTTAGGAGATCCAAGATCCAAGGTTTCTGATCCAGTTCCAGGAGATTCCAAGATCCGGGCAATGAGTAGACTCCTAATTTGTGATTTGACCTGGAATCCCTTTTTCTGACGCTGGCTTCTACTTCTCAGGGTGGCGAATTCTTGTCCATTTAAAATGCGGAACGAGCAATTTAGTTGTTGTGCACAAGTGTTACAAAGAGAGTGAGTGAGCTCAGGGAAAGAAAGGCCGTAATCATTGCCTTCACCAGCAGAGCGGTCCAGCTTCCCAGGAGGAATACGTGAACAAAAGACCTGTGGGGAGAGGTGGACAATTTAGTGCCGTCAGAAAGTGGACAGTCAAGTAACAACACAATATTACACAGTAGTATCTCCAACTACTGCTCGCCACGACTCTAAAGGCAGTTAATGACCAGAACAGATAGAACATTTATAGGCTATATCTTTGAATATTTTCCATCACAGAGACAAAATAGCCTAATAAGGATAACCCTGAATACTGGATGAGAAGCGCAGATAATACACAGGTACTCTAGAATGGGCAAATATATCGCCAACACACCTGTGAAGGAGAGCAAATTTATTGTTGAGCAAAAACGACTCCACCTACGACTCGACCACGACTTCAGGTTCGCTCATAAACTAGACTCTCTCTCACAAGAGGCTACCTCCTCATTCCCTCACCTCCACATCACCCCACATAAACCGAGGAAGTGGGAAACTTCCAGAGGTCATGAACCAAACTCTCACAACAGCAATATCATAGGAACAGTTCGATCACCAAAGAGGGAAACAAGCACTCACTCCATCAGGAATGCTTTATAGACGCTCACTCCTAGAAGGAAGGTCACCGGCAGTCGGTAATGCTTGGGCAAGTCGTATCTGGTGAACATCCAGACGAGAGCGGCCATTGCGATGTAATGAACCTGGAAACAGCAAATCATATGTTTAAAAAGGAGGCAAAACCACTGTAAACAGACAAATCCTACTCAGCACAAGTGCCCCTCTAAACACTGGAGGAAGAAAAAGACGACCCCAAGAACACTGAGGGAGTTCTATACTGAACATGTGTTTCTGGGGGAGGGAATGTGAGAGGGTGTCTGCTGCGAGCAAGATAACTTGACTGGCATCCTGGAGAACTGACATGGCACTGGCTGATGGACACACACTGCTCTGTAAATCCAGCAGGCTATTGACAGACAGATCATGCTGCAGGGTCTAAAGCACAGATATGGCTGGGATGAGGAAAGCCCTTACTGCTGGATTCCACTAGCATGGGCAGCACTATACTAGAAAAAAGCTCATACTGCAAAATTACGAAGACAACACTAACAGGGCTCAGTTTGGTGGAAGTGCCTTCAATGGCCTGCAATGATCGATGATCTGCTGACACGGGCTAGTTTGGGTTTCTATGCATTTCATCCATTTAATATTTATGGATCACGTCTGCGGTAATTACTCGTGTTTAAAAGGAACTGTCCCACAATAAACTCCGACTATATTTAAAGAATACTGCAGGATTCTTGCAGCAACCTCACACTACAGCTGCAGGGACGGAATTAAATCAATTATGTGGTAGTAATTCTTCTTTGTCATACCAAGCTGATGTTTGACTCAATGCTCATTTGTATATATTTCCAATCAAATTCAATTCCACGTGCTCCAACCCAGAGAGGGAGGCATCTGCAATACAAAATAGAAGAGGGATGAGAAATTCGGTAGATTCACAGCTAACCTGCGAAAAACAGGCAAGTGGGTAGATGGTGATAAATGGAGGAACAAAGAGAAACACAGGACATTACACACAGACTATTTATCTAACGGAAATAGTTGAGACAGAGGTGCTGCGACTGCAGCATCTTTAACTGGATATCAAATGTTAACCAGAGAGGTACGCGCAGTCCAAGCAGCAACTAAGGGAGAACAAACACCATAGATCCTCAGGCTTCACCGTGTCTCACCTGGACATGATCAGCTCAGCAGTGGCCCATCCCATGGCTGCCACCATGATTTTATATTCACCCTTCCCAGCATTCTTTGACATCACAAGATGGAGGCCCAACAGGTCGGCCAGGTCCACAGTCGCCTTCATGAACTCCTGGAGTGAAAGAGACCATTAAACGCATATTGCTACAAGGATAACATTTGCTCCTTCGGCACCTACGTCAGTTTTAGTTTTAATCCAATATGTCCCACCATCGTGAACTGGTTCATGTCACTATTTGAGGAGACCACTGCCTCATTCATTGAGATAGTCCATGCCCTGCATCAAAGTCAGGCAAATCACAAGCAGTCTCCAGCAAGGTAGAGGAGTTCATCATCATTGCTCCAACGGCACATCCCCACGTAGGCCTTGTCTACCACCCTTTCGCACCAGACGCCACTGGAGTTCTCTGTAATGAGATGGTCGATGATGCTGTGGAGTGTGGTAAGGCCCAGCAGACAAGAATTCCATCACAAGTATATACCCTGTTGATGATCTGCACTACTAGTATGTCACAAGGCTGGCCCCAATGAAGTGTAGGCCTAATTAAAGATTAAAATGATGGATTTTGAATAGCAAAAGTACAGAAGAGAGCACACGTACTGCACCAGGACAGAGGAGCACACCACCCAATTAGCACTGCCTCACTGGTACCTGCCCAAGTGCTGTGCTAGAACACAGAGGCTCACACCCCAGACAGACACCTGGTGCATACCCAGGAGCCCAAGTGCTGTGTGACATTAGAAGAGCTCCCCCCAGAGCTGGTACTGTAACACACATATCTAGGTAGGAGGAAACACAAGCACTGTGCCAGATTACAGTGGCTCATACATGGTCGACATGTCCTCATTTGAAAATGGGACTGAGCACAAATTTGGTAAAGACAGAAGGTCTTGCTTAACCTCTATACAAGTCCCACCATAAATAGAAATATGCAAGCATGCTTTGATCGGTCGAAACATCCGACCAAGCATTGGGCCTTAACTAATACATAAAAGTTAAAAGTGATCACAACTGATGTGTTGGAATAGAAGGGGCTCACCTAATGCCTGCCACTGCAATGGCTCCAAAAATGTCCTTATTTATATATACAAAAGCTGGGGACAAATATTTAACCTCTGATGGCAGTCTTTAAATGTATATCCGCGTGCATACACACGCGCACACGTTATGATTGCGACTGTGCTTCAGTCTTCAACAGCTGAATGACGTAACAATAACCAATTGATAAATTGATTTTATATAGCACTTACTACCGTATTTTTTACATTTAGGAACCCTTTAAAAACATTAAATTACTATTAACCAATTTAATGCCACTCAATTTATCTAAGCTGGAAGGATGAGTCAGCCCTGCAAGGTTTATAACCTGTGACCTTCAGCTGACATACACTGAACTCGGCGAGAGCTTATCTCATTGACTAAACTGGAGACTTGATGAGAAAATGATTTAATAGAGAAACCGTTGTAACTAAGGTGCTCTCTTGCATTCAGTATGGGAGCTAGGAGGAATGAATGCCTAGCTTAGGACATATGGACTTTTAAAACACCTAAACCGGGGTTGATTGGGTGGGGGAATAGGTCAGTGTCACCTAGACAGGAAACTGAGAACAATAAGCACTGACAAAGCAAATACGTCTGGATTTAATGTGCAAACACATGTAAACAAAGACGTTCACTAATACAGTTTAGCATATTAAAACCCGCCTATGGGCTTTGCTAATGTTTCATAAAAAATATTAACAAAAAAGGTTTTGTTTTCTGTATAGAACGTATAAAGGAGATAAAGAAGTGAGTGTGACAAAAGCAGAATGGTTAAGTATATTTTTCAGATGTAAAATAATCCTTATGCATTTCAAAGCAAGCATTCTATAGGGGGGGAATGATAATGATACAGCAAACAGTCAACAGCATAAGGTGAAATGGTAAATACTCCTCTGGAGCCACTGCCCACTCCAGGATGTAGAATGTTATAAAATATCTACTTGTCCATGGGATAGGAGGCTTCATAAATCTATTTGTTTGTTTGGTGCCATGCAGTAAGTGACAAATTATGGTAGCGTTCTCTTTATATCAGAGTTGTGATAATAGCTGCTCTGATTATGTCAGGGCTCATATAGCAGGGTTTGGATACTAGCAGCTACCCAATCTTGCCGCCTTTCCTGAAGTAGCAGAAGTGGTAGCTCCAGGGTTTGATCTTCCTTTTGAGTCCATGCAACCCCACCAACTTTCATTTTTAAGGGTTTTTACCAGCTCTTCTCTGATCTCTTCCCACACTGAGAAAGGTTGGAAATTTACTTCTGACAAGGGCAGAAGTATAGCTTTATCCAGGATGGGAAAAAAGGGGTTGCAGGGAAAGTGAATTTGCAAGCGCTCAGCAGATTTTTACATGAGGTTGTAGGGAAAGTGAGCTTACAAGCGCTCAGCAGATTTTTAAATGAGCAACCACACACGTATATTTGTTCATGCTAAAATGCAGTTCACAAACACTGTCTAGGAGTATGGTTTCCAGGCCTACTTTTGTAAGTTCTTCATGTTCTGAATTCATAAAAGTCATAAATCTGTACTAATGCAAGGACATATACCATGGGTACACTTTTGTGTCTTTAAGAATTTAGCCTCTAATTAGGTCTGGCATTAGCCAAGACCTTTCGTTTTTAATAAAATTCTGTCCATCACATATTTGGCTGACTTCACTGTGAGAGATGGCATTCTACTTTTCTGCAAGGAGCATATCAGCACATAAAGTAGTTTCTTTCAGTGCCAGGAACTACTATGTGCTTTTTGAGACCAAAATATATTTTTGCTTTTAGCCAATATTTTTGCTATGTTGTTGAGGGCCCTGCAACTCCCACAACAATACATTTTTACCAAAACCATGCCAAACAAGACACGGATTGACAAAATCAACAGGCTGACTACCACCAATGCCAGACGCATTGGCTTTGCTAATAATCCTGGTTTATTTTCATGTTTCCCATAATCTTGCAGAAACTAGTTTTACATTGGTTTTCTAGTATTAATATTAAAACTTTTTTTTCTCCCAGTTGCGTATATTTGTGTACATTTTAAGTTGAAAGCAGACTCATCAATCTTGCTTTCAAGCTTCTGCAAGTATTATGGGAGCCTTATAGGTAGCCTCATATTGTCAAACTTTGCAAACGCGTGTATACATTTTTATACAGGAAAATGTCAGTAGTGCAAGCAGAGCTTACAACATTTCCTTAGAGTGGTCACCCTAATAAAGGCTTTACATTAATGAACCATAAATACAAGTTCGAACAGCATGAACTTATGGATGCACATAATACTTTATCTGCAGACAATGCTCTGTCACAGCTCGTTAATGTGGTACTGTGAACTGGCAGCCAAAGGGTTTGCACTGCAGGGGATGGGCCTACTTGTTCCAAGGGTAAAATAAACAAGAAAACTTGCTGTCCTTGACCCCAAATAATAAGTCCTAGGCGCCGGGCTACAGGAAGTCCACACCCCTGCTACTCTATGTATGTTTTAATAATCTGGTAACAATATGCCATAGAGAAAGCGGCACACTCAAGCCCCACCTAACAACAGACCAGGAGTTGATTTTTCAGCACATAAACACTCACCCCGATGAAATCATAAGCTCCAACACCTCCTTCCCAAGTCGGGAAAAATGTTGCCAGAAATAACATCTGCAACAAGAAGGAAAAATACAATTAACAATAATACTAAAACAGCAAAGAGCAGAGCTAAACAGCACAGCATTCCTATGCAAAAATGTGGAAAGACTTGGATAAACCAACTGGCATGGACCCTGCTGGCGACGAAAGGGGTGAAAGTAGGAGATGAACTTATATACACAAAATGCATACTGTCTATTCAGGAGGAAGTAGTACAATGTATTATAAATGCAGATCAATGAAACTCACTTGAGCATCACAACTTGGAAAAGATGAAAATAAAAAACATTCCTTCAGCAGTTCCGTAGATTGGAATGTTTCCATCGCATAGGCGATGGAATCTCAAGCATTATTTATAGTAGCAATCTATACACCTTTCCAGTCCTGTTCTTGCTATGACTGTTAATTGCATTGCATAGGACAGAAAATTCCACTGGTTATAGTAAACGTCACACCATCCAGCATCCCGGTTTTTAGTAAAAACAATACAATTGATTTCTGGGATTCTCAAGTCCTCTCCAGAACAACATTGCACAGTTGCTTTGCTAAATAACATTTTTGGTATTTCTATAAGACATCAACTTATTTATTCATTTATTTTTAGAAGTTTTGTAAAAAGCAAAGTGGTGGATTCTTAATGGATTGACACTTCAAAGTGCTAAAGTATACACCTTAGCAAGAAGATGACAGGCTTTTACAGCAGTCACAAAGAACAAGAGCAACCCATAGGTCTGTGTGAACCTGGGCATTTAGTTACATAAAAAACAGTGGTTCACAGGGATCTCATTTAATGTCAAATAAATTAATAGACAGTGAAATCATTGAAAGCAATGAATGTGAAAAAGCATAGTCAAGTAAAGTCAAGCTTTATTCGATTGCCATATAAAACAATCATAAAAGCGCATAAAATAAGACAACGATTATTTCATAAATTAAAATATCAAACAGATAAAAAATGTCATACATAAATAATGGCACATTATGAAGTTAGTCATATTTCAAGTTACAGATAAAAAGAGATTAAATAATCATACATTTCCTTTGACTTAAGACCCGTTTAAAAAAAGTTACAATCCTAAAAACATTGTGCGCATTGTCCAAAAGTTGTAATACAAGGAAAGCCGGTCGGCATTGCCGGAGCCCCAATGTTTTTCAGAATCGGTAATAAACAAACTTTCCTCGCATCAAGATAAAATTTACAAAAACGAACAACATGTATCGTGGACTGTGCTGAATGATTATCACAAGGACACATATCAAGATCTTGTGCCCAGTCGTTCATTTTGGGAATGGTAACGAGTCTGTGAAAAACCCCCAGCCTGAATCTAGTCAATAAAAATCTATCAAAGACACCTGGTACAAAAGTTAAATAGGGTTGAATATTAAAAGTAGTTAAAATCAACTGGTTATACATAACGGTCGGCTTTGCAATCTCTGAGGATACTCTAATAGTATCCAGTAGCATCAGAGCCTCCTTTTTTAAATACTTCCTCGTTATGTCAATGGTTCTTGGATTAGAAAAATATTCTAAGTGACCTAAGTCTTGTAAGAAGTTCCTAACATATCTCACCCATGGAATCTTTAGGGCCCCTTCTAGTTTCAAGGTATCTGTCAGGATATCTCGATTTAAACTTTGTTTCTTCTCTAGTCCAGAGCCTATACCACAAAAGAACTGGCTCTATTTTTATTAAATCAGAAATAAAGGGAAGACCCAGCTCTGCGTGACAGATAGACGATGATGTGCTATTCGGGACGGATAAAATATATCTTAGAAAAGCATTTTCCGCCCTTTGAATTGGAAGCAGATCAGCAAATCCCCAGACCCCTGCCCCATAAACCGCAGTGGAGACACACTTTGCTTTATAAATTTTAATCAATTCTACTGGTGGTCTCCTACCTAGTTTTTTAGCAAAGTTGGTCAGGGCATTTATTGATCTTAATAGCACTAGTTTTTTTGCTGAAACTGCTTGTGCCCAAGTATCGTTCTGGTCAAAGAGAATTCCGAGATACGAAAATCTTAGTGACCCCGATCTTCTGACCTGCCACAAACATGTCCTTAGTCTTCTTAATACCATGACCACACCGCATAATGAAAGTCTTCGAGGTATTCACTCTTAATCCAAGATCTTCCATAAAACTGGAAAAAGTATCTAAAATCCTCTGTAGGCCTACTTGTGTACGGGACATCAATACCGCATCATCTGCGTATAAAAGTGCTGGTATTGGACGTCCGGCTACTTGGGGAAAGCATAGTCATAATCTTAAAGTATAGTCTATTTGTAGCATAAACTAAATTCATTGGAAGTGTTGTGACACAGTAAGTGTAAAGACACCCCAGTGAGAGAAACACATCCAAATGTTATTGGACAATAGCGCGTTAATAGACAATTGTGTATTGGTTTACTAACAGCTCAAAAATTCTTAATACATTTCACAATCGCCTCTGTTCATGAAAATCACGGAATGGCAACAAGCTTGTTTGTAGAAAATGTCAACTACGTTTTGACCCGAAATCAAATCCTGGGGTTTCCTCAAGACATAAGAATGGCTGGGGGCACCTTTTGTAGCCCAGTAATATAGTAGAAGTCTCAAGCAAAGCTGCACAGAACAGTATGCAAGGTGCAACTTGAGTGAATCACGTTAGTGTGAGAAAAGATATAGTCACAAGAATTACATTCTAGATGGGGCTGGAAACCCATTGTCCCGTCAGCAGTGAATGTGTTCAAGGAGGACCAGGAATCAGGATGGTTGTCCCCCCGGTGTGTATGTAGTCTCTGCAATGAGAGACACTGTCATGACTGAACCATCCTGATTCCTGGTCCCCTTGAGCACATCCACTGCTGATGAGACAGCAAGTTTCCTGCCCCCATCTAGAACATAATTCCGACATCAACTTTATTAAACACGGGTCACCATACCCGTGAGTATATCTTACACAAAGTGGATTCCACGATTTCCATAGACTGCATAAGAATTGCCAATTAAACGCCCACCTCCTTTAGAATACAGTATACTAAATAATCATTTATAAGCGCCAATGCAATATTAAGTCAGGCCTGGTCGAAGGACCCTCATAGCACTATGACATGTTATCACCTCAACCGTTCCTTGATTATGAAATATCAGGCATTAGCTCGAATTCCCCCTGTTCGGATAGAAAGGGAGTAAAAATCTGCAAATAACGTTAGTAATTGTACTCTGCTACAGTATTGTCAAACGCATATGAACAAACTACCACATCACATACTAGAAAATATTTACATTAGACGATCCCACTTTGTTTCACACCGCAAACTTCACACAATAGATTGGAAGCAACGAGCTCAGCAGTGCCATCATCACTTATCTTTTAATAGCGGCATGTCACATGCACACCAGAGTATAAAAATTTAAACCATGGCCTCCAGTCTTGGTTGCTAAATACTCTTATGTATCCTCTCACTGGATGTTAGTTGCATTCAAATGTATAATGATAACCAAGATCAAACAAACCCTTACACAGAAAGTGCAGAGTGATCATCCTGATTCGAAAGACACCCTCTACAACACACTCTGCACCTTGACTGATGCAGAAGTCAGTTATATTGTTTTATAAATCTCATACAGCAGTACACACACTAGTATAAGGTTCTGTGTTCTATGCCCCTAATCAGAATAAGAATAGATTCCTAGCGAGTAGACTTGTAACTGTTTCAGAAGAATAAAAACCATAAATGGGTGGTGTGAGGGTGGGGTTGCTTGGAATCACGCCCTATTCTGAACAGGTCAGGGATAATAGACAGATGTAATGGTCCACAGAGCCATGTGGAAGAACATAGTCTCCTCGACGTGCGTCATCTTGCGCATCCCACAGAGAAATACTATACATTCCTTCATCATTGGACAGAACACAATCACCTATTGACTGCTACTTCCTACAGAGTTCTCTTCTTCAACAGCTGGCACACAAGGAGTTCCTCTCGGTAGAAATACCAGACCATTCTACTATTATACAAGTCCTCTTACTGAGACATACCAAGCCTCCCCAAAAAATATTTGCACATATCGGCATCCAGATAGAAGTTGCCAGAGGACAAACATATCTTGAACGCACACACACAATATAAAAGGAGAACCTGTGGTCGGCGGGCAAAGCAATCTGGAGAGGGAAGACAATGCACATTTAGGCCATATATAAAAGAAAACACGCACAGAAACTACAGATACTATAACAGAACATTATATCCCTAACACATAACTACAAGACCCACGCCACTTCTTAGATGCGGTGTTAAAGCAGAAAAAGCAGGCCTCTTCATACATGGAAGAGGACTTAAGTGAAACAAACCCACTGTCACTATGAGCGTGTAAAAAAGGCTGAAGAATGACATATTCCAGTTCCAACAAAAGGCACAGGTTGCTGTACCAGCGACATAGGGCAATTTGAACACAGAGGTCTTCACATCTTACTATGAAGTTCTATAGGATTCCACTCCAAAAGATAAAATAGCACTCATGAACAGATTTCTAGAACCCTTAAAGATACTAATGTTAAATTAGGAAGGACAAGCCCTATAGAGAGGAGATCTTTCACTAGAAGAGAATGAGAAAGCAATCTCGAATCCTCTCACCTGAAGATCCCTAGGTGACAATGGTTTCCCTGGGAATTCTTAACACATGCAAGTCCCATATTGCGCCTATGCTGCTCCCTGCCATTAAAGAGGCAGGAGAAGCCAGAAAGCTGTGTTCCATATCAAATGCAGGAGTAATTGCACTGATCTCCAAGGCAGTCGTTATAGAACCATATCGTGGATAAATGTTGACGTCAAAATATTAGCATTGATTTTGGTGAACAGTCTCAGGAAAGTCATTCCCTCACTAATCTACCACTCACAGGTGGGATTTGTACCTGGGGCCTGATCCAGAAATCGGCTCTGAACCCCTGCGGACTCAAGCACAAGCCAGACAAAATGATCGCCCTTTCTCTTGATGTTGAAAATTATTGACAGGGTAGAATGTAAATGCCTCTTCAGAGTAATGGGCAGATGTGACTAAGAAGGACTCTATATCCAGATCAACTGTGGTTTTTATCAAACCCCATAAGAATTAAAAGAGGTGCAGTAGGGGGCTGTCCTATGTCCCCCCCCTTCTATTCTATTTTTAGCTTTAGAACCTCTGGTATTAACTATTAAGTAAACAACAGACACAATAAAGGAAGTCCCTTAGGTAAGTTTAAGGCGTTATTATATGTAGAAGATATGCTTCTGACAATCACATACCCATGGACATTCTAACTAGATGAGACATCGCTATTACAAGTATTCGTCCAATTTTAGGGGTACAAAATGAATTGGGGGTAAATGTGAGACCATGCTAATGTCTTAAAACACCACTAGCACAACAAACTATGCAATAAAATGAGCGACTAAAGGACTACAATATTTGGCCATCCATAACAGGGGCCTCGAGATTATATCCAAAGACAAGACTCTCCCACTATTGCACTAGACACGACCAGAAATCAATGGTAAGAATTATATCTCTATTGGGTAGAGCAGGTACAATAAAAATTCTTGTGTTCCTAAGATTCAACAATGTCCTAACTATGTTACCCATAATAGTACAGACAAGCATTGGCATAGCCAATAGGTCTCGCCTTTGGGACCTTATAAGTGTTTAGCCAGAGATATTGACTTTGCCTATGTCTTTAAGCTGTGCTGTACAGAAGTCTTCAGCATGCTGAAAAGTTATAATAAAGAAGTGTCAGAAGCATTGTTACCTTATATATCACCAAAAAAGCATTATGTACAACTGAAAGACCAAATTAAAAAAGTATTAACAATAAATAATGTCTTCATTTTTTTTTGTCCTTTCAATGCTGGCAACTTCTATCTGCCTGTCCCAATGGTTGCTTGTTATGGGTTTTTTTGTTATGGGGGGGCATAAATAATAGGAGGGTGAAGGTTGGGAAATAGTACCTGTATAACAACACTAGCAGCGGACGGATGCTAAGGGAGAATCAACAGATGCCAGATTCCGAGGGCGCCCAAGTTTTAGTATCTTTTGACCCGTTTGAGCTTGAAACTATTTTTGGGAGTTACAATCTGCAGATCAAGATCACGCAGCGTGTGGTGAATTATGCGGCAAAGGCAGCAAATCCATAATTATGCGAAAAATGCACCGGCCTCAGAATTTCATGATTCCAGTGTCCCTGTGTAAATGCAACGAAAGTTTGAGGAGAGAGGAATTAAACACAGAGCTTGCAAGTTGAGGTAAAGAAGGGGGTGACGATTACAATTTTGCTGTGGCGATCTCCCAGCTTTGACAAAAGAAATACTCCAGGACACCATGGGTCGCCAAGCGCGCGCTGTATGCACTGGAGTTCATATGGACGTAGAAGTCACTCGTGATTTGTACTGTTCAGACCTGGAGTATGCTTCTGGAAGGACGCCATTCTGTGCCCCATCATTTTTATCACTTCACTGGAAGCATGGACAGCTCCTACGTTTCAAACACTATCCCGGGTACTGACAGACTCCAAGATGGGTAACAGGCCTTACCTGAGAACACTGTGCTGGCACCTGCTGCAGGCATGCACGAAGTACCGCATACTAAAAGGGCTTGCATCAGCAGATAACATATACGAATAGCCGCTGTGCAGCATGAATAAACAGCGCCCTCCTGTTATTGTGCAGAAAAACACACCCACCGGAAAATGAAGCAGATTTGTAAACTCACCCAGTTGGGACTGGGCTGGCTAAGACCAAAGAAAATATTAAAACAGCATAACACGTGCCATGCTTCGATGCCACTTAAACACTTAGAAAACAGAAAAAAGCAGGCCGAAAAATATTGCAATCACGTGCACCCCGCGGAGAGAAATAACAACTGTGATAATGCAATAATGATATGTACAATAAGCCCTACACAATCACGATTCTAATTAACTTAACAACACGCTAAACGACTCTATAGATGTGGACGTGGTGCCTTTTAACAGGAATCAGTGGAAAAAGATAACATTTGTGCGGTGAGGACCCCCAAACAGCTAAGCTGAGCATTACAAAATATCCTTCAATGAGGTGCCTACGCTAGGCTGCGGCTGGCTCGATGAGTTAAACACTCGCTGTTGAAACATGCGGTGAATTCCAGGTCTCGAGTTTTACTCCATTCTTGCGAAAGCAGACACACCGAGTACCTTTAAAATGGCATACTAATAACAATCCCTGTAAGTTACAGTGCTGGGGAGTGCGGTTTGAAGCTTGTTCGGCGGGTTAAGCTTCCCCAGTCAATATCTGACCACTGTAGTCCATCTATTCTCTTGACAGTCTCCAGCTCCACTGATGCATGTGCACTCGTTACTCCTCAGTGTATGTCTTGTGTCTTTTTTTTTTTGAGTTGTGTAAGTCAGCCAGCAACCCTGATGATGGGGTGGTGAAAGTGGTATGATGTTTACAGAGGCGCAACTAGAGCCAAATTTTGGGGCGGGGCTAGTTTTCATAGCAATAGGCAGAGTGGAGATGCAGGGGCTCTAAGAAGGGGTGGAAAACAACAAAGCCTCATTGCCAAGCAAATGGTCTTTTAAAGACCTGCGGCGCTCAGGCGCTGACAAGACCCAGTCATTCATCAGCCTTGTGAGACAGAAACCAGAGGCAGGGAGAAGAGCGGATCTTTGGGGGCGGCTCAAACGCAGCGCAGCAGCCTGAGCGTTGTAAACATCCGACCATGCTGCACTATATTGTATCCTCGTCACAGGCCGCCCTCTCGTCACTGCAGTATAGTGCACCACTGCCGAGCCAGCATGACTTTTGGCCAGTTCTGCGTGGGTATTGTGCACTGCTAGGGTAAGGGGTCCTTAGTCGCCGGTGCCTGCAGAGGGGAAGATGGCTGCCTCTGGGGTAGCGGTGAACGGACAGCTCCTGGACAAGGGCTTGGATATTAGCCTGGCTGCTCTGCGCAGGCATGATCCCTATATTCGGGGAATTCTGGACGCCAGCCAAGTAGCGCTCTACACTTTCAGCCACACAGCGAGCGAATGGGTGAGTGCAGAAGAAAGGCTCAGCGAGAGAGGCAGAAAGTAGAATAAAAAGCAACGGGTGAAAGAGGAGGATACCTGAATGGTAGGGGAGGCGCGTGCAGGCTGCAGCAGTAGGGACGTCAGAGGGGAGAGAGAGGCGGAGGGGTGCATGGTTGGGGAAACTGAGAAATAAGTCGGGTGCCAGGAGGAGGTGGTGATTTAGGACGAGGAAGAGGTTGTGAGAGAGAGGGGGAGCAGGAGGTGAGCCTGCGAGTGGTGCGCGCGCGCGCGCTTGGGAGAGCAGTCTTCACTTTTCAAGCACTGCACTCGTGCTTGTGGCGCGCCGCTGCTCGCTCCCTCAAGGTGGATGCCGCCACAAGCACGAGTGCAGTGCTTCAAAAGTGATGACCGATGGCTAAAGGCCTTCCTAGAGCAGCGCATGCGCGCTGCCTAGGCGAGACCTAAAAACATTATTAAACCGTGTGGAGTCACTAAAACCCGTCATATGGGAGACACTAGATCACTGACAAAATGGGCAAACTATATGCTCACATGGAATCAGGAAGACTACGAATGTCCAATATCACCTCATTATACCTGGCTAATCTCTTTTCACAGCTAATGTATTTCAAGACAAGATTTTAGACCCCATAACCCGGATTTCAAAGGAATTCCACATACTGGGCAGTGAATGTGACATGGATGCATTACACAAAAACTGGCCACCCAGGTTCCCGACAGAAAATCCCATGTTAATCTGCTTATTTCCAGACGTGCTCAAAGTAGACCTCTGGGTACATGCGTCAATACTCATATGCCTAAATAGGAGAATACAAGTAGAAGGTCCCCCAGATTGGGAATTATGAAAAACACATGGCATTGCTTGAATAGAGCACCTGATGGGTGACGAGAATATAAAAAAAAAACGTCCCTGTATTAAAGGAGAAATGTAAGAATTTAAGATCTTCACGAAACAATGCTGTAAATATGTCCAAATCAGACACGGTCTAAGCTGCAAGATAGGCAAACCAACCACTAGCTTAACACACTCGCCGACTATGCAAACCAGAGATTACTTTTTGCATGCCCCAGTTATTCTAGTCTTATGACTGACCAAAATGACTCCGCCCCTACAATGGCAGCCTCTAAGGCAGAGGTCTTCAATCTATTGGGCGCGACCCAAAGGGGGGTCGTGGAGTCCTGGGAAAGGGGGGGGGGGGGTCACAGATTCCCCAGCTTCACTTGTCCCTGCAAAAAGACAGCCCTCCTGGGACGGCTAATTTAGATCGTTATCAGCTGCTTGCCTGAATGAAAGGCAAATGTGACTTATCAGTTAATCTGCAAGTGTAAAGGATGCTTGAGAGCAGTTGTGGCTCTTTGTGATGACAAAGATTTGTTTTTTTGAGTGGAAGTGCAAAGAGTTAACAACTGGGCTGGGAAGTTCTTGCTTTTCATTTTAACTGCATTTACACAGCCCTTAGTGCTTCTAAAGAGGTGTTGAAGGGACAGTTATGTAAAAACAAATGCATTACATACGCTCTGGCATTATTAAAATCTACATTTTGGAAGCACCATTTTATCGTAAAACTATTAGCACGTTTCGAGCATTCTATCTTACCCTGTGTGTAATGCAAGCATAAAAATTGACTTACATATTCGCAGTGCTTTCTGTCACAGGCTGTGACTTCATAGCACTAAAAATACACATCACTATTCTCCACTGCACCAATCAAGATTTAATTCTGTGGTTCTCTGGTTACACACAGACCTCTGCAGTGCATTAACTAATAGAGGTTTCATAATGTACTACAGTGCATTTCCCACTGAGCAATAACTTTTTATTTATTTTTCATTTACGTTGCCCATTATTTTATATGTAGATACCTGATGGTAAAAGACCTAAAATACATACAGAATATTTTGGGCTTATTTATGAGAGGCTTCCATCGCCAGAGCATCACTTTTTTTGATGCTCCGGTGGCGCAAGCGTCTCAACCATACCTATGAGGCAGTGCAAAGTCACCCTGCATGGCTTTTCATGGCCTCAGATATGGAGTAAGACATAGCAGCGCAAGTCACTGCGTTACCTTACTCTGCGTCAAGGAGGTGTTCCATGGGCTTTGCGTGGGGTTCCCACACATAGCCCATGGATTTTGATGTTGCCCCATATTTACAAAATCACGTAAACCTGGGGCAGCTCCAAAAACGGAAGCCTCCCCAGTGGAGGCGTAACAAAGAGAAATGTTTTAATTTCTCCTCATTTTTCCTCTTCTTCCTGTGTGCTGCATTTCTGCAGCTCACATAGAAATAGGATAACGCCCTCGGGATTGTTTTTGGTGAAGGAAGGTGCCCCTTTCCGTACAAAACAATCCTGCCTATGTTGGTGCTAGGCAGCAATTTGTGCGCCAACGCAAGGGAAAAGGACTGGAATGCACTGTATTTCATAAATACGGTGCATTCCTGCCCTTTCACATTGGCATAGTGCAGCCCCGCAAGAAGACTTGCGGTGCTGCCCTACGCCAATTCCTCATAAATGAGGCCCTTTGTTTTTTGCTACACCTTTGACCACGCCCCCACGCTCACGGACCTTTGGTTTGCTAAACACTGTTTAAGATCATTTCCCCACCGTAAAAATTATTTGCTGTGGTAATTGGGGGCTGTTAGAAATGGGGGTCTCTAGTTGGCACCTTTGTCCAAGTAGGGACCCTTCCTTCTAGTCAGGGTAAGAGGGATACACTACTGAAATAACCCCTGCTTAGCCCCTTGGTAGCTTGGCACGAGCAGTCAGGCTTATTTCAGAGGCAGTGTGTAAAGCATTTGCACATAACCAACAGTAATACAGTGAAAACATTACAAAAAGGACACCACACCAGTTTAGAAAAATATCCCATACTTTCTATATTCAAAACAAGACCAAAACGATAAAAATCCAACATACAGTACTGAAAAATATGCACTTTGCAAGAATAACCTTACAAATGCAGTTCCTTGAAGTTGGTAGCTCTATCCGGTGCTACCGTGGTGCTGAGAACAACAGAATCCAACTGTTCCGTCTGACTGCGTCGTTTGGGGTGTCCGCAGACTCATAAACAGAACCTTTTCGTTGCGGCCGATGACAGTGCGGGCTGGTCGGTGCGGCGTGTGGTGCCCTCAAGTCGCGGTGCAGGCAGCGGCTCGGTGACGGTCATCCAGCGGCATCGGTGAGATTAGGGCTGCGGTGCGGAGTGAAGGCGGTGCCGACAGATCACGGTGCAGGTAACAGTGACGGTTGCGGGGAACTGGTGTCGGTCAGTCCGGACTGCGGTGTGGGACGGGGCGGTATGTCACAAGACTTACGAGCAGTGCCCCCAAGCCACGGTGCGGTCGTCGAAGTCAGCGACGGTGAGACCAGGGCGGCAAAGCAAGGCGGTGCGGTGCCCACAGGTCACGGTGCAAGCAGCAGCTCGGCGGCGGCGGTCGTCGTCGTCCGTGAGACCAGGGTTGCAGTGCGAGATGCGGCGGTGCCCTCTGCGGTGCCTTCAGGACACTGAGCCAGCGACGGAGTCGGTTGCTTTCCCCCCTCTGTGGCAACTGAAACCATGGTTCCAGAGGCGGTACCCAGAAGTCGGTGAAGTGTTTGCAGTTCCTGAGACTTCAGAACAGGAGGCAAGCTCTACTTCAAGCCCTTGGAGATACTCAGCAACAAGTAAAGAAAGTTCAATCCAGTCCTTTCACTGCCCAAGGCAGAAGCAGCAACTCCAGGCCAACCCAACAAAGCAACAACACAGCAAAGGGGCAGTACTCCTCTTGGCAGTTCTTCCAGCTCTTCTTCTTGGCAGGTTCCTGGATTCCAGTGAGTTCTAAAGTTCTGGGGTCTGGGCCCCAATATTTATACTCAGTTTCTCTTTGTGCTTTTGGGCAGAGAGTGCCTGTGCCCAGCTCAAACCAGTTCTAGACACTTTTGTCAGAAGGGAGTCCTTACGCCTAAAAAGGTTTGACAAGGGGGTCTCGGCATCAAATGGTTTGAAGTCCTCTGCTCTAAGGTCACGTCAAAGCAGCAATACACATTTAATTCACTACTGGAATCACAGAAACTGCTTTTATGGGAATCGAGAAATTTTTGCAACCTAAAAATCTTTCACAATTTATAGTGGACCCCATTGAGCTTACCCAGGGTATTCCGGCTACAAGATTCTGAATGATGGGGCTGTAGACAAAAAGAATGTGACCTAATTCACATTTTATGTCAATGCAATGAGACAAGGCAACACTTGCTTGAGGTACAGACAACACCATCAACTACTGAAGACTCTAAAATAGAGCAATTGAATCGCCCGTCCCTCCTACATAACATGACTGAATGTGCCTTACCTACCAATCACAGGTGCAGATGGATAGCAACTTCTCGGATCACTTCTAAAGTGTAAACACTTCAGTACTGGAGAGCCTCCCACTGTTCAATCACTTGAAGAGTGACTGAAGGAAATTGCAAGAGTGGCAAAGTACAAAAGCATGATCTGTAAATTAAGCAATCATGCACTGATTTTGAGGCAATTCAGGAACCATTTAATATGCCCTAGATGGATTACTGCGATCAAATAGAACTGTACTCTTTATTTCAGTCAATAAAAGACTAGATTTGGGTACCTATACGCTGCAACAACTTAATGAGGCATGGTCTTCCGATTCATAAGTCACAGCAAATCAACACTGAAGTGAGAATGCAAACGCCCAGGCAGGTGCAACATATACTCCCACTATCTAAAACTGGATTAAAAATACAGCATAATAATGCTGGATTAATAATGTTTCAGACTATGGGATTTTATGCGAGTGAAGATAAATAAATTAAAGGATATCATTGAACTGGAATGTAGTTGAGAAATTACCATAACAGACATGTTAATTACACTGCCTGTTTGGTATGTGTACATTGAACCTTCTATGTATTTGGTTGCACAGTCTTGTTGATCAAGCTTGACTGATATTCGAGTATGCCAATATAAAACGCAAGTAAAAGATTACTGAAAAAAAAACAAAAAAAAGAGAAAATTATAATTATATTGAAGGCTCGTTGCCTACATTATATGTCTTTTTTACGTTTCAATGTGAAATAAAATTCGGTTAGCAAGGAACCACTCATTGAAATCCTGCTATCATTTTTAGGACACAGAGATGCAGGACACGATGAAGGGTCCTTGGCCATTAAACCTATATTTCACATAAAAAGAAAGTAGGTTTGTACTGTAGGCAAAAGAACATTCAATACAGTTCTGCTTTTGTTTCTATGTGCAAAAAAAGATCAGATGAAAGTGTGCTTTAATTACAGTTCTGCCTTTTTTTTCACGCAATTGCAACAGACATAGGAATATAATAAAAGCTCCCTTACCACCCACTGAAAAACAAAAGGGAAAAAAAATACCAAGCACTGGAGGCAGTAATGAGCCTCTGCTGGGAGCGTAAATTAATAAAAAGTCTCTGAAAAAATACTTTGCTCCGAGGGCGCACACATAGAAGGTGTCACAATTAAAAAATATGAGCCCGCTTTGTCATTATTTTCGTATAACTACAAAATAACCAGCCTAGTCAATAAATAAGCAGGTATGATAAGGTACTAGCTGATGCGCGAGTCAAGAATGCGAACCCAGTGACAGTAATAGCAAGCTTGCAGAAGCTTAAATTAATAATCAAAAAGAAAAAAAATGCCCTTGCCACAGTAACAAAAACCTACAGTTGCTGAAAGCTTAAAAATAAATAAATACTCAGCCCCAGCGGCTATGAGCAAAGGTTGCTAGAAGCTAGAAATAAAAACTATGTCACTGCATTTTTATCACCAACAGAACCCAAGGATTAGACATGTATGAGAGTTGGGATTAGGAGATAATGAGACTAAGGCTGCTTCAGTGAAAAAATACATTTCCTGTGTAGTATTTGACTGTAGTTTTGATATAAAATAGTCACTGCAACGGAATAAGGAAAGATACAGCCAAACTTCCATAACATGAGCAGATCAAAGAAATGCTCCTCTGGTTACCAGCCAAAGCTCATACTATATATAAGTTGAAGAATAGGTACCAGCATGTCAAGACATACAGCATGGGTTAGCTAGACCTAAAACGAACTAGATGCAGCATCTCGTGCAGAAAATGACTTTCATAAATATTTCTGTTTCTTGCTTTCTGATATTTAGATCTCCATTCCAGCATGAACAAACTGATGATCACCATTACAGCAGAAGAGATTTGCTGTTTCAGTCTCTTTTTTAAAGTTGTTTGTATTTTCTCTAAGACTGAAGTGCCCTCAAGTCTGGTTTCTAGTGTCTTTCACAAGTGAAACTGAAGCCTTTGCAGCCTAGTGAAGCCCTAGTCTTCTATCATCTTCATCCTATACACGTAGCCACTTGGTGCTATACTCACAGATGACAGCATCAAGATTCACCAATATACTGATAATGCACAACTCTTTTTGAAAGTCTCCACTGTTTCAGACATCTAATGCTTCAAACACTGCTTGCATATCATCCAGATCTGAATGTCCAGCACCTAACTCAAGTTTAACCCTACCAAGACAGAAATTCTGTAATTTAGAAGTACAATAAACAAGCAACAGTACAAACCTGGTTTAATGACATGAACCCTGACCGCACAGAATCCCAACTTCCACCGAATACCAAGTCACCTGGAGACCAACCTCACCCTCCAGTAACTCACTGACACAAAAATCTGCAATCTTTACCAAAAAAGGTCAAACCATTTCTTCTAGAAAGCGACTTCAGAACTGCTGTGCAAGCCCTTGTATTTGGATGGTGGTAATGCCCTACTCCATGGCCTTTTAGACTCCACACTAGCACCCCTTAGGGGCATCCTACACGCTATATCACGTCCCATCTAGGTCCTGCAGAAATATGACCACATCACCTTCATCGGCTCCCCTTACCAGCCTGCGCCATCTTCAAAACTAGCTTCATCATTTACAAAGTTATCACGACAAGCTCACAATCACTGGTGAATCTCAGCACACCTGCAACCAGAATACCATCAGACTACAGAATAAGTGTAAAAAAGAAAAAAAACTGCAGGACTTTTCAATCTGTGCACCTAGTACCTGCAACAACATCCCCGTATCCACCAGGACCACCCTAAAGCTGCTCCAATTTAGAAGAGAGTTGAAGACTCACCTCTATAAAGAACACTGCATCACAATATATTAACCATCTAGAAGCCATCTTCCTGTCCTCTTACTCATTGACTTTATGTTCGTCGTTGACCATGTACAATGCTCCGCTGCCTTTGGGATAGGTTCGCAGTATAGAAATACCATATACATACACACACACTTTAAGAACAGAAAGCACAATGGATATTTTTGATGAACAGTTCTCCCTAGTGAACAATCTGTGCATTGCTAAGATACTCTCTAGCAAGCATATATCTCCATCGCCTTAGTTTTTCTGCAGATTTGTCACTGAAGGTTTTCAACACGGAACAGCACAAGGTAAAATTCAAAGCAGCGCTTACCTTGCATAACTGTACACAGAGGTAGGTGGCTCCAGCCTGCACACATTTCCAGAAGGCATTGTATTCAGACCTGAAAGAGCAACAGTGAGGTAATTATTAGGGTCTAAGACACACAGCCACCAGCTAACATAAAACGGCTCTGCTGTCAATCTGTACAGTGCCCTTGATTTTTTGTCACATATAACCGTCCGATCCTGCTTCAGGATCATTTGACTTACTTAACTGTAGCAATCGATTCCAAACCACTTCATGGACCGAATCAGTGACACGCTATCTGAAAGCCCTTCTATGGAGGTTATGTCAGAGTTCTAATGTTATTATATTTATGCACGACCTTTGTCTCTGCTCAGCACCCCAGTTTTTTTACATTGCCCACAGACTTGGCTGGTGAAGAGTTCGGTACTGAAAGGATTTGCATGGTTTCCTGATGAGATGTCTCGGGCTGCAGCCATCCATCCCTTTCGTGTTAACTCATGTTTCGGTAACTTTAAGAGTCCTGCAAGGGTCAGCGCTCCTCAAAATATTTTTAAATAGATAGGTCCAGCTTCTCCTTCATTTAAATCTTAACTTTACCGCAAAAATACCTAACTATGCTTATAATACTAAACATTATTAAGCGTTGGTTAAACTTTTGAAAACTGGAGAGCGGCCTAAGTTCTTATGTATGGTTTATCATCAATTTATTTTAGATCTAGCTATAGCAAGAGCACACACCATGTTCCAAGGGGACAGTGATTTCCAGCATGATACAACATGCGTGTGGAATAAGGCAGCTTACATCGTGAGTTTAGTTAACAGTATCACAGTACAGAGAACAGTGGTAGTTTACATAGTTTGAAGAACAGTTACTACTGATCAGATCCAAGCGAACAGTGCATGTGTTTGAGGTCCCTTTTTAAAGGGTAGAACAAAATGGTTTAATGTATACCGGAAAGGCATGCCAGATCTTTAGAGCATTTTCAGAAAAGAAAAAGAGCATTTGAGGCTGGACGGAGGGCTTACTGTGCTCAACATGAGCAACATTTGAAGGCTTAGGACTCTACTGTTTCTACCAGAGATAGGACGTTTTTCACATAAATATTCAGGGATGGTTTCTTGATTACCTTCTAAATGATGCAAAAAGTTTTATGAGCAGAGCAATGTTCCAGAGAAATCCAATCTAGGGCTGCATGGTCAGGTGTAATGGACTCAAAACGTTTTCTGTTGGAGATCAGACAGGCTCCGAGTGAATGTTTAAAGAGAAGGTAACTGAGAATGTGTCAGTACTGTATGTCTATAGTTAATGCACAAGATAAGTAGTCCCTCGACTGACAAAAAGCCTGATTTTGCCAAATAAGGGTTTGAGATGCCAACTGTAATTGGACTCTATTGGTCATAGTCACCTCTTTGTAGGCAGAGCGGAGCAGCTTGTCAAGTATGAAGTCAAGGGATTTCACAAAGGTGAGTTTTTGGTGACAGTCTCAAGTCCTTAAGTTGTATAAACATTCAGTTATTAGGTCCTACCATTTGTTAGGGGTGAGCAGGAGGAAGTCAGTTCTGCGTGCTCAGTTTGAGCTTCATACCAGGCATTCAGCATTAACATTTCCTCAAGGGAGAAGTAAGGACTTTGGGGCAAAGAGATTCACAGTTTTAATAAAATATCGTCCAGTGGATCCACATAAAGATTAAATAGGAGGCAAGAATGGAGCCTTGAGTGATTCCATATGGGATCCTACTAGGATTGGAGAGAGAGTTGCTTCTTATGATGCATTACAATATTTTTGACAAGCAGGACCTCAAACACATGAGCACTGTCCTTCAGTATTCATTTTGTTGTTAAATAGCAACAGGAGATCTTCACTGTCAATTCTATAAAATCAGCTCCAGATAAAATCAAGAAGGACATAAGGCAAGAGTTTTTCTCCGTGAATTCTGTGTGGTCCACAGTTTTGAGGAAGGAGGTTTTGTTGCTATGACCAGAATAGAATCGAGAATGGATGCATTCTAAGAGAAGATTTCTAGAGAAGTGTTCTGTACATTTTTACTGACTCTTAGTGAGGAAAGAGAGGCTTGTGATGGGCGTGTCATTTTCCACTACTTTAGGGAAAGAGTTCAATTTTGAACAGTGAAGCCTGATCTATCAAAGAGTTCATGACTAGTAGTCACAGGCGGGAACGTGCATCAGAGCAACTCTTACCTAGACATGATTGTTTGATGCTGGCAATAACTTTCTGTAGCATACTACTGGTAAAGGGAACGAGGTTCTACCTGATCACTGGATTTTTCTTGATGAACAAGATACTCTCAGTTACAGACAAGGATGTCTATCTGGCGAGGTATCACTATTTGCCATTAACTTGTTGACGAAACGAACGGCTATTACGTGTAGACATGAGCTGGCATAGCAAAGACGTGCTAGCCTTTATGGAATCTCCAGTACAATGTTCCTCAGTTATACGTTTAACTCCAGCTTTAAAAAAAAAATAAAAAAAAAAAAAACACGTTGATAAATAGAAAGCAACTTTCTTCCAACCATTTTTAAACCACATGGGGAATGTGAACATGGCCGATGGCTACTATGTACACTATTTATATTTGCTGCAAAGGCTTGACAACATTATAAGCTCGAAGGGTGGGAATTTAAAGTAGCATTATAACAAAAATACAAAATCACTCAGTCCAATACCTTGCCTGTACAAATGGTAGATGCAAGTGTCAGTCATAGTACATATCAAGAGACCTCAAAGTCAAAACAGTCAACAATAGTAATCCTTCTGCAAGTAAGGGATCAGCAATTCTTGAATATCGCTGTATCTGAAGAGCCACCATATTTGCCACACTTTACCGCTCCTTGATCGAAATATGAGTTTTCTTGGTGTCAATTCCAACTTAAATATGTCTGTTCCCAGAACCAGGGAGAAATCGGCACACAGTTTCAACATACTGTCTAAGCAACAGCCAGCATTTTATTTGACTAGTTAATCAATCCCAGATGAAGGTAATTCTGACTTTCTATAAGGAAAATAAATGTGCATTTTGTCTACACATATTAACATACTTACAAAATCTATAACGTATCAAAATGGATAAATAACATTTTTAGCAGGTTGCAGTATACCTCTCAAGGAAATATTTAAATGACCTATCAAGAATCCTCAGGAAGAGTTGGCAAACTACCATCTAGGAAAAAGGAGGACACTATGAATATATTTGTGATATTCTTACGTGACTAATCCTTCTTAATGTGTGTGGTCTATTGAACGCATAAGTAGAAGAGTATGATGGTGAATCTCCACTTGCTTCTAGTACTGATACATGCAACAAATCACAGAGTCCATAACATTCTGGCATTAGCACTGAACTCACACATTTCGCGCAACAGTCATTTATATAATACACTATGAAAAGTACTATATTCCTCTGCCTACACCCGAAGTGTTAAACCATTCATATGGTGCTGCTTAGCAGACTTGAATGGATCAGAATTCGGCCATACATGCTGTCTAAAAGCCAGTTTTCTCTTTAGTACACTGTATTTCATTCACTACAGTCAATCTTTATTCAGTTTAAAATCTTAAATTAGCCTGTTTATTTTTCCTCTTAGTTTTATCTAATTTTATTTGGTGCCTTGACTGAGTGTCCCGAAATCGATTGTGCTGTTTTACTTGAATTATCCTCCTTTCTTGACTCCATAAGAATCATATGTTACCTGGTATTTAACCAACTGGCGGAAAACACAACTGTCTCAAAATGGGGAATACAATGAACAAGCATTGGCAATGCCAATTGGTCTCGCCTTTGGGACCTTAGAAGTGTTTAGCCAGAGCTATTGGCTTTGCCAATGTGTTTAAGCTATGCTGTAGAGCAGCATGGCTGCTGTGCAGTATGTTAAAAAGTTATCATAAAAAAGTGTGATATGCGTTTTTGTTATGCTATAACCAGGAAGACATTATGTACAACGGATCAACCCTATTAAAAAAAATGATTAACATGAAAAATGTCTTCTAGTTTTTTTGTCCTTGCAATGCTGGCAACTTCTTCCAGCCTGTTCTAATGTTTGTTTGTTATAGCTTTTTTTGTTATGGGGTAATGGACAAACAACAGGAGGGTGGAGATTAGGAAATAGTACACAAATTCAGTACAAGCAGCGGACGGACACTAGGGGAGAATCAACAGATGCCACTTTCCGAGGGCAGGCTGAGGTGGTGCTGCGTGATGCTCAGGTGGTGGTGTGCTGGTGCGGAGATTTTGCTCAAATGATGCCGAGTCATACTGAGGTGGTGCTGAATGATGCAGAGGTGGTGGTGTGCTGGTGCGGAGGTGTTGCTGAGTGATGGAGATGGTGCTGAGTCATGCTCCGGTGGTGGTGGGGAGCTGGTGATCAGGTGGTGCTGAATGATGCGGAGTTGGTGAAGTGCTGAGGTGATGCTGCTCTGATGCCGAGTTGGTGCTGAGGTGGTGTCGAGGTGGTGCTGCGCTGATGCTGCAGTGGTGCTGTGGTGGTGCAGAGGTGGTGCTGCAGAAAGAAGGTTGATGGACCAAGTACTGCGAAGGGGGTTTTGATGTGCTGTTAAAGACAGAGTAGTGAGTCTAGGAGCTACAAATATGAAGGTAATGCGCTACTCACCGGTTGGCTTGAATTGTCTGATTGCCTATCAATCTTCAAAAAGCTCCAGCCCATGCAAGTGTACAGCATCACACATGCTCTCAGCCATGATGCACGGTTCTCATGCGATTTACTGCACTGTTTGCATTTTATAATCTTTGACTTTTCTTTTCTGAAATCCCATCTGTTTACAGTGCCTGAAACCCTCACCCTGCCATTTCCCCACCAGTGTCATATATATATATATATATATATATATATATATATAGAGAGAGAGAGAGAGCACACACAAGAGGAAGCCAGGAAGAAGGCTGCACTCTTGCATTTGTATCGCATCATTAAATTGTTACATCTGTCAACAAAAACAAATGACTTCTCAGCTGTGTCTGCTGGCTAAAGCCACACGACATGTTCAGGCCCGTGAAACGAGCTACACCATTTAGGCAATTTAAGTGTGAGAAAGAAAGCAGAATGCTGCTGAGGAAAGGAGTTCTCAAGGCTAAAGTAAACAACAGAGGCATGGTGAGTCTCTCTGCCTCGAACTACAAACACAATAACGTTTCCTGCCACCGCCTGTGAGTTGAAGTCTCTCGGCCGTAAAATCCTTCACCCAAAAATTGGGCGCAAGACCATTATTACCGATAAAAAATATCTATCAGGCCAAAGTAAAGGCGGCAGAAACATATGGGGCGGGTGTCTGGGGGGTGGCAGCGACAACTGCACTGCAAACCACCGAAAATAACTTCTTGAAATCTGTTGTGGGTCTTCCTCCCTCTTCCTCAAATTACATTTTACACTTGGAACTGGGCTTGCCCTACATTGCAGACTCAATACATTTAGCCCCAATCCTCCTGTGGCATTCAATTTGGCGGAGGGACACGGTGATATTGACACAAACTATAATAAGGAATTGTTTAAGCATGGATAATCGCAGAATGTCCAGGTGGCTTGGCTATGTAGAGTCAGCCCTGAAGGAGATTGGTCTCCCTGAATTATTTAAGGACCCACTGGCTTTTAGGAAGGTTTCAAAACAAAAGGTCACCAACATGTTTTTATCGATGGCGCATTATAAGCGAAAGGAATATTACAGAGAGAAACAAGCAGTCTGTACCCATCGCCAGAACCCACCATTGATAGAGGGAGGGTATTTTTATCTAGCAAATGTTACCAGTCCGCAACATAGATTCATACTACTGAGGTTTCGTATGAATAGGATTCCATTGATGTTAGGTTAACCGGAAAAAACTTATAACCACTCAGATTTAAGTGTGTGCCCATGTGATAACATTTCAACACAAACTGAACTGCACTTATTTCTATTCTGCAGGCTCTATGAGAAAGAAAGGAACGACTATCTTAAGCCAATTTTAAAGCGAGGGAATTTTAATCAATGCCGGGTCGCTCTATATTTTTTTAAATCGTTATTTGACCCCCTGGTATGCTTTTCAGTAGCTACGTTCCTATGGGCCTGCTTGAGAAAGAGGAAGGGTGGGGGGGGGGGCTGCTAAAAGGATTGGGCTTTCCATGCGGTAACCTTTTTTTTGCACAATATTATGGGGCTGCTCAGGAAACTAGAGTTTTTAGCATGTGGAAAGATTTTGCTGTAGTAGGGTTTTTAATCACCAGATGAACTATGAATTATTTATTGATCTTATTATGTATTTATCTGTGCTTTTATGATCGTTTTTAACTGGATCGAATAAAGATTTGAATTGAATTGAGTGCAGCTGAACTTCAGATTACATTGTATGGGTACAATTAGTCACTTGAAAGGAAACCCGACTTGACCAGCATGATGTGCAATGTTACAAAACATGATCATACCCGCCCACCACTCACCCACCCTGTTACACCGAGTCCAGTTAACGGAGAGCCTTCATATACTGTAGGGTAGGCTTTGATATCACAGGCCCCATATGGGCCTCATATGTTATTCAAAATAGAAAATATGAATTTGTTCTCGCACCTGCTTTAGCAGGAGGGCTTCTCTTTTTACAAATCTGTGGAAATGAGTGAAATCAACAGTGTGGTGAAGATTTAAACACTAGAAAATTGAGGCTAATGCTTTTTTCCAAGCAAAGTACAGCTATATTGCCTAGCTAATAGGGAGGCACCAGCGCAGTTCATCGACCTGAGAAGGATGAAAAGCTCAGTTAGCCCCCAAGGCATTGCAAAACCTGATCTTCACCCTGCATGCTGAGCTATGTACTATGTGCATCAACAGTGGTCTTATTGGATTCAGAAAGCTTGAAGTCAGAGTCAGACGGTTTTTCAACCTCTATGAAACCCCAACTTCTCGCTTTCTTTGATCTCTGCAGTAGGCTCTGAGAATTAGATTAATTTCTCTCTCTAAATGTCTGGGGCAATCACACACAGCCATAGCCTTGAAACGTTTTGGAGGTGGAGGGGTAAAACTGTCAATTGTGTTGCGGAGCTGAAAGTGCCCCATATTCTTGCACTCTCCAGTCATTCCTTCTACAAGGGCCCCAGACTCTGCAATTCCCTTATGAAGATCCCTGCCCTTTTCCACAACCGTCCAACTCTACACAAAGGCATCCATCCACAATGCCCGTGGTTAGAGTTTTCGATCAAGTTTAACTTACTGCTGATTGAAAAAGTGCTGCGCCAGATCACATGAGGGCTGCCCAGCGCAGACAAAGCTCACGTCTGGATCAGGTTGTCATCAGGCATCACGTGGTCCCTGAGAGTGGGCAGCAATCTTAGTGTAAAAAAAAAAAACCAACAGAACATGCCGGCACTCACCTCACCTCCAAGTCCCTTGTCTTAATTTAACTGAAATTTATAAGAGAGGCGCTGCTGCAGCCCAGGGCCGCATGGCTCAGGAGTGATAGATGTACTGGCAATGGCCCCAACGGCCCAGGCTGAAGCCACTTTGCAGCAGTGACTGTGAGAACACGGACGCATGATTCCTTAGACACCCTGGAGAAGAACAATGCATCTGCTCTCTGCTGTCTACAACTCTCGCTGAGAGGGAGAGTAATGCATTCCTGCTGCACAAGCATGTGTACACACCAGGAAGGGGGCTGGGGGAAGAGGGGGCTACTCGGCGAGCGTGTGTGAAAGATAAAGTGCGGTGTCCATGAATCAGGTGCCGCACTGAGCAACAAGAGCATGTACACACCAGAAAGCTCTGCTGTCTGAAGCCTAAGCCTCTGACATCTGAGCAGCCGTGGGGTAGCTCTGCTGTCTGAAGCCAAAGCCTGGTACATCTGTGCAGTCGAGGGGTAGTTCTATTGCACAGGCCAGGGTACGAAGCACTAGTGACCTGGAGGCAGCAGAGGCTGACAGGGGTCATCTATGAAGCAGATAATGAAATACATATGGTCAGAGAGGGTCATAGCATAAAGGCAGTATAACACAGAACAGCGTTACTTATCCCTGGAATAGCTAATAGTGATAATGCACCAACAGGTAAATCACCACTTGTGCAATGGTCTCTGCTCCTCTCACTCTGGGAAGAAAAGGAAACATTTCCAAAGCTCTCTGATATTTTGGTAAATTAACTGCTCCCATAAATGTGCGAGCGGGCATAGAAGGAATATTGTTGTGCCCCCATAATGTGACCAGAGATATTTCCATTGAAACCCGTTTACCTCTGTACTCTGAAACATGACTGTTGGGATCACCGATGATCTCGTGATCATTCTGTTCTGTCTTCCGTTCCCTGCGTGGAACATGGAATGCGGTTACACTGGCAGTTGCTGCCGGGATGCTGTGTGACCGGACGGATTAAAGAGTGAAGGGAAGAAACCTTACCCCGTGTCGTCCTCTTTTCATTGGCGACGAGTTGTCCGGTCCGCAGTCTTTCCCTCCGTCCTTCCTCTGACATCGCGTTGTTCCGTGTCTTCCTGCGAAGCAAGTCCTGTCAGCCGTGTGGAAATCGTCTGAGAGCGACTGAAGTGTCTTTGATGAACACCCAGATACCCAGAGTTGGTTGCCCTGCAAGCCGCATCTTCACTGAAGGCTCCGGTGAGGTGTTAGCGTATTTTGGAGTATTTCTCGCTGTGTCAAGGAGTGTGCATGGCGCGTGTATCAGCATGCGTCACACTGACGCACATCTCTGTTTGAGAGCTTCTGTTCCACGGCAATCTGTGCATACGTCACCACGCTCCGCGTGAGACGTCAAGCGTTGCTAGGGAGCTCGCGTTGTTGTGGCAACCGGCGCGCATACCGGCGCGCGCCACATTGCTGGTTTAAAGCTCCGTTACGCTTATACGCGTGAAACACTTTGACTAGTTGAACTTTTGGGAAGGCAAATTGCGCGCAAATCAAGCGCGTGCCATTTTCCTTTGATGAAGTCTAAGTTTTATTGCTCTGCACCAGTTTAAGTGTTTTCTTGTTGTGGGGCAAGCTACATCCTACGAATTAAGTGGTTCAAAGACAACCAGTGGCACAATTAAGTAATTTTAAAGGAACATTTGGAAGGATGGTGCATTTGCATTTGACAATTTATACTGTGTTATTGTAAAACTGCAAACTCAACGGTGACACGCTCTTCTGGCGATCGTCCTGGTGCACTCATTTATTAGAAGGTGACAGATAAACTTACTCAGCGAGTTATGTACTGGAGCAACACTCTCTCCATGGGCATGTAGGTGATGTGCACTGTTAGTTCTCTTTAAAATACATTACATTTTTGTGCGTTTTTTTATCTATTCAGCTCTATTCTGCAACACAAATCTTATTGTGGTGACTTGTGGCAGCAACTCACCCACGCAAGATTACCCTATGGATCGTGTAATTGCACCACCTCCCTTTCTACAGTCACCCGGTACTCCCCTGTCATTTGGCAACAGTGGAAAGAAACATTTGATGCCTATCTCGAGGCGATTGACGGAGATACCTTCACCTCAAAGAAAAAAAAGCTTTACTAGTATACAATTTGGGTGCCGAGGGAAGAACTATTTTGAAGACCTTACCCCTAGAACTCGTAAGAACATGTGTCAGTAGTGGTGATGAAGGTGATTCTTTAATTGTTGATGAGTATGCCTCTCTCATTAAAACGTTGGATAAGAGATTCAATCCCAAGAGAAACATTGTGCTGGAGCGTCACAAGTTTTTGCAACGTGCTCAAATCCCTGGCGAATCCATTGATGATTTTGTAGCCGCCCTCAGAACCTTAGCCGTCACTTGTAATTATAGGGAGTTCAGAGACGAAATCATCCGGGACCAGCTAATTGAGCGCACTTGCAATAAAAAGATTCAGGAGAAACTTCTATCTTCCGAAGACCCTGATCTAGAAACTGCTCTCATTTTGGCCAGAAGCATCGAGCATTCCCAACTATGCATGAAAGAAATGAGTGGAGCATCCAATGAAATTAAATTAGTCAGCACCAAACCCACTAGTAGAGCCGCCAAAGGGAGCAACACTAACTTACCCAGCATTTCTTCATCTGCATCCTCTTTGCCTAAACCTAAATTTGAAAAATCAGAAAAAGCTGACCTCTCTTGTTACCGATGTGGCAGCAGATCTCATCTGGGCAATTTTAAATTTTGTTTTGCGATTAATCAAACTTGCTTCAAATGTGGTAAGAGAGGACATTTGGCACGTATGTGCAAGGCTACTGTTGCACATAAGGGACAGACAAGAACTGTGAACGCTTTTGAAGAAGATAATGTTAACTATAGTAATGATAATGAAAGCTATGAGTTGTTGATGTTGTCTTCTTCCTCTACTCAACAGGATGGTGTAGTGGAAATTGCCTCCATTGTTGAACCACACAAAAGAAAATCCCCTGCGTGTGTCATAAATTTAAACGGAAGTTGTATAAAGTTTTTGGCTGATTCTGGTTCTCCTTTTACCCTCATCAATGCCAAAGACTTTGAGAGATTGGGCAACGTTCCCCTTGTTCAGTCCAATATAAAGATCTTTGCTTATGGTGGTAAAAGAGTGGAGGTGCTTGGCAAGTTTGAAGGCAAGTTGGAATTCAAAGGGGATTCTACGCTTAGCATTATTTACATTGTAAAGGATGGTGCGAATTTATTGGGATGGGAGGAACAGGGTGAGCTGGGGATCATCCTTGATCCCAACCATCCGGACAT
The DNA here is from genome assembly GCA_963921515.1 of Calotriton arnoldi. Lineage (NCBI taxonomy): Eukaryota > Metazoa > Chordata > Amphibia > Caudata > Salamandridae > Calotriton > Calotriton arnoldi. The sequence continues at coordinate 200,354 of CAWUFW010008212.1, forward strand.
GGTTTTATCGAAATACGAAGCCAAACAATTTTACTCAAATCTTCCTGAGCTTACCCCAGTACATAAGGTTACTGCAGAACTGTTATCCAAGTGTGAGTGGATTCAAAGGTACCCAGAGATTTTCAACGGTGAATTGGGTAAACTCAAAGGTTTTCAGCACCGCATAGTTTTAAAGGAGGGTGCAAAAGCTGTTGCACATAAAGTGCGTAAAGTACCTCTGAGTATGCGTGGTGAGCTCAAACAGGAACTTGAGCGGTTGTGTTCCGTGGGTGTGATTGAGCCCATTGAGGGGTCTGAATGGTTGTCCCCCATCGTTTTGGCGCGCAAGGCTGACAAGTCTCTCAGAATGTGTGTGGACTTGCGCGACCTAAATTCCTGTATATGGGTGGACCGACAACCCCTGCCCAATATAAATGAAATGTTGTCTACACTAGAGGGGGCAAAGTATTTTTCTTCTCTGGATATTTCCTCCGCTTATCATCAAATAGAATTGTGCGTGGACTCGAGACATCTCACGTCCTTTGTGACACCGGAAGGTGCATTTCGTTACGTACGCATGCCGTTTGGTTTAGCATCGGCTTCTGCAGTGTTCCAGCGTCTCATGGGAAGCTTGTTCAAGAACACTGCAGGAGTTGTGTTTTTCCAAGACGACATTTTGATTCATGGGAAAACAGAAGTAGAGCACAATTCCAGAGTCAAGGAGGTTTTGGACATAGTCAAATCTAGTGGTTTAACACTAAGGAAAGACAAGTGTAAATTTTTGCAAGATGGTGTGGACTATCTCGGACACCACATTTCAGAGAAAGGAGTAGAACCCAAAGTTAAACTTCTCGATGCCATTCAGAATGCACCCGAACCACAAAATAAAGACCAGCTTCGTTCCTTCCTTGGCTTAGTGGAGTACTATGCTAAATTTGTGGCTAACTTCTCTGATAGGACAGTGTGTTTGCGTGAACTCCTAAGAAAGAATGTGAAGTATGTATGGTCAGACCAATGTGCTTGTGACTTCAAGTTGTTGAAGGAAGCAATTGTGCAGGCACGCCCACTTAAGTTATTTAACATCAACGATCGCTGCATTGTCACTACCGATGCGAGCAATGTGGGTCTTGGCGTTGTCCTTATACAGAAAAGATCTGACAATAGGGAGGAGACCATTGCTTTCGCTTCTAGAGCACTTCGTGGTTCGGAGAGCACTTATTCCACTATCGAGAAGGAAGCCCTGGCTCTGTGGTGGGGTGTACAGTATTTCCGCAATTTTTTATGGGGGAATGAGTTTGTCCTGAGGACTGACCATAAACCACTGGTAGATCTCTTCACCACCAGGGGTGGTGGCAGAGCCACTCCACGCATAGCCAAGTGGCAGTATAGGTTAAATGAATTTAATTATCATTTGGAGTATGTGCCAGGAGTAAAGAACCACGTTGCCGATTGCCTATCTAGGCTACCACTGTCTGAATCTGTTTGTGATCTTGTGGATGAGGATTTGGAAATGGTATGTGCTGTTAGTGGGGTAGCTGATACAGGTGCTGCTCTGTCGGAAATTGATTGGAAATTGGCTTTGTCGGAGGATAGCGAGATTAGGAAGGTAATGGACTTTGTGGTTCAGGGCTGGCCCAACAACTCGGATTTGATTCCTGAACTGATTCCCTTCAAGAGGATATGTGACGAGTTATCCCTGGTTGACGGGATTCTGCGTAGAGGTAGCTTGTTGGTTGTGCCCGTGACTATGCGCAAGAAGGTTTTGGATCTGGCCCATGAAGGTCATTTGGGCATTCGTGCCATGAAGCGGAGGGTTCGGGAAGATTTCTGGTGGCCGGGAGTTGATAGGTCTATTGAACACTGTGTTCGTGATTGTGGTGCGTGTATCTTGAGTGACAAAACTCAAGTAACCTATCCCTCTCCCATCAAACCCATAGTTGTGGAAAACTCACCCTGGTGCAAGTTAGCCTTCGATATTGCTGGTCCTTTTGGGAGTACAGGCAGTTCTCCCAAATATGCTTTGGTGCTGATCGACTATATGTCTAAGTGGCCAGAAGTCAGGTTTGTGGATGGCATAAATTCTGCAACGGTCATTAACTTTCTTAAGGAGGTTTTTCTTCGGGAGGGTTTCCCAGAGGAGTTAGTGACCGATAACGGGACTCAGTTGGTGTCAGTGGAAATGCAGGAATTTCTGAAAGTACATGGTATCAAACATCCTCACCTCTCTCTATCATCCTTGCAGTAACGGTTTAGTCGAACGCTTCAATCGTGTGATCAAGGATCAGCTACAGTTAGCTTTTGTCAACGGTTTGCACTGGAAGGAGGCGGTTTCCAATATGTTGTGGGCAATGAGAATCACTCCACATTCTAGTACTGGGGTATCTCCTTTCACCTTGCTAAGGGGTAGGGTTGCTGGCTCTAAGCTTAACAAGGATTGGATGTCAAGGAAGGAAGTGGATGTGGAGAGGCTGGGGATGGTAGCTGATGTCAGGGCTGCCGCACAAGCCAGGTACGCCTCAGATCGTGTAAGGGCATCTCCAGTACGTCAGGGAGACTGGGTGAGAATCAAGAAACCTGTTCTCGTTCGCAAGGGTTTGTCCCGGTTTTCCGACCCAGTCAGAGTGAGAGAAGTAAGAGAGCATGTTGTTGTGTTGGAGAATGGGAAGATCTGGAACAAGTGCGCTGTCTCAGTAGTGCCAGAGTCAAAAGCTGAATTTGTGAAAGGAAAACTTGGGGTTTACACTCCTTGCACGACTCCGCCTCTCTTGGGGGAAAGTCCAAAGGTTTCTGTTCCTGTCAGGGAGGTTGTTCCCCGAGCAAGCTCTTCTAGGTCAAGGGTTGTTCCCTCTAGATTCCGGGACTATGTAAGGTATTGAACATTATGATTTATTTTTACCTGTCACCTGTACATCTAATGTGTTTTATTACTATGTTGACAAAAATGTTCTCATCATTCTTTTGTTTGTATTTGAAGGAAGGGGGGTGTGTTGGGATCACCGATGATCTCGTGATCATTCTGTTCTGTCTTCCGTTCCCTGCGTGGAACATGGAATGCGGTTACACTGGCAGTTGCTGCCGGGATGCTGTGTGACCGGACGGATTAAAGAGTGAAGGGAAGAAACCTTACCCCGTGTCGTCCTCTTTTCAATGACCAAACAGGCCAGTTCTACACAGTGGAGTGGAGGGGACCTCAGTCAGTTCTGGCCGGTTATACACTGCGTGTTGCATTCTGGAACTTGCAATTTGACTTTTACCATTGTAATTGAGGGTTCAAAACCTCAGCATGGAAAGGGCTGGCGACTAAAAAGCCAGATGTAGCTGAGGCCGTTCGCTTGGCAACTACAGATCTGCCCCTCCGCCCTCTGACATATAACAGTCACACACATTCCATTTGCGCTCCCTTCACTCACTCTCTGGCCTCACACATGCCGCGTCCTCCCTCTGGGCTCTTGTGTTTACACCTGGATCACCCAGCAGCGAGGGAGGGACGAGAGACCTGGAGGGAGGAGAGAGCAGCAGTGGAGGGACGAGAGCCCAGGGATATTAAGTGATAGCGAGGGGCAAAGAAGAATTAACAAGCAAAAGTAAAAACGGCAGGAAGGAGAGAGACTGCGGTGTAACATCCACTGCTGCCGACTTCCGACCTGGGGAACCGGGTTCGAGTCTGGGCAGTGGTAAAACTGCATTTAAAAATAAAAAATACATGACATCGATTGTCACTAAAAAGATGGCAGGAATGCCGATAAACCCAAAAAATATATATATCCAGACTTGGGAAGACTACAAGGAACCCTGAAGGAAGAGGGGGAGTGGTGAGGAGTAACTCAGGGGAAGTACCAAAAACAAAACCAGGCACTGCCTTCTCCTGCGGGATAACCAAAAGAAACCATTAGTGAAATCGCCATGGGAGGAAGGAGCCACACAAAGGAGGGACAATTGCAGTAATAGACCAATAAGGAGCCAGCATTTCTGAAGGCTGCAGCTAACAACCAGTTGCAATGGTGGGTTTGCCAAAGCCCCAGAGAGAGATACAACAGATCAGCGCTGATGCTCGACCTAAAAATTATAACTATCTCCTGCACGACTACCAGTCTGGGTTCAGATCACGCTGCAGCACAGAAACCAGCACCTTACACATCGGAGATGATGCCCTCTTGACCACAGATGAAGATGACACCTGCTTCTTGATACTGCTGAACCTCTCAGCTGCCTTAGACACAAATCGACCATCCCACCCTCATGTGCACCCTGGAGTCTTGAATGAGATTCACCAGCATTATCCTTTACTGGTTCTCCTCCTGCCTTTCCAACTGAAACCAGTTTGTTTGCATGAGCATCTCCAGGCCGTAAAAGATCCCCATCACCTGTAGAATCTGTCAGGGTTCCATACTGTCTTCTGTTATCTTCAACCTCTACTTGGAGCAGCTTTGTGTTCTACTAACAGATAACAGCATCAAGATTCACCAATATGCAAATGATACACAACTCGACTTAAACATTTCCTCTGCTTCAAACATCACCTCAAGCACTGCCTGCACATCAACCAGACCTGGACCTGGATACCCATTGCCTAACTGAAGCTTAACCCAGCCCAAGACAGAATTCCTGTTATTTACCAAGAACAAGAAACAATACAAACCTAACTTAATGACATGAACCTTGACGGCTTTGAAGTCCAACTTTCCCCAAATGCCAAATCACTCGCATTCACCTTTAACACCATACACACACTCAAGGAACACATAGCTAAAAAAACACAAGGACAGTCTGGAACCAGCTCTCTTCTAAAGAAAGAACAACTATTTCTTCCAGAAAGAGACTTCAGAACTGCTGTTCAAGCTCTCATACTTGCATATCTGGATTGTGGCAACGCCATGCTCCATGGCCTCTAAAACTTCACACTGGCACTCCTAGGGGCATTGTGAAGATAGCGCTGTCCTCCGTAGAGGGGCGTCCCCCATTCGCACTCAAATTGATACAGTTTTCAAATTGTAATTAACTTTCTTGACCAGTTGTATTTCTTGTGTTCAAATAAAGTTTTATTCAATTTTAGCTTTTTGCTTGTTTTCCTTTACTTCAAACAAATCAAATTCATGTTTTCATGCTCAATACATGTTAGAAATGCTCCATGAATCGTCCTTAATTTTGCGAAAAATCAAATGTATTTCAAATAGCCCTAAAAACATTTTAGTAAACATTTTAAATGTGTGCAAAATAAAGGTGGCAAGCAGTAATAAAGAGGTGTCCACCAATATAAAAAACACGGTATCCGGATGAACTAATAAGTGAAACAACCAAAAATGGAGTGCGACAAATAATTTTGCCCAAAAGTGCATAAGAGATCTACTATCAACGGATGTATGAAGTTAAGCGTATCACTAATAACTCACGTGTGTGACTGTCTTAAAAAAGCGAGATGCAGTGGAAAAAAAGAAGTGAAAAAATCAAGAAAAGCTCGATAATCGGTTCTGGGGAAGAGCAAGTGCTTACCGAATGTGTACGAAGAGAATCTTCGAAACAATGTACGCGGTGGAGGCTTCCGGTGTATACGGAAGTCAAAGAGTGTGGCGCTATATAATGATGTCAGCAGTCACCTGACCTTTATAAAAAATAAAAAAGTATTTAAGAAGTTATACCAAGACATTCCTAGGGGCATGCCACACCATGTCTCATACAAGCCCTGAGGAAATATCACCCCCATCCTGATGGAACTCCATTAGCTTCCCATGCCACTTGCACCATATTTAAAACCAGATGCATTAATTACAATGTCAAAGCTCCCACTTGCAGACAAGCTTACCATCACTGGCAGGAGACCTTTTCCATTTATGCACCCAAGATCTGGACCAACAACTGTGTGTATATATGTAGCAACACCACTACCATACATGCATGTGTTTAGGGGTACAGAAGCTCAGTGCTATGATTCCAGGTTCACCATTATCAGGAAAACTTTGGGTAAATTGGGTAGTAGGCTCCCATTGCATGACTCGGATAAAAAGGCCTGGTCAGAATATAATTGGTGCAAAACATGGTGTGCTTCCACCACCTCGTTGTGTATTTATGTATATGGTTTTTCTATAGCGCAAACGTCGCCAAAAGGTAGCACTGTACAGTGTCAAAGACGAGCTATATATATACCACCCCCACGCAGCTCTGATTTAGGAAACAGTTGAAGACTCACCTCTTAAAAAGAACACTACATCACAATGTATTTATTACCTGCAAACAACCAAGCTACCTCTCATATCACTTGTTGATTTTAAGCTCGTCTTTGACACTGTACAGTGCTACCTTTTGGCGACGTTTGCGCTATAGAAAAACCATATACATAAATACACAACGAGGTGGTGGAAGCACACCATGTTTTGCACCAATTATATTCTGACCAGGCCTTTTTATCCGAGTCATGCAATGGGAGCCTACTACCCAATTTACCCAAAGTTTTCCTGATAATGGTGAACCTGGAATCATAGCACTGAGCTTCTGTACCCCTAAACACATGCATGTATGGTAGTGGTGTTGCTACTCTGTGCCTAAGTGAACCAGAGTGACACAAGCAACACAAGCCTGAGGGTTCCATTTTCGAAGTCCCTAGCCTGGTCATGTGCAGATACAGGAGAATTTGCTTTCTCAGACAGTGGAAGCGTATTGCTGATATTACCAAGACTAGAAGGAGGGAACCCAGACATTTTGGTGGGAAAGAGGCAACTGGCTTCCCCTTAGAAATTCAAATAGCTTGTTTCTGATACAGAGGGCTGCTGATTAGTCTCTGTGAGATGACATTTGGTGGATGGAAGGTGTGAAGGGTGGGACTGCAATACCTGTTTCAGTGTGTGAAGAGTCCTTTAGAAGGGGAGCAGTCCTCGATCTGTCTTCCTGATCACAGTCAGATGAGGCTGTTGATAGTCAAGGTACAGACTGCTCACACGTCTAGTGCCTCTGTTGTGGGGGCTCCAAACTGAGGGTTGCCATGCTGTGAAGAGCATCACCCAAGACAAAGGCTTAGTCTGGAAGACCGCCTCAGAAGGACATATGAAAGGGGAACTGACCCCCAACCGATTCTGCAAAAGGAGACAGAGAATCTACATTCCTATCTACAAACTCTGTGTAAAAGTGGGAGATGTTGATCAACTTATTGTTCCAGTTCTAAGCTCTCTTCAACAGAGAACTGGGTGCTCGCTTCACAGACATGAGGGGACATCATCTGGAGTCCAAACCGGAGGAGGAATTGTTAACTTGTCCTGTGAGCTAAGACGTCAACCCTGAGCAAGAGGGAAGGAGTGTACCTATCCTGCAATAGGAGCGAACCATTTGAAGGAGCAGAAGAAGCACCCACTAACTCACTCACAGAATACATAATTTGAGTGAATATGATCGCCAAACCATCTTTACAACTCTGGGAAGAACCATGGACTTTTCAAAGTATGCTGAGCAGCCTCTCCATGTTATCCCGGTCATCTCCTCTGAGGCACTTGTGCCCAGGGTTAGCTGGCCCAGCTGAAGCCATGATATACACTTTCCGTGTAGCACCTGCTGTGTGCCAGTGACCCCAGACAGCATGATCGTGGTACCACTGACCCATTTTGTGCAGCCCCGATCAATGTGAAGTAATGATTGCAACCTTGCGTGACCTACTAAGGTGCCCCTATGAGTAGAGTACCTGGCACAGGCCCCAAGAGTGCCTGGGAGGAAGAACTACTCAGAAGAGCAAGGCTATTGCCTCGAGGCTGCCAATGGTGAAGTTAGCACCTGTCAGCCATGATCCTGAAGAACTACGTGCCCGATCAGAACATTACCATTGTGCTCCAGCATAGTGCCAAGAAGGGTGTCATTGCTGCTGGAGCCCTGCAGCTAGGGCTGCCAAACCCATCCACCTGGGAACTACTGACCAAGACTCAGCAGAATGAGGAACCAGGCTCACCGAACTTGCAAAGCCCACCTGTAACGACTGACCAGGGAGCACAGAAGAGGTCTAAAGCCATAAGCACTGGTTCCTGTTCTGGCCCTTCAAAGATCTGCAGTGTGACTGACAGCCATATACCTGCAGCAAGGCTGCCATATGTCATGCACATTAACTACGCCCATCACTAGTGAACCAGGCGACCGAAGGAAGGCCCAACTCGGCCCAGCACTGCACCAGGGGAATCTGGTGAGAGACTATCTGGCCCTCAGAGCTCAGAAGAGACAGTGTGCTAAGAGAAATGGGGGGAAAAGCACTGCACCTAAACATAGAGACTACAGCACAAGAACCCTAAACCCCAGGGATGGGGGAGAGAGATAGGGGTAAGAAGAGTACTTAGATTGCGACCCAACTTTGAAGTGCATTAGACTAAAAAAGTCAGGTATCTAACATTATTGCAGTTGTAGTATGTGCTTTTTGACCTAATAAAGCACTTGTCTTTTTCTGAAGAGAAGCACTGGGCTGGACAACTATCTTATTGAGTTGCTGGGTACAGTATAGAGTACTGAGCCCGTGTGCCCCCATATTAACCTTCCCGGAGAAGCCTGTGACTGCTGGCCACAGCTACCACTTGGAGTCAAGCGCTAAAAGGGTTGTACTTGGCCCAGTTTGCAGAGCCTCCATAGGATGGTGTCCCAGGACGGTAGACACAAATGGTCTTAGCCCATTGGCTGTAGCCCAGTAGCCTCTGCCTGTCCCGTGGCCTCCTGAACGGGGACTGACAAGTTTAATGAAACATTTATGGTGGCAATACTTAATGCTGCAACAAGTGTTTCTTTGATTTAGTCAATAATTAAACTTGCTCTGAAGTGTCGCAAGAATACATTAAAATGTCACACACAACATGATGGTAACGTGGAAATGTCACATATAAACAAGCTCCAGACCTGGGACCCATGTTGAATGCTCCCTTAGTGGAATCTGTGTGCAGTTGGAAATGCACATGGTCAATGGCATTTAACCTCTAGATCAAACTTTGTTTACATTTAGTACTTGAGCTACTGGTAGCTCTCCATCTACCTGTAAATAGCTCTCCTGTGTGCAGCCCATCCTTCTAAATTAGAAGCTTTTGCTTGGTCGAATTAATATGTATATTCCAAAATTGAAAAGCATATATTTGAGACAACAATGTGTGTATTTCCAGAACTCATAAGCTTAGCTAATGTTTGAAGACAAATGGCTGGATTTTCCAAAAATGTTTAAAGCGGATATTTGAGTACTGAAACATCAGGGTTGGGGAGACGTATCAGTAAAATTATTACCTTGGTAAAAGGCAGTGCAGCTATGGCTGTCAAGTATTAACTCTGTAGAAGCATTACAAATTGATAAAGCCATGTTGACAGTACTGCAGGGAATCTTGCTTGATGCACTGAGGTAATCACTGCTGCTAATCTTACATGGATGGGCCAATAAAGTAATCTTGTCTGACATGGTAACTATTGCCACACTAATAATATTAATAGCTAAATAGGATTATGATTGAACATAAGTAGCTCTTATAACAGAAAAGGTTGGACACCTGCTCTAGAATCTCCCACAGCCCCGGACTGAGAAGAGAAAAGTAGAAGACAAAATGTTGACCCATGTGATCGCCCACTGCAGTTATTTCTCAACTTCTGTTCCCTGAAGCACAGGTGAGCACTGCTGAGGGTGTGCCGTGCTTGAATGAGGTTACTCCAAGCGTGGCTTGGTCAGAGAGGGCAGTTCCTGGTTTAGGATGAACAGAGTGGGCATATGGTAGGCAGAGATTGGTATATAGTGTTCAGGGTATGTAGAGACTGGGCATAGGAGAGCTTATTAGAGATGGATACCAACACAATTAAGGGCTCCACTCGATGTTCAATTGGGCTGTTAAAAAGGACCAATAAGTATAGTGAACGAAACGCTTAACGATTGTATAGCATAACACTGCAAATCCCATTTAAAAAAATGCCTAGCCCATCGCGCTTTTTATCATGAACATACTGCTGTTGTTGCAAAGACGACTTAAATAGCACTGGACAAAAACACCCAGCTATGAGTAACCAATGAATGGCCAGATGTGTCCGTTAGCCTACTTCTGCCATAATGGACATGGTGTGGGTTTGCGAATGGTATGCACGTGTGTCCATAATGTTTTTATTACTTATACAATGTTTGGATACAGTTTTTGAGTGTGACTGAGATGTTCTTGCGCCCACCGTTACTGTAGCAAGTTACCATCATTTCCTCATGCTGTATTTGTGCAAACATTTTGGCAGTAAAGTAATCATACCTGTAGTACTTTTCCCTGCATAGGCTGCTTAACTGCTGCAATATCCCCACGTCAGGAGGCTATTTCTTTTCATTTATTTATTTTGAAGTTTGTAGAGCGCACAGCTACCTCCAACGGAGGTGTCCCGGCGCTAATTGCGGAGAACAGAAGGCGGAAGCAAACTGCCAAGAGTTCCAGGTACTAGAGGAGGCTAAAAAAACCAGGTTTTTAGGAGTTTGCGGAAGGCAGATTCTGAATTGGCCTTCCTTATGAACTCGGGTAAGGAGTTCCAAAGATGGGCAGTTCTTACCGTAAAAGACCGGCCACCTAATCTGGCTTTTTTGAAACGGGGAGTGGCAAGAAGTACTTGGTGATTAGATCTCAGAATCCTCGTCTGATGATATTTGCGGAGTCTTTTTCTCAGGTAGTGGGGGCCCGTTTCTTTAATTGCCCTGTAGGCGAGGGTTAGCGCCTTGAATTCTACCCTCCTTTTTACTGGCAGCCAATGTAGGCTCCGTAGATGGGAGGAGATGTGGTGTCGTGTTGGGATATTTCTAATGAGCCTGGCGGCCGCATTTTGTATAGTCAGGCAGACCCAGGTACAGACTGTTGGCATAATCTAACTGAGACGTAATGAGTGCATGAACTACAGTCTTTCTGCAGTCCATGGGTAATAGATGGAGAAATCTCCGTAGTGACTTCATTTTCCAAAAGCATAAAGAGGAGACATGACTAATCTGAGTCTTGCAAGAAAGGCCGGAGTCAAACTTGAACCCCAGGTTCCTGGCCGAGGGCACAGGGTGAGGTGGGGGATTGAGCTCATGGAGAACGTTAAGTAAGCACTCCATATCCAGGGCTAAATCAGTGTGTCCATGGGCGCAGCCATCTTGGCTATGACGTTGAACCCCAGCCCCGACCCGCAGAAAGAGTCCACTTGAAAATCAGCGGGACACTGACCGATCTTGTCGCTCATGAACAAGGTAGACGGACTCAAATATAGACTGTTTCTACATATGTACAAACGAGACGGCCATGTTTGAATACAAATCCAATGTGCATCAAATGTTAGACCTTGTACATAAGCTCGCCTCAATAAAGAAAACTATCAAAAACCAGTTTTTATAGAATTATTGGCCGATGTGTCTCATATAACAATTAAATCAGCTCTTTGATAATAAAACTCTTATGCTCGTATAAACGACGTAATTCCAAATTTACTTTTCTCAGAGAAAGATTTCACTAGCAACTTCCGATGGTATGAACGGCTCGGTGAGAGAGAGACTTATTTAACAGTACCGTGTGAAAAAGGCAAAGCTTTCATCTTCCCACTTGGTAGACAGTGTAGATCTTAAATGTAAACCTTTCTTCAATTGGTCATACGCGCAGTCTAAGATAGCTCTCTATTGGATGTTGTTGGTGGGCCATGCGATTGAATGTTTACAAGTGCATACTTTTGAACTATAGGCGATTTGCTAGCACCATACACCGATGACAAAACTAAACAAAAATTTTTGCAATGCCGTAGCTCTCGCATTTAAATGCGAGACCTATGGCATTGCAAACAAGGGGCTGCCATTGTCCCGGCTCAATAAAGAAAAAGTACATCTACCGTGTAACAAACAAGTAAAGGGGCCAGTAGCCATGGGAGGCTACAAATGATGACATGACCGTACTAAGGAGGGACTAACAAGCCTATTAAGGAATCGAACGCCAGTATTTACGAAGGACAAAGACACAAGCCGATGAAAAATATGGGCGGAACTTCTCCACCATACTCTACCTACAACAGATCGCCAGAGAAGCGATTGCGCGCTGGTTCAGGCTCGACCTAAAAATATAGGATCACCAACCAGCAGCATTACTACACGGTTCTGAATATTTAAGCATTTCACAAGGTTTTATACAAACCCAAGGGCGACGCAAAAATTAGTCCTTCTTGACAACAGAAATACTTATGCATATATCCATCTTAAGAATAATATTTTTTGGGCAAATATAGGTGCTGTATGTGGAAGACATTGTTTAATTTTGATGTGTTCCTTGTGTTTGGTTAAAAAAACAATAGACTGAATCAAATAAATATTTTGGGATTTCTGTTAGTGTGACGCACTGAAATGGCAATCTGCAAAAGAAAACATATAGAGTAAGTTTTGTGTTACGGTCTTATTGCAGACCAGTCCATACCTTATAGTCTAACATTCTATGCTTGAAGGAGATACAAGCTACATAGTTCCCCACAGGATGCCATTAGTATACCTTGCTCTATGATTGCAGACTGTTTGCATTACTTTATTTCAGAGCATTGTGGTAATTTTGAAAAGCAAAGTTCTGTGTAATCATTACTTTCCTCCAATCTTTCTTTTTAATGTATTTTTGCACTTGAAATAACAAAAAGAAAATGACAGTCATGCGCAACTGGCGCCCAGTTCAGCAAATACCTATTGCAGGGTCACAGCTTCAATTGCATAATGGTCATTACATACATCCAGGCATAGAAGCACAAGTAGCCAAGACAAGCAGACCACTCTGAGGCAGCAATAGCTGGCCAAATCACATAGCCCTCAAGACACCTGAACCCTCCCATCCACTGTATCATTTGTTGCATCAATACAATCACCCACTGTGTCTAATCCGTAATATGCTCTCCACCATCCCCACATCTTATGGAATTTACGGGGCAGCCCCTACTACGGTAGGTTACTTTCTCGACTGCTATGTAAAAATCCATTCCTTGTCACCATTCAAGCATGGAGGAGGTCCCTGGGGCACCCCAGTACCTTGCTGTGTCTCTTTTGGCCACCACTAGACCCTGTGCACTAAACAGAAGCTTAAATCGAGGTAGGTCTATATTGTTGGGGATTCCTAGTAGAATATATCTTGGATCAAGTGGGAGAGGCGCATCCAATATATGCAAAAGTTCCTGGATGATCTCATTCCAGTAGGATAGTATGTGTGGACATTCCCATATTGTGGGCATGTGGGAACCCATGGCAAAGGAGCATCTTAGCCACATACGTCTGGTGCCCCTCCCCATGCTATGTAGATGAAGGCCATCATAATAAACCCTACGTAGAATTTCAAACTGGATGAGACGTAGGCATGCTTTATCGCAACCTCACAAGGGTGCATCTATTCTGCCTCCCAGTCAATTTCCTCCAAGGCACCCAGATCTCGTGTCCATCTCTCTCTCAGCTGTCACAGCGAGTCTTGCATGTTTTTATTTATAGTTCTATAGGTCTAAGATATGGTGCCCCTGCCAGATTCCTCCATTAAAATACGCCACTCAAGAGGGGCATATTCCGGGATGTCCGTCCCGTTCAACCCCTCCGCTTGCTATGCATGGCGTAGCTGAGCATATTTTAAAAACTGAGTTGGGTGTAACTGATAGTCCCGTCGGACAGAGGAGAATGTCACGAGTGTCCCGTTCTCAAGGATATCCCTATTTTAGAGATGCTTATTGTGTCCCATTTCCCAAAACCCCGAAGTTTGGTTACTTCCCTGAACTACACCCCCTTCCAGAGCAGTGTTTTTTGGGTAATCGTGTGTGCCCATCCCAGTGTAATCGTATGTGCCCATCCCAGTGTTCTCGTTGCCCTATGCCATGCCGACAGGGACACTTGTGTCACCTGGGCCAGACTCTGGGCCCCCCCTGCCCCCATATAGGTAGTGTATGTAGGAGTGCTTCTCCAGCCCTGCACGCTCCAGTCAGAATGTCCGGTGGTCCCAAGGGGCATATATCTAGTCGTTGAAAGCAATTAAGTCAGCAGTCCAGTAATAACTTCAGATATCTGGGAATCTGGAACTGCCAACCCCCCATTATACTGAAACCGCTGCAAGGTCCGGAGTGATATACGGGGGTGACCTTTATCCCATAACAAAGCCCTTCACTCTTCGTTGATTTTGGTAAACACTCACAGGGCCATGTGTAGTGTGTGTTTTGGAGCACGTATAGTAATTTATGTAGGGTGATCATTTTAAAAAGTGCCGTGAGCCCCATCAAGAAAAGGGGAGCCCCCTCCATCTGTCTACATCAGTTAAAAAGTTTGTAAGTACCCTCCCAACATTTCGGCTAGTGCAAACTTGTTTATGCGCAGTAATGAGGGTCCCTACATAATTAAAGCCCTATGTGGACATTCGGAGGCCCTGTGGTAGGGGCAGAGTACCCAAGGGAGCCTGCGGGACATATAGCACTGATTTCCTCCAATTGATTCTATACCCTGAGTGGGCCCCATAGTCCTCCAGCACTTCAAAGAGGACCAGGATGGTGGCATCTGGGTCGATCACATAGAGAAGCATGTCATCAGCGTACAGGGATAGTGTCTCCTCCCTCACGTCTGTGGACAAGATTTGAAACCCTCAAATTCCTGGGTGTTGTCGGACCTCGCATGCCAGGGATTCCAATGTGAGGGAAAACAGTGACGGAGAGAGGGCACCCCTGTCTGGTCCCCCTGCCGATTGGAAACTCTGCCAATACCTTTCCATTCATCCTAACTGTTGCCACTGGATTTTTGTATAACACCGCAACCCAACTACGGAATTGTGGGCCAAAGCTGAACTTCAGAAGCGTCTGCTCCAGGAATGGCCGAAGGACAGCGTCAAAAGCTTTCTCAGCGTCTAACGAGAGAAAGATATGGGGAGGCAATCAGGCCTGTACTGTTGATAACCATACATGTTTACATCTCAAGTTATGGCGTGTCGATCTACCGGGCATAAATATCGACTGGTCGCGGTGGATCAGTGGTGTAATAACCTGCAAGAGACGCGTGGCCAGAATGGTGGCCAACAACTTTGTTTCAACATTTAGGCCATGATTATGATGGCAGTCAGTCAGACCGCCACCCGCTATTGCGGCCGTCAGGAGACCGTTCAACAAGCATGCAGCAGTCCGACCACCGCATTTCGATGCAACCGCCGGGCTGGCAGTCAAAGTTGTTAGAACCACGGAGGTGGCATGCTGCACCCATGGCAAAGGGCCGCAGCAAATGCCGCCGCCGTGCAGCAGCTCCTGCACGTCCATGCACCATGTGCCATGTCGTGCACAGCACACGGAGGTGAGTCGGGGCATTACATGTGCCCCCAGTGCCACTTTTCGGTGGCCTATGACGGGAGTGGGCCTCAAATATCTCTTTCTGACAATCTTTTCATGTCGGTGTTCTCGCCATGAAAAGGCTGTTAGAAATGGATATCCAAATCTCGATGGCGGTGCCTGCCTCGGCACCGCCACCATTGTTAGACGCTCGTACTACCGCTGCCTCGTCGGGAGTGTTTATAAAACTCTGGAATGTCATATGACCCGGAGTCTTTCCCATTTTTAATTTGACTATGGCATTGTGAACCTCGCTTAGCGTGATTTCTACCTCCAGCAACTCTTGTGCCTATGTGTCTAAAGTTTGTGTAATAACGGAGGTCAGGTATGTTGCTATGGCCTGCGAGTCATAGAGCGGTCTGGCTGCATAGAACTGCTTATAATACAGAGCAAATTCATCCACTAATAGAGCATCTGTTTCTAGACGAGCCCGTCTGATCCTTTCCTCCATTCTTAAACTATTCTTCCACCACACCAAAAAGTTAATAAGCCTTCAATTGATTCTATCTTTGCTAGAGCAAAGAATGCGGTGGGTAAGGTTTTGACTTGGGGTCAAATTAAAGGATCAGGCGTAATGCTGCCTGCAAAGAAACAAATCCCAGCAGACCTAATCCCATACCGTATTTTTTTTACTCTTTTTCTACCGAGTTGTTTCTCTGCTAGGGTCTAGTATTTTATCTTTCTCCCAGCCACCCTCTGTGTATGGGTCAGCATGAGCACCTTCAAGTGGCTTTCGGGCAATACAGTCTCTCCCTAAATGATATAATAATGACATGAAAAGCCCCACCAATAAATCAAGCGCTATGTGTTTCAGCACACTACTAAGGAAGTACTACAAGTGAAAGGCTCCAACTCTGACAAATCCCTGGTCTCCTTGCTCATTGACAGCACTCGACAGTTTTCAATGGCGTACTTACAGTCCACTGCATTTGTAGGTGATAAAGTATGGAAAATAAGCCAGAGCAAAGCAGTTTCCAAAATGAAAGAGGGTCATTTTCTTGGTTGTTGAAGAGTCTTTTTGTGCCTCAGATATCAAGGAGCCTAGAGCCCGCTGTAAGGGTCAACTGCAGGTCATCAGGTGTTCCTGTGCAGGTATTTATGGCAATTGGACCTGGAAAAAATACTACAATTACCGATTAAAATGCCAAAATATCAAAGAAGAAACACTCGCCATCCGAGAGGACTGACCATTAGTATACAATCATATGCGGAAACCGAGAAATCCAGACCACCGGTGCCTGTGAAAACATGAGTCTGGAAGACACTCAATCACATTAGGGTTTATAAAAGGCTCTTGCCAAGCACAAGTGTTAATTCGATATATCAGTTTGTCAGGAAGTATCCCCATAGGCTAGTCCACATAGCACACTAAACATTATCGGATCTGAGAGTTAGGTTTGGGCTTCGATCAAGCTTCATATAAGGTAACGCACTTTCACTACATGCTTTCAGGCAGAACACATATCGCCATACAATACAATAATTTAAACTCTTAAAACTTACATTTTCGGGCAACCTTAATCCAATGTGTGCAATGTCACGTATAAGTATATAGTACAATGTTTTGAATATTTGTAGTTAATAAAAATTATCAGCACATTTTATCATTCACTATAATTATAAACGAGAAGGGGTGAGTTGTAACAGAGTTTCTGTAACACACGAGGGTGATAAACAGTCTTGATATTTTTCTTAAAAGGAAACGGTGGACATTGATAAGAGCATAAAATGCAGCAGAAGCCCTCAATTAACCGGTCAAACATCTAACCACTCGTTATGGTAACTTACGGTGATCATCTGTCTGTCCTTACGTGAATTCAGCATTATCTGTGTCGCTGAACTTCGGATGTCATGTTTTAGAGCTTCCGGGTCGCAAAGCAACCAATATCACGGCTGAACATGTCTGAGAAACGTCTGTGAGTAGACGGAATGCCTTCATGTGTAAGGTGACATAGGATTGGAGCACTGGAAGAACACTAGCAAATCACAGTGGACCCTCAGATTTCCGAAGTGCTTATTGGCTCTGGAGCCTCCTCATGCAAGACGTGCATGTGTCATCGTCTTACTGTCTGATGTCTCTCAGATGGAAAAGAGGGCTTATATGGAGGGTCGCCTAAGGTGATTTAGTCTCACATTGGGCGGCGACAAGCTATTATGGGCTGTGCAGGCAAGGCTGGGCTGGTGCTGCCTGCCGTTCTGGATCGGAAAGAGGGAGGGAGTAGAGGCGGACAAGTTGCAGTTTTATATAGCGTGAACTTCGACCCGCAGCTGTTGGAGGGGAGCGCTTTACACGTGCACCAGTTAAGTTATACAAGGGCATATTACATTTTTTTTTGTAGACACGGGTATATTAAGTGATATGCACAGAATCAGAGGATGTAGAGCCGACGTCGAGACTCGAACCTGGTTACCTAGTTCCAAGGTCGGCAGCTCTGGCCCTTATGCTGCATTCTCTCCAACAAATAAGCGGGAGAACTTGAAGCAGGTGGCTGGGTCGGACTGGGATTGAAAATAGTTGCGGGCAGCAAAGTAAATGTGACCTCCGTTAGTAAATTAGGTAGCTAAAAAAAGTGGCACATGTTTACAAGTTGGTGCAGTTTTGAACTTGTAAAGACACAATGTTGTAGCGTCCTCCCCAGCCCGGGTACATGTAAAAGATCACGCTACATATGAAGCTTGGTGCTACACATTATTATTCCTCAGCGTGTAACTGTTAACTGAACACGCTACATCATGAATTCTATCACCCACGCCCAAGTACTTAAGTCACTGTTCTACAGATTTGTCAGGAACAAACAGGGCCCGTCATCTCTAACTCACAAGACACCACATTTCCCCCTTTGTTAAATATAAAATAAATATATACATCACAACTCTTCAATAAGTCGTTTTGGTGCGCAAATCAATCGCACAAATCTTGTCATGTAAGGCTGCGGAGAAATTGGAGAAGTGTCGCTGGGCTCTCCGGATTCTCAAGTCGATAAGTCTCACTTTTGACATCTAGAGTAGGTGAATGTCGAGGCAGGTTCTTGAAATGCGAAGAATCTCACACAATGAACTTTTCAAGGACAGTGAGCAGCACCTGACCTTTACTAATCGCAACCCTCAGTGGGTCAACATCAAAAGGAGCATCAGACTTGCGTCTCTGTATCTACCTGGCAATTACTTGATCTCCTCTTTTGAACACAGTTCTCCAAGCACAGTGGCGTCCATTCGCATAGGTCTTCATTTTCCGTTTGTGAGAAGAATCAGTAGTGCACAGTTTATCACTGTCAATAGATCTTTCAATGGTCCATTGTGGCAATTTGGTTCCTATGGCTCTCCCAAACAATAAGGTGGCATGGCATTCACCAATGGTAGATATTGGGAGGTGACCTGTATGCATGAAGTGTAGACTAAAGAACTGATTTGAGTTCAACTCTTCCAGCGCAGCACGCTGAACGGTCTTCTTGAGGGTGCTCATAAATCTCTCGACAAAACCATTCGCCTGTGACCAGAGAGTTGTGATTTTTCTGACCCTTGATATTTAGATTAGCGAGAAAATCTGTAAATTCTCAACTATTGAAAGGTGGGCCATTGTCAGATTTCAAAATCAAAGGAACACCCTGTGTTGTAAAAATACTTTCTAATCTCTTAATGACTCTGTCATGAGTGGTTGATGGTAGATTTTCCACAAGGGTAAAATGGGAATATTCATCAACAATGACTAGTAGATGATGTCCATTGTCAAAAGGTCCAAAAACACGATTGCAATCTTTTCCCATGCATGCTTTAGAGGATCATACATGTATAATGGATGCAGGGTTGTTTTGGATGACAAGCAGTTGCGCGAATGACAGGCCCTTAATTCTTTTTCAACTCTTTAATCAAGACAAGGGAACCACACTTGGACCTCTGGAGCTCGTTAGTAGCAACAATTTCACAATGTCCCGCGTGCCAGTTCAATGACTTGTTGTCTCAGACTTTCAGGTATGACGGTTCTCGAGCCTCATAATATAATGCCTTCTGTAGTAACGGAAAGTTCTTACTGCACATTTTTGAATTTCTGATATTCTAGGCCATCATGGAGAGGTCGAGCATGCTTTCTCCAAGATTGATGGGCAATAATGTCTTTGAGGGTTTGAAAATCTCTGTGATTTGTTCCTCTTATATGGCAGCAGGTATACTGGATTTCACTATGAAGTTAACATAAGAATCAGCGTTTTAGAAATTATGTCATGACACGTTAATGGTACACATGTAAGGTAGTCAGCAGGATTTTGATCCTTTTCCTGGACGATGCACAATCGTACAATCATACTCCTGCAGTCGCAACCCCCACCTCTCAATACGCGGGGGCATCTTGGCTTAAGGATTTCCCCAAAAATGGTGGGCAATGCTTGGTGGTCGGTGTCAACCGTGAAATGCTTCCCATACAGGAACACATGGAAATGTTCACAAGCCAACACCACAGCGAGGCTTTATTTTTCTGGTTGTATCATGTCACGTTCGTGGATGACAAACTCATCCTAGCATAATCCACGATGTGATGCAATTGTGATCTCCAGTGCGCTGGGCAAGGATGGCACCCAACCCCATTGGGCTTGGATCAACAACAACCTCCATCTGCAATTTCAGATCAAAGTATGCCATTTCAGTGGCGTTCTCAATTGCATGTTTGATTTTCGTGAAGTTTTGTTCATATGCACGTGACCATTGGAATGGAACATTTTGTTTTGTTAAGTCTCTCAATGGGGCACTCGCAGTAGCAAAGTCGCGTATATACCTTGAACAGTAACTGACCACACCAAGGAAGGATCACAGCATTGTGGGAGAGAAGTGGATGACAAGGCTTCTACTTTATTTGGATCCGAAGTCATTCCCCCATCAGAAAAGATATGACCGAAGAACTGTTGTGTAGTTCCTATAAACCTATATAGAATCTGCGCGTTTAGACAACATATACTGTAGGATTGGAGTCAGACTGATTCTAGACACCCCTACCGAATATGTTAGCCTGTATACCAGCTAGCTCACAGTGCCACTAGAAACTCCTCTTACCAAGGAGAGAATAGTTCTTGGCAACTATCGAACATAACAACCCTGTCCCATCAGCGATCGTGGAAACAGCTACTTTTCGCTTAGTCACTCGTGCTCACTTTGTCTCAGTGAGATACACAGAATAAACGGGGGGGACGTTTCTCAATAAGCATTTATTGAGCCAGCGTCATTCTAGTGTAAAATAGGTGTGCTGAAACAACCATTAGACAGTAACAGATATAAATGATTATAAGCACTAACAAAGTAAATGGGTGGTAGATTTCTACCATCGTGCTAAAACAATGAATACAGGCAAGTATATAAAATACATGACAGTAAAATGCGTACTCCTACGATGCATCCCTAACTAGACGTACCTGAATGTCCCTAGCATGTATGTGGGTATAAAGCCAAGAATACCTCTAGGATAAAGTCAACCCCATTACCTGAAGTGAGAGACTGTGGGACCCCGTCTTTGTCTCGAGATGGACACCCCGCAAGGGATGTCAGACCACTGCGAGCTGGAGTGTCTGCGTGCAGGAGCCTCAGCGTCTTGCGTCAGTGTGTCGCAAAAGGGGGTGATGGACGGAACGCTTGAGCCAATCAAACACTCACCCCAGTCAACTGATCTGGGTTTAATCCATCATCATTCTTTAGCTCACTCCACCACCCCAGTTCAGACATGGCCATATGCAAATCAGTCTGACCCTGTGCCTCATGGGAACAGTCCAGCCCGAACTGCCAAGCCATGTCTTCCCTGGACCGGAAACAAGCATCCTAGGACCGGTTTCTGGCATTTCAGCCGTCATCAGCCAGGCTTGCTTGAATCCAGTGGCAAAGTGAGCAAGGGACCCACGTCTGGGCATACCCCCGCCAACTCAGGGCGAACAAAGCGATACAAAAGGGGGTGATGGACGGAACGTTTGAGCCAATCAAACACTCACCCCCAGTCAACTGATCTGGGTTTAATCCATCATCATTCTTTAGCTCACTCCACCACCCCAGTTCAGACATGGCCATATGCAAATCAGTCTGACCCTGTGCCTCATGGGAACAGTCCAGCCCGAACTGCCAAGCCATGTCTTCCCTGGACCGGAAACAAGCATCCTAGGACCGGTTTCTGGCATTTCAGCCGTCATCAGCCAGGCTTGCTTGAATCCAGTGGCAAAGTGAGCAAGGGACCCACGTCTGGGCATACCCCGCCAACTCAGGGCGAACAAAGCGATACAAAAGGGGATGATGGATCGGAACGTTTGAGCCAATCAAACACTCACCCCCAGTCAACTGATCTGGGTTTAATCCATCATCATTCTTTAGCTCACTCCACCACCCCAGTTCAGACATGGCCATATGCAAATCAGTCTGACCCTGTGCCTCATGGGAACAGTCCAGCCCGAACTGCCAAGCCATGTCTTCCCTGGACCGGAAACAAGCATCCTAGGACCGGTTTCTGGCATTTCAGCCGTCATCAGCCAGGCTTGCTTGAATCCAGTGGCAAAGTGAGCAAGGGACCCACGTCTGGGCATACCCCGCCAACTCAGGGC
The DNA here is from genome assembly GCA_963921515.1 of Calotriton arnoldi. Taxonomy (NCBI): domain Eukaryota; kingdom Metazoa; phylum Chordata; class Amphibia; order Caudata; family Salamandridae; genus Calotriton; species Calotriton arnoldi. Next base: position 222,178 of record CAWUFW010008212.1, read on the forward strand.
GAACAAAGCGATACAAAAGGGGATGATGGACGGAACGCTTGAGCCAATCAAACACTCACCCCCAGTCAACTGATCTGGGTTTAATCCATCATCATTCTTTAGCTCACTCCACCACCCCAGTTCATACATGGCCATATGCAAATCAGTCTGACCTGTGCCTCATGGGAACAGTCAGCTCGAACTGCTAAGCCATGTCTTCCTGGACCGAAACAGCATCCTAGGATCGGTTTCTGGCATTTCAGCCGTCATCAGCCAGGCTTGCTTGAATCCAGTGGCAAAGTGAGCAAGGGACCCACGTCTGGGCATACCCCGCCAACTCAGGGCGAACAAGCGTATACAAAGGGGATGATGGACGGAACGCTTGAGCCAATCAAACACTCACTCCCAGTCAACTGATCTGGGTTTAATCCATCATCATTCTTTAGCTCACTCCACCACCCCAGTTCAGACATGGCCATATGCAAATCAGTCTGACCCTGTGCCTCATGGGAACAGTTCAGCTCGAACTGCCAAGCCATGTCTTCCCTGGACCGGAAACAAGCATCCTAGGACCGGTTTCTGGTCCAGGGAAGACATGGCTTGGCAGTTCGGGCTGGACTGTTCCCATGAGGCACAGGGTCAGACTGATTTGCACATGGCCATGTCTGAACAGGGGTGGTGGAGTGAGCTAAAGAATGATGATGGATTAAACCCAGATCAGTTGACTGGGGGTGAGTGTTTGATTGGCTCAAACGTTCCGTCCATCATCCCCTTTTGTATCGCTTTGTTCGCCGTGAGTTGCCGGGGGTATGCCCAGACGTGGGTCCCTGCTCACTTTGCCACTGGATTCAAGCAAGCCTGGCTGATGACGGCTGAAATGCCAGAAACCGGTCCTAGGATGCTTGTTTCCGGTCCAGGGAAGACATGGCTTGGCAGTTCGGGCTGGACTGTTCCCATGAGGCACAGGGTCAGACTGATCAGTTGACTGGGGGTGAGTGTTTGATTTGCTCTAACGCTCCGTCCATCATCCACTTTCGTATCGCTTTGTTCGCCCTAAGTTGGCAGGGTATGCCCAGACGTGGGTCCCTTGCTCACTTTGCCACTGGATTCAAGATAGGCTGGCTGATGAGGGTTTTGAACCCGAAACTGGTCCCAGGATGCTTGTTTCCGGTCCAGGGAAGACATGGCTTGGCAGTTCGGGCTGGACTGTTCCCATGAGGCACAGGGTCAGACTGATTTGCATATGGCCATGTCTGAACTGGGGTGGTGGAGTGAGCTAAAGAATGATGATGGATTAAACCCAGATCAGTTGACTGGGGGTGAGTGTTTGATTTGCTCTAGCGCTCCGTCCATCATCCCCTTTGGTATCGCTTTGTTCGCCCTAAGTTGGCAGGGTATGCCCAGACGTGGGTCCCTTGCTCACTTTGCCACTGGATTCAAGATAGCCTGGCTGATGAGGGTTTTGAACCCGAAACTGGTCCCAGGATGCTTGTTTCCGGTCCAGGGAAGACATGGCTTGGCAGTTCGAGCTGGACTGTTCCCATGAGGCACAGGGTCAGACTGATTTGCATATGGCCATGTCTGAACTGGGGTGGTGGAGTGAGCTAAAGAATGATGATGGATTAAACCCAGATCAGTTGACTGGGGGTGAGTGTTTGATTTGCTCTAGCGCTCCGTCCATCATCCCCTTTGGTATCGCTTTGTTCGCCCTAAGTTGGCAGGGTATGCCCAGACGTGGGTCCCTTGCTCACTTTGCCACTGGATTCAAGATAGCCTGGCTGATGAGGGTTTTGAACCCGAAACTGGTCCCAGGATGCTTGTTTCCGGTCCAGGGAAGACATGGCTTGGCAGTTCGGGCTGGACTGTTCCCATGAGGCACAGGGTCAGACTGATTTGCATATGGCCATGTCTGAACTGGGGTGGTGGAGTGAGCTAAAGAATGATGATGGATTAAACCCAGATCAGTTGACTGGGGGTGAGTGTTTGATTTGCTCTAGCGCTCCGTCCATCATCCCCTTTGGTATCGCTTTGTTCGCCCTAAGTTGGCAGGGTATGCCCAGACGTGGGTCCCTTGCTCACTTTGCCACTGGATTCAAGATAGCCTGGCTGATGAGGGTTTTGAACCCGAAACTGGTCCCAGGATGCCTGTTTCCGGTCCAGGGAAGACATGGCTTGGCAGTTCGGGCTGGACTGTTCCCATGAGGCACAGGGTCAGACTGATTTGCATATGGCCATGTCTGAACTGGGGTGGTGGAGTGAGCTAAAGAATGATGATGGATTAAACCCAGATCAGTTGACTGGGGGTGAGTGTTTGATTTGCTCTAGCGCTCCGTCCATCATCCCCTTTGGTATCGCTTTGTTCGCCCTAAGTTGGCAGGGTATGCCCAGACGTGGGTCCCTTGCTCACTTTGCCACTGGATTCAAGATAGCCTGGCTGATGAGGGTTTTGAACCCGAAACTGGTCCCAGGATGCTTGTTTCCGGTCCAGGGAAGACATGGCTTGGCAGTTCGGGCTGGACTGTTCCCATGAGGCACAGGGTCAGACTGATTTGCATATGGCCATGTCTGAACTGGGGTGGTGGAGTGAGCTAAAGAATGATGATGGATTAAACCCAGATCAGTTGACTGGGGGTGAGTGTTTGATTTGCTCTAGCGCTCCGTCCATCATCCCCTTTGGTATCGCTTTGTTCGCCCTAAGTTGGCAGGGTATGCCCAGACGTGGGTCCCTTGCTCACTTTGCCACTGGATTCAAGATAGCCTGGCTGATGAGGGTTTTGAACCCGAAACTGGTCCCAGGATGCTTGTTTCCGGTCCAGGGAAGACATGGCTTGGCAGTTCGGGCTGGACTGTTCCCATGAGGCACAGGGTCAGACTGATTTGCATATGGCCATGTCTGAACTGGGGTGGTGGAGTGAGCTAAAGAATGATGATGGATTAAACCCAGATCAGTTGACTGGGGGTGAGTGTTTGATTTGCTCTAGCGCTCCGTCCATCATCCCCTTTGGTATCGCTTTGTTCGCCCTAAGTTGGCAGGGTATGCCCAGACGTGGGTCCCTTGCTCACTTTGCCACTGGATTCAAGATAGCCTGGCTGATGAGGGTTTTGAACCCGAAACTGGTCCCAGGATGCTTGTTTCCGGTCCAGGGAAGACATGGCTTGGCAGTTCGGGCTGGACTGTTCCCATGAGGCACAGGGTCAGACTGATTTGCATATGGCCATGTCTGAACTGGGGTGGTGGAGTGAGCTAAAGAATGATAATGGATTAAACCCAGATCAGTTGACTGGGGGTGAGTGTTTGATTTGCTCTAGCGCTCCGTCCATCATCCCCTTTGGTATCGCTTTGTTCGCCCTAAGTTGGCAGGGTATGCCCAGACGTGGGTCCCTTGCTCACTTTGCCACTGGATTCAAGATAGCCTGGCTGATGAGGGTTTTGAACCCGAAACTGGTCCCAGGATGCTTGTTTCCGGTCCAGGGAAGACATGGCTTGGCAGTTCGGGCTGGACTGTTCCCATGAGGCACAGGGTCAGACTGATTTGCATATGGCCATGTCTGAACTGGGGTGGTGGAGTGAGCTAAAGAATGATGATGGATTAAACCCAGATCAGTTGACTGGGGGTGAGTGTTTGATTTGCTCTAGCGCTCCGTCCATCATCCCCTTTGGTATCGCTTTGTTCGCCCTAAGTTGGCAGGGTATGCCCAGACGTGGGTCCCTTGCTCACTTTGCCACTGGATTCAAGATAGCCTGGCTGATGAGGGTTTTGAACCCGAAACTGGTCCCAGGATGCTTGTTTCCGGTCCAGGGAAGACATGGCTTGGCAGTTCGGGCTGGACTGTTCCCATGAGGCACAGGGTCAGACTGATTTGCATATGGCCATGTCTGAACTGGGGTGGTGGAGTGAGCTAAAGAATGATGATGGATTAAACCCAGATCAGTTGACTGGGGGTGAGTGTTTGATTTGCTCTAGCGCTCCGTCCATCATCCCCTTTGGTATCGCTTTGTTCGCCCTAAGTTGGCAGGGTATGCCCAGACGTGGGTCCCTTGCTCACTTTGCCACTGGATTCAAGATAGCCTGGCTGATGAGGGTTTTGAACCCGAAACTGGTCCCAGGATGCTTGTTTCCGGTCCAGGGAAGACATGGCTTGGCAGTTCGGGCTGGACTGTTCCCATGAGGCACAGGGTCAGACTGATTTGCATATGGCCATGTCTGAACTGGGGTGGTGGAGTGAGCTAAAGAATGATGATGGATTAAACCCAGATCAGTTGACTGGGGGTGAGTGTTTGATTTGCTCTAGCGCTCCGTCCATCATCCCCTTTGGTATCGCTTTGTTCGCCCTAAGTTGGCAGGGTATGCCCAGACGTGGGTCCCTTGCTCACTTTGAAACTGGATTCAAGATAGCCTGGCTGATGAGGGTTTTGAACCCGAAACTGGTCCCAGGATGCTTGTTTCCGGTCCAGGGAAGACATGGCTTGGCAGTTCGGGCTGGACTGTTCCCATGAGGCACAGGGTCAGACTGATTTGCATATGGCCATGTCTGAACTGGGGTGGTGGAGTGAGCTAAAGAATGATGATGGATTAAACCCAGATCAGTTGACTGGGGGTGAGTGTTTGATTTGCTCTAGCGCTCCGTCCATCATCCCCTTTGGTATCGCTTTGTTCGCCCTAAGTTGGCAGGGTATGCCCAGACGTGGGTCCCTTGCTCACTTTGCCACTGGATTCAAGATAGCCTGGCTGATGAGGGTTTTGAACCCGAAACTGGTCCCAGGATGCTTGTTTCCGGTCCAGGGAAGACATGGCTTGGCAGTTCGGGCTGGACTGTTCCCATGAGGCACAGGGTCAGACTGATTTGCATATGGCCATGTCTGAACTGGGGTGGTGGAGTGAGCTAAAGAATGATGATGGATTAAACCCAGATCAGTTGACTGGGGGTGAGTGTTTGATTTGCTCTAGCGCTCCGTCCATCATCCCCTTTGGTATCGCTTTGTTCGCCTCTAAGTTGGCAGAGTATGCCCAGACGTGGGTCCCTTGCTCACTTTGCCACTGGATTCAAGATAGCCTGGCTGATGAGGGTTTTGAACCCGAAACTGGTCCCAGGATGCTTGTTTCCGGTCCAGGGAAGACATGGCTTGGCAGTTCGGGCTGGACTGTTCCCATGAGGCACAGGGTCAGACTGATTTGCATATGGCCATGTCTGAACTGGGGTGGTGGAGTGAGCTAAAGAATGATGATGGATTAAACCCAGATCAGTTGACTGGGGGTGAGTGTTTGATTTGCTCTAGCGCTCCGTCCATCATCCCCTTTGGTATCGCTTTGTTCGCCCTAAGTTGGCAGGGTATGCCCAGACGTGGGTCCCTTGCTCACTTTGCCACTGGATTCAAGATAGCCTGGCTGATGAGGGTTTTGAACCCGAAACTGGTCCCAGGATGCTTGTTTCCGGTCCAGGGAAGACATGGCTTGGCAGTTCGGGCTGGACTGTTCCCATGAGGCACAGGGTCAGACTGATTTGCATATGGCCATGTCTGAACTGGGGTGGTGGAGTGAGCTAAAGAATGATGATGGATTAAACCCAGATCAGTTGACTGGGGGTGAGTGTTTGATTTGCTCTAGCGCTCCGTCCATCATCCCCTTTGGTATCGCTTTGTTCGCCCTAAGTTGGCAGGGTATGCCCAGACGTGGGTCCCTTGCTCACTTTGCCACTGGATTCAAGATAGCCTGGCTGATGAGGGTTTTGAACCCGAAACTGGTCCCAGGATGCTTGTTTCCGGTCCAGGGAAGACATGGCTTGGCAGTTCGGGCTGGACTGTTCCCATGAGGCACAGGGTCAGACTGATTTGCATATGGCCATGTCTGAACTGGGGTGGTGGAGTGAGCTAAAGAATGATGATGGATTAAACCCAGATCAGTTGACTGGGGGTGAGTGTTTGATTTGCTCTAGCGCTCCGTCCATCATCCCCTTTGGTATCGCTTTGTTCGCCCTAAGTTGGCAGGGTATGCCCAGACGTGGGTCCCTTGCTCACTTTGCCACTGGATTCAAGATAGCCTGGCTGATGAGGGTTTTGAACCCGAAACTGGTCCCAGGATGCTTGTTTCCGGTCCAGGGAAGACATGGCTTGGCAGTTCGGGCTGGACTGTTCCAATGAGGCACAGGGTCAGACTGATTTGCATATGGCCATGTCTGAACTGGGGTGGTGGAGTGAGCTAAAGAATGATGATGGATTAAACCCAGATCAGTTGACTGGGGGTGAGTGTTTGATTTGCTCTAGCGCTCCGTCCATCATCCCCTTTGGTATCGCTTTGTTCGCCCTAAGTTGGCAGGGTATGCCCAGACGTGGGTCCCTTGCTCACTTTGCCACTGGATTCAAGATAGCCTGGCTGATGAGGGTTTTGAACCCGAAACTGGTCCCAGGATGCTTGTTTCCGGTCCAGGGAAGACATGGCTTGGCAGTTCGGGCTGGACTGTTCCCATGAGGCACAGGGTCAGACTGATTTGCATATGGCCATGTCTGAACTGGGGTGGTGGAGTGAGCTAAAGAATGATGATGGATTAAACCCAGATCAGTTGACTGGGGGTGAGTGTTTGATTTGCTCTAGCGCTCCGTCCATCATCCCCTTTGGTATCGCTTTGTTCGCCCTAAGTTGGCAGGGTATGCCCAGACGTGGGTCCCTTGCTCACTTTGCCACTGGATTCAAGATAGCCTGGCTGATGAGGGTTTTGAACCCGAAACTGGTCCCAGGATGCTTGTTTCCGGTCCAGGGAAGACATGGCTTGGCAGTTCGGGCTGGACTGTTCCCATGAGGCACAGGGTCAGACTGATTTGCATATGGCCATGTCTGAACTGGGGTGGTGGAGTGAGCTAAAGAATGATGATGGATTAAACCCAGATCAGTTGACTGGGGGTGAGTGTTTGATTTGCTCTAGCGCTCCGTCCATCATCCCCTTTGGTATCGCTTTGTTCGCCCTAAGTTGGCAGGGTATGCCCAGACGTGGGTCCCTTGCTCACTTTGCCACTGGATTCAAGATAGCCTGGCTGATGAGGGTTTTGAACCCGAAACTGGTCCCAGGATGCTTGTTTCCGGTCCAGGGAAGACATGGCTTGGCAGTTCGGGCTGGACTGTTCCAATGAGGCACAGGGTCAGACTGATTTGCATATGGCCATGTCTGAACTGGGGTGGTGGAGTGAGCTAAAGAATGATGATGGATTAAACCCAGATCAGTTGACTGGGGGTGAGTGTTTGATTTGCTCTAGCGCTCCGTCCATCATCCCCTTTGGTATCGCTTTGTTCGCCCTAAGTTGGCAGGGTATGCCCAGACGTGGGTCCCTTGCTCACTTTGCCACTGGATTCAAGATAGCCTGGCTGATGAGGGTTTTGAACCCGAAACTGGTCCCAGGATGCTTGTTTCCGGTCCAGGGAAGACATGGCTTGGCAGTTCGGGCTGGACTGTTCCTATGAGGCACAAGGTCAGACTGATTTGCATATGGCCATGTCTGAACTGGGGTGGTGGAGTGAGCTAAAGAATGATGATGGATTAAACCCAGATCAGTTGACTGGGGGTGAGTGTTTGATTTGCTCTAGCGCTCCGTCCATCATCCCCTTTGGTATCGCTTTGTTCGCCCTAAGTTGGCAGGGTATGCCCAGACGTGGGTCCCTTGCTCACTTTGCCACTGGATTCAAGATAGCCTGGCTGATGAGGGTTTTGAACCCGAAACTGGTCCCAGGATGCTTGTTTCCGGTCCAGGGAAGACATGGCTTGGCAGTTCGGGCTGGACTGTTCCCATGAGGCACAGGGTCAGACTGATTTTCATATGGCCATGTCTGAACTGGGGTGGTGGAGTGAGCTAAAGAATGATGATGGATTAAACCCAGATCAGTTGACTGGGGGTGAGTGTTTGATTTGCTCTAGCGCTCCGTCCATCATCCCCTTTGGTATCGCTTTGTTCGCCCTAAGTTGGCAGGGTATGCCCAGACGTGGGTCCCTTGCTCACTTTGCCACTGGATTCAAGATAGCCTGGCTGATGAGGGTTTTGAACCCGAAACTGGTCCCAGGATGCTTGTTTCCGGTCCAGGGAAGACATGGCTTGGCAGTTCGGGCTGGACTGTTCCCATGAGGCACAGGGTCAGACTGATTTGCATATGGCCATGTCTGAACTGGGGTGGTGGAGTGAGCTAAAGAATGATGATGGATTAAACCCAGATCAGTTGACTGGGGGTGAGTGTTTGATTTGCTCTAGCGCTCCGTCCATCATCCCCTTTGGTATCGCTTTGTTCGCCCTAAGTTGGCAGGGTATGCCCAGACGTGGGTCCCTTGCTCACTTTGCCACTGGATTCAAGATAGCCTGGCTGATGAGGGTTTTGAACCCGAAACTGGTCCCAGGATGCTTGTTTCCGGTCCAGGAAAGACATGGCTTGGCAGTTCGGGCTGGACTGTTCCCATGAGGCACAGGGTCAGACTGATTTGCATATGGCCATGTCTGAACTGGGGTGGTGGAGTGAGCTAAAGAATGATGATGGATTAAACCCAGATCAGTTGACTCGGGGTGAGTGTTTGATTTGCTCTAGCGCTCCGTCCATCATCCCCTTTGGTATCGCTTTGTTCGCCCTAAGTTGGCAGGGTATGCCCAGACGTGGGTCCCTTGCTCACTTTGCCACTGGATTCAAGATAGCCTGGCTGATGAGGGTTTTGAACCCGAAACTGGTCCCAGGATGCTTGTTTCCGGTCCAGGGAAGACATGGCTTGGCAGTTCGGGCTGGACTGTTCCCATGAGGCACAGGGTCAGACTGATTTGCATATGGCCATGTCTGAACTGGGGTGGTGTAGTGAGCTAAAGAATGATGATGGATTAAACCCAGATCAGTTGACTGGGGGTGAGTGTTTGATTTGCTCTAGCGCTCCGTCCATCATCCCCTTTGGTATCGCTTTGTTTGCCCTAAGTTGGCAGGGTATGCCCAGACGTGGGTCCCTTGCTCACTTTGCCACTGGATTCAAGATAGCCTGGCTGATGAGGGTTTTGAACCCGAAACTGGTCCCAGGATGCTTGTTTCCGGTCCAGGGAAGACATGGCTTGGCAGTTCGGGCTGGACTGTTCCCATGAGGCACAGGGTCAGACTGATTTGCATATGGCCATGTCTGAACTGGGGTGGTGGAGTGAGCTAAAGAATGATGATGGATTAAACCCAGATCAGTTGACTGGGGGTGAGTGTTTGATTTGCTCTAGCGCTCCGTCCATCATCCCCTTTGGTATCGCTTTGTTCGCCCTAAGTTGGCAGGGTATGCCCAGACGTGGGTCCCTTGCTCACTTTGCCACTGGATTCAAGATAGCCTGGCTGATGAGGGTTTTGAACCCGAAACTGGTCCCAGGATGCTTGTTTCCGGTCCAGGGAAGACATGGCTTGGCAGTTCGGGCTGGACTGTCCCATGAGGCACAGGGTCAGACTGATTTGCATATGGCCATGTCTGAACTGGGGTGGTGGAGTGAGCTAAAGAATGATGATGGATTAAACCCAGATCAGTTGACTGGGGGTGAGTGTTTGATTTGCTCTAGCGCTCCGTCCATCATCCCCTTTGGTATCGCTTTGCTTCAGTGTTTTGGCATGGAAGTCATTTTCTCCTCTGACTATCTCAGCAAGAGATGATGTATACATACCCAAAGTGGTACCCCCTGTGTCATGTCGGACTGGGATGACGGAAGGAATGACCCTTATCCATAGTTATTATGCAGGAGATGGTAGGCCTGCTGTCCTGCGTGATTCCAAGAATCCGCATGCATAATGAATGAGGCTTAAGCTTTTCGGAGAAAACCCCATGTCATCTCTGGACATTACCGTAACTAAGTAAAAGGTCAGTACTAAGAACCGTTATGTAGTGTAATGGTACGGAGAATATAGGTGAAAGGTTAGGTGACTACCTGAGCCTATATTGGGGTACCTATATGGAACATAACACCCACTCCTCATCCGACTGGACGACATACTAAAAGTTCTACATACGGTTAAACGTGGTACGCAACTAATAATAAGTCCATTAAAAGTAGTACTTAAAAATGTAAAATTTCTATGAAATGCTAAAAAGGAAAAATAGTGCATGCGATAGAAGTCTGTACTGAATAAGTTCGTTTATATAGTCCGAACAATGAGAGCCTGAAAGCCATGCAGTTTAGAAAAAGTGTCTGGTTTAAAATTCCAAATTTTACCGCAGATGAGGGTCCCTGCAACACCTCGCAGATCAGGTCAATCGAGCACAGATGTTCTTCCGAATTCACCACAGCCGTTGCTGGGGATGTACTAGTGTCATCCAAGGCCTGAGTATTTGTTGAGGAGCCGGTATCCTTTCCGACAGGAGCTGAAGCATCCCGTGATGGCTCTAAGAGTACAGACATCAACATTGGAATACGCTGAGGACACTGCAGAACATGGGCCGTTATCGGGTCCAGTAAGGCATCAACGTCCGGTAGCGCAATTGTTGGAAGTGTCAGAAAGAAATCCAACATGCATTCTTGTCCGCAGAACAGGCATCGGAGGACAGGCAGAATACAGTCGATCTAGACTGGTCTAAATGACAAGAACCAAGACTCGCTCAGTTCTTGAAGACGAGGTGTGCCCAGATGGATTACCATGAGATCACTGTATCGGTGCTCCATGAGCGTTCTTTCCATCTCCTTGGAGACTGGTACATCCATTGCGTAGCAGAAAAAGGACAATCAGGATACCTGCTATTAGAAATAGGATCAGCAGAAACCCTCCAAAAATGCTTCCGAATATGGAGTATAGAAAGTTAGGACCAACCCCGAGGATTGTCTGAAAGGTGCTTAACAGCCCAGAACCTATGGTCTTAAATAGGTGGACAATACCCATCATATCAGACATGTTAAAGATATGTTGTACCATTTCTGTGAAATGGAAAGGGCAGTTTGTTCATATCAGTGCCTGTATCTCAGCCGAGGACCTTGCACCCTGGCGATCATAAGTTTCTCGGGCGGAGGTTAAGGGCACGGTTTGCTGTAAAAGCATGGCTTTAATTTGGCTCAGAGTATCAAACCGTATAAAGGAAACATTCAACGAAGGCCATAACGGCGCCTCCCTGATTGTGTGGGTTGGTGGAAACAATACTTGCATACAGCAAGTAACCCTGGAGCTTACAGTGACCAGATATGCGATGCCCGGGAGCATCCCACAACAGCCTTGATCATTCAGCATCAAGTAACTCAAATTTGAAAGTAACTCGAATACCGGATTAATCACGGCAGCTGGGGAACCTTTCAAGTGGCAGGATAAGTTAGCAACTGAACCATTACAGGCCCCATGAAGCATGATATCCTGGCATATGAGAGATCCACTTAAGGAATTCTCGCAGTTGGTACCGCTAAGGAACGCTTCCATGTCCCCATTCCTACATCGAAATCTGTACGGCAATTCCCAAGATTCCTTGATAAATTCCCTACCCATCGCTTCATATCTGCCTGCCTGTTGTTCTAGGCAATATTGAAACTGGAAAGTTGTGACCGGTAATGTTATGTGGCCATGAATTAACCATTCTGTGGACAGTGACTCTGCCACAGTAAAAGGTAACTTGTCAAGTTTTTCAATACTCAGCATTGTTTATTTTGCTCCCCTTTGTGTCATTGTAATCTGTTTTTCAGTTAGATTGTATGCTGAAAATAGAGACGTACTATTGATAAATCACCAAGGCACATAACCAGCGCACAATGATTGCAGCGTCCAGCTCAATAAGATAATAGAACGTAGTTGAGATTGTCCGTGTTGTAGTATGGACAAGTCCTGTTGTAGTATATCAATAGCAGAAAATACAATGTTGCCCAGTCAATAAATACTGGATGTTAATGTAGTCATACCATTGTCAACTACAGATAACGCCTTTTCTAGGTTAATTCTATCTATTTCACGAAGTCTCTCTGCAGCTTCTTGTTGAGAGACTTTCCAGAGTTCATTCTAGACAGCGTAATAGAAACATTTCTGACGTGGCTTTCGGGGACCTAGTAAAAAATCCCTTAAATCCACCTCATCTGAGAGTAAGGATAAGTGCTGTTTCACCTGGCACAGTGTCGAGGTTTTTAGCCAATTGAGGCACAACTTCCCAACACTGTATAATGTCACTACCCCCGGATGTTCTCTTTGTACATTTCGTGGGTCTGGCCTATGGATACTAAACCCTTCGGTTGTACCCCTGAATCTTGATTGACATCTGTTTGTGTCTGTGGGCCAAACTAACCATCCCTTCCAATTGTAGTCTGATGTATTGTACTGCATGATGTCATCTATTTGATGTAAAATTGATGTGTGAAGGTGTGGGAAACCGTGGTGTGTTCAAATCCTTGTTCTTGGCTAGTCCAAGACAGGAAGTCTGTTGCACAGTTTCATTCAGAAATATCATTTGTTGCGGAATGAGGCATGCTCTAAATAGTGCTTCTGTTCCCTGAACTTGCCATTCCTTAGAACCCTAGACTGATTTTGTGTCTGTTGTGTCCTTCCATAAGTCGAAACCCTGTTCAGACAGTTGGACAATAAAGGATGCAGAATAAATCTGTTTGGTGTTAGTCAGCATATTTTTCTGTGCAAGTGTAGGTGCAACCTTATAGTAAAATGAGGTTGGGTCAGAAGTGTTAAACCCTGAAAAATATGAACATTTCTGTGAAAAGGTTTTTGAACTAACTTTCGGCGGTGTTGGGCAATGTTTCCATTGGTGGTATGTGAAAACATTACGAGGGATACTCGATTTGTGTAAAAAGTGATGACCATAATGATGGTAACAGTACATACTATCAAAGTCATATGTGTCTTCTAACATTTCATTGTTTGAAAATGCAGCAGATTTTTCTAAATCAGACAACATATTATTTACAGTTTCAAAATCCCAATCATCGGAAAATGTACTGGCGGAAATTATATCATTTAGAGATATTTTAAATAAATGTGGTATTTTCAAAAGTTCAGTAGGGCCAAATACATCATAATCAACCTTGTCCCAAACTATACCATCAGGAATTGGAACAACTGTAATGTTCACAGAAAACAAGTCTCTTTGTTCACGATGAGATGATGTTTGAGGTTTCAGGACCAAGTTCACATTGGATACTGCAGAGCATTCTGGGAGATAATTTCCATTCAATAGTAAGCAAAAGACAGTCACTAGGCCAATCCAGAACAGAAAAAACAATATTCCAGATATTATCCAGAGCTGGAGCCAAGGTGATACTAAGTAAGTCTTTTTCAGAAAAGTGTAAAATTCACAAATTTGTTGCTTATGGGAAACTGGAGCTGCCGGTGTCTCAGGTTCACTGGGATCAAGAGAGAAGGTATCAAAACCGATGAAGTAGCCAGATGCAGTTCGATCTATCTTTGGTAGCTCAGCATGTTGTGTTGAACTGCCAGGTGTCTCTTGTTGAGGCATATTGATGTAGACATCGGTGTTAGGCCGAATTGATATTTGTCTTTCATTTGTAGTTTGAAGTTCTTTCCAGAGGAACGAGTTCCATTTCATTGTTGGATAGTCCATCACTTCGAATTGGTGACTCTTCGAATGTTATGAGTCTTTCAGTCTGAACTTCCTGTATGGTAGGGAGAGGAGTGCGTCGGCTACCCAGGAGCCCACGAGGCCTACTATTCAGTATCGGCCACATAGTGTGGTTTGATCAGATCAATGGAGACAAATCTTTTTTCTTTTTTGCCGGAAGAAGTACTGTTCTTGTTCCTTCGACAGCCAGGACAGGTACAGGCTTTCTGTAGGATGGCCCAAATTCTTTTTTGTCCTTGATCTTTTCTCTGACCAGATCCCCGACTTTTGGGATCCAGACAGGTCTTGCCGTGACTGATTTGACTTCCCCAGTGGCGGTCCGTTTTACTTGCACGTTGCTTAGTAGTACTCTGGATTCGTTCAGATCCTGTAAAACAGCCAAACGTTTATTGATGTCAAATGGTTTTACATCTGCCACTGTGCCTTCAAAATCGAGATCAGATACCCACATACTTGTCCCAAAAAGGACTTCATAAGGAGTAACACCCCCTAGAGGACTTCTTGACATATTGTTGAGGGCCCGCTGTACTCCATATAAATGATTGACCCAGCTACCACCCGAACCTAATACCCTTGCTGTTAAAGATAGGTTTAAGTCTCGGTTTTTCCTCTCCACGACCGAATTTCCCTCGGGATGGTACGGAGAGGAGTACCGCAATGCTACACCCAAACTTTCCATGGCTTCCTTGTAAGCCCTAGAGCTAAACGCGGGGCCACGGTCAGAATGTAATGTGCCAACTGCGTATGTCCCTATGAAGACTTGCAAATCTTTTATAACAGTTCGAGCGTCAGCCGAGCACTGAGGCCATACCCATAGGAATCTGGAGCATGAATCAACTGCTACCATGATATATTTGTAAGCCCCATCTGATTGTTAGGGGACGTAGTGATCCAAATAGACACACGCGAGTGGTCTGTCTGATGTTAGTAAAGGTGTCTGCGCCGGACGTGCCACAGTGGAACACTTCATCTGCTGACAGATGTTGCATTTTAAGACAAAATTCTTTGTCTGCGTTGTTTCAATAAAGAAACTGTTGCGGTAATCCCTGCGTGTGCAGAACCTAGACCCTCGTGTGCAGCTAGTATTAAACCTAATCTGCGATCCATGTTTGGTATTACTCTATCCCCTACTCCAGGAATCTGAGCATATGGATTTTTGTTTGCATCTAACTTGTAGGAGTACTTGAGTGGAAAACTTTTTGGTAAGGCTGTGCTGTTCTTGCGTGAAGCAATGACAGCTACCATTATCTGTCCGTCTATTCTCGTTTTTGAACGAGTGATTGCAGCTACGGCAGCAGTTCGTACTGCTCCCTTTGCAGCTTCATCAGCCAATGAATTCCCTTCAACATGAACGCCATCACGTTGATGACTCAGCGTGTGTATCACGTGAGCTCTCTGTAGTTCGTTTTTCAACTCAGCTACCTGTTCCCAAAGCATTTTGTACTTAATTGTTCCACCTTTTGAGTCCTTAAACCCATTTTGACCCCAGTAGTGAAGATATTCGTTATATGACTGGACACAGTAAAAAGAATCGCACACTATAAGTGTGGGGAATTCTCGATCCGTATTTATCAGTGCCAGTAATAGGGCTTTTAGTTCTGCCAGCTGAGCCGTGCAATCTCCTAGAGACTGTGTCTTCGTATCGCTGGGATGGAACTTGCCATTCCACATACGTCCTTTTACGATCGCACAAGCGGCGCTGTATTGTTGTTTACTCTCTATGGCCGGCTGAGCAGATCCGTCAGTGTAAATGATATATTCATACTGATCTAGAGGCATTATCTCATTTGTTAGAGGATATTCTTGTTCATACTGCAGGAATGCTTGTGTTTTTAGCCTATGGTCATATCTGTATTCTACATCTGTCACAGTGAGAGAATTAGCTCATTGTATCCATCTTGGATGTAAGGCTTTAGCATTAGGAACGCTTGTCTTTGTAACAGCCTCTAAAGCTGGTACTGGAGTTACGACAATTATTCGTTTCCCCTGAGCCAGTGCTCTTTCTCTTACTACAGCGGTCTGTACTGCTGTTAGGATTTTCTCTGTAGAAGCAAAGCGCATTTCAGCGTTCGTGAACAAATGTGATTTGTATGCTATGGGTACTGTTTCGCCTTCATTGAAGGTTATATAAGTGTACCCAGATTGACCTGCTATAAAGCGGATCACTAGATTGCGTAGGTTTACGCGTGTCTGCAAGTGTTTTGAAGCTATCATGTCAGCTTGTAGGGAACAAAGGATATCTGTGCGTTCCTGTGTACCAATGCCTAACTGAGAATTCGGGTCTGATTAAGTCGTAGAAAGGTTTTACTCTTTCTGCGTAATCCAAAATGTATGTTCTTCCAAAATTTTAAAATCCAAATATGGATTGTAAGTTCTTCAAAGATTTAGGAGGTTGGAACAGCACACAATTTTCTAAAATGTTAGCTGCCAGGCTTTTCCCTTCACTTGTTAGCTCGTATCCCAAAAATAATATATTGATGTGGGTTATTTTAGATTTTTTAAAGTTGAATTTGTAGCCCTCAGAGGCAAACCCCAAAATTATGGTGCTCATCCTGGTCAAGTGATCCTGTAAATCATCATCCATCAGATAAATATCATCTACATAGGACAATGCCTCTTCATCCAAATTCTGAAGTAATTCTGTTACAGTAGCGGAAAACAACCCAGGGCTATTCTTATACCCTTGGGGGAGTCTACAAAATTGACGCTGTGAACCTAGCGCTGAGAATGTGGTTAGATACCTGCTTTCAGGCGCTATATTTTGGCAGAAGAATCCATTTGAGATATCTAGTATTGTTTTGAATTTTTTCCGCACAATGTTATTCATTAACGCGGCATTGTGTGCATTCGGTACTTCAAATGTTTTAGTGCATGTGTTCAGATGTCGGTAGTCTAAAACTAGGCGATATGAATTATTGGATTTCATTACGGGAAATAAAGGATTATTCATTGGAGAGGTGCAAGTTTCTATTACACCTTGGTGTTCAAGTTGATCTAAGATCTCCCTGACCTGTTTTTTCGCTTCCTGGTTTATTGGGTACTGTCTCTGTGGAGTTGGAGTAGTTTTTATTGGGATTATATGGTGCGGTGACTCAGTATCCCACCCAACATGGTTGCGGAATAGTGCTGGAGCAAGGGCTCCTGCGCATATGTGTGTTTTAAGTAGATTGGAACGTGGTAGGAGAAAGCAGGTAAAATAACCTTTTCTCCCTTTGGGCAATCCATAACAATTTCAGACGGCCAATCTTTTTCAGCTAAAAGGATGTCATAGCCGTAAGTCAGATTCTCTCAAAAGAGACCTTTTATTTTTCTGGGTTTGTCCCCCTCCATTTGGAGTGTTATTTCATATAACCTATGTAGGACACTTACCCTTGTATCAGGTGTCTCTACCGTGATATGCTCATTCAATTCCGCTGTCACCAGAAATTCCATCAGGTTCTGGCGAGCTATTGTTACTTCTGCTGCGCTGTCTAGCATTGTCAGAGCCCATTCCCTGTTCAGAAGTTGAGTCCTCAGAATTCTGGGCACGTCTAACTTTAAGACCTGCTACTTTCTTCTTTTTAAATTGAGGTTTAGATTGTGGCTTGTCTTCTTTTTTAGAAGGATAGCTTAAAGCGCGTGTCGTATCTCTGGACTTTGTACACTCTTCTTGCCTGTGTTCTGACCGTCCTTCTCTCTCAGAGTTTCTTGGTGAACCCTGAAAAGAACGAGAGGAACGTGTATCAGTATCCTGATACCTGTCAGGTTTTTTAATGTTATCCCTATTCCTAAGGTTATATTTTCTTTTGGACGGCTCCTGTTGAGGAGACCCACTCCTGGATTGAGATCTATACTTTTGTTTTTTATTGTTATTATCCCATTTCTTCTTTGAAGAATCAGGTGCTTGCTTGTTGTTATCGTTTTCAAGACCACCCATGATTTGAGGTTCTGTTGCTCTAGCTCCCAAACTATCTCTACCTAATTCAGCATAGGTGTCTGTGATAATTTTAGGTAATTCACGTTCCTGTTGTAAAGGAGTGAAATCCCTCAGGCGTTGGTGTATTGCCACTGCTGCTGCCTCCCCTTTTATATTTGCTAATATTATAGCTGATACCTGGGCAAAATTACCTAATAATTTCATCCCTAAGTTCAGAGCAGGTCTGTATTTGTCTTAATATGTCTGGTATTACTGCTAATGACTGGATACCATGAGTTCTGGTATATATGGCAGCGAAAACTGTACCCCAAGTGGTACAATCCTCTATCTGGGGAGTTATCCCCATTGGCAAGCAGAATGTTAGCTTTCTGTGTTTTTCTTGAGGGCTTGTGTGTGGAAATACTGCCTCCAGCTGTGTTATTTTTTGAGCTATCCAGAATGGCATTTGCTCACGTTTAGTGGGCATTCTACCCATAACTGTTTATAGCGTTTGTTGTGTAATTTTAGTTGTAGAACCCTGAATTTGTACTGCTTGTGTAGCTCTTGTTGGCTGAAGTGTGAGTGTTCTCATCACGAACTGTGTCAGGTTTCTGTAAAGTTTTATTATTTCTTTATGAAGTAGACGTAGGTCTGCTACTGGCATTGTGTCAATCTTTGGATGCGGTGTGTAAGTCGCAAGGACTGGCCAAGTGGTGTAGTGTAGCTCCTATTTCCCTAATAGGCTCTGCGCATTGGAATAATATATCCTATAGGTTTGACATAGGACTAAGGTCAGTATGTCCCTATCGAGTATATTAAACTTAATTACTTGTGCCAGCTAGCTCAGAGGCCACTAGAAACTCCTTGACAACAAGAAGGGAGTAGTTTCTGGCAGCCGCAAAACATGACCACTTTGTTTCCCTTTAGAATCAGAACGTGTCCCAGAGTCGTGGAAACAATAGATAACTATTTCACTCAGCTCAATCGTGCATGCTTAGTTTTCTCCAAGTTACACAGAAAGAACAGATGGGCGTTTCAATAAAAGATTTATTGAACAGTCTTGTTTCTGGTGTAAGTAAAATGTGCTGTTACGATCACAAGACAGTATGCGAGATAAATAATGTACAGGGTGAGCAGTAGAAATAAGTAATACTGCAATAGCATTATCTTTTAGTATATATGCATTTACATAAATAACACAGACTAAAAATGCGAGTACTCATACGATGCGCAGGGGTGGGGGAATCATATCGCCCGACGCCCGAACCAACTAGAATTTTATGAAGGGCAAGAAGATTTATTGTCTATTTTGTCCGACGGACAAGTAGACATTAAATCACAAAAAAGAAATTAGCTGTCGGCACTCTGGGGCTCACAGGCAATTGAAATGCTGTCAGGAAGCCTTTGGAGGCCTTTGACTGGATGGAAGCCCATGACTGGGCTCTATCTAGCCAGTGATTGGCTGGGGGCTTGTCACGCTAGACGTCAGTGTTCTAGCGTGAGTTCCACACTGGTGCAGCCCACCTGCTCTTGGAACCCAGCTGCTGAACGTGCAAGGGCGGGCGCCGAGGCCGGAAACACTTTTGCTGCTGTCTGGGTCCCAGCGCTGCGGGCCGGTTGGCCTTGTGGTCTCTCTGTCACTGATTGCTGCAGGGCTCGATCGCCCTGACCATTGGAATCCGTCCAGGGCAGTCCACTCATCTTTGGTGCGCTGCGAGGCACTTCCGGAATGGGGAGCGGAAAGTCGCCGTCTCCGACACAGTGAATGCTTCACCAGCAGGTGAGTCAATCTAATAAAGGGTTTTGCAGCAGTCAGAGCCTTAATAAAAGTATGTTAACTGTGATGCTGCATGTAATGGTTTGGGATCAGTGGGCGTGGGGGCAGGGTCAAATGTTTGGCATGTTAATTTACAGTAAGGCGGGAACTTCTCCACTGCTATCGGCTGATCGATGAGGCGCCTATTGCAATGCAACCAGTGCAGCATTGGTAATGAGTGAAAACACAACGAATAGAGGCTTACTATTTACAGACATTGACCTGCTTTTATGGACGAGGTCGCATTCGGGGGCACAGAGCAAACGATTATACTTTAACACCTGGCACTGGCAGTCTTACAGAAAAGGCAGTCTTGTGCGTGCGCTGTAAATAGAAACATTTTTTAAACTGCATCTTTTTCCTGGGGTTAAACAATAAAGCTAAATTTGAATAAAAGAAACGCCACATAATGAAGCAGGCAGAAAGTATCTTCGTGCTCCAGGCAATGTTATGTGTGCAGCGTATTTCACACAGCTCACTGAAACGTGGGCCACTCTTGGCGCCTGAAACATCGCATGTCTACATTTTTGCCTGGGGTCTCCGTTCCACAGTCTTTCTTGCCTTTTCCTTATTCCATTACCTCCACCTTCCCTCCACTCTTCTCGCTTAATCAGTGCCTCCACTTTATTTTCCAATCTTGCCACTGCAGCAGAGGAAAAGCCTCACGTCAGTGTCAATTTTACAGGCTTGATCTGGCAAGAAACTGGTTATTCTCCACATTTTGGGCTCATTCCTGTTAGCCTGTACCTCTATTTGGTTGCATTTCTCGATTCCTGTACCTACTGTAAACCACCCCCACCATGCAAAGTGCTTTGGCAGTTTGTGCTCAATAAACAGAGCCACTGTAATGAAGCGGCAGGGTTGACTAAATTATGTGGCCACAAAAAATTAGAATTATGTAGCAGAATGCAGCACATTTTTGTTTATCGTATTACTTCATTTGTTTTACAACGGTATATGTTAACAACGTCAGTATAAATGTTTTGCCTTATTACTTTCAGATTAACACCCAAATACAGCAATAGCAATGTAAAAGTGACCAGTCACTACTTGTGATTGGCTTTTCACTGTGTGGCAGGATGGGTTGCCCTCTTTTTAAAAACTTTTGATCTGTTTGAGCTAGAATCAACATTTTTGTTAAAATATGCAGTTTAGGCAGCATGATTATGTGGCAAATTATGAGGAAAACGTCTCAGCTGTAGAATCTCATAAATAGAGTGGCTCTGTTATAAATTACGCATGTACACAGGACCTGCCATCAGTGGGGAACCATCTGTCATTTGCAACGATGTAAAATGGCAAAAATTGCAGAACCGAGTTCAATATAAAGCAGAAATTATCAAAATTTAAATTTATAAGTTTCACAATCACTTTTTATTGACAACTGCATGAAATTATACAATATTCCCACCTCAATTTTATGCAACCGCTGTATTGTTGCATTTTTGTTGCACAGTTACGTCAGCAGTAAAAATGAGCCCATACCAGATCCAAGGAAAAGTGGCTCTGCCACCTGTGTGAGTATTCGTCCTATGTAGACATAAAGGCTTGTTTCTCTTTCCCTACATGATTTGACAAAGAGTGTTTTTCCTCTGTGCCTGACTTTGTGCCTTCTTTATGCATGTGCCCATTTAGAAATATCCAAGCATCATCCCTTAGACCCTCAGAACGCTCAGCTTCTGAAAAAGCAAACTGATTGCACAAGTTGCGTTAAAACCTTATCTTTCACCAGGCTTCCCAGTACTCGTATGTCACCATCCAGCAACAGAATTACAGGATTTTCCTAGAAGATAACAGGCACATTTGGGTGGGCAGTGGGGGCTGGGGACATTGGAAGGAGAGAGACAAGTGGCAGAGAACTAGGATTTTAAAGAAAAAAGTGACTACTTCACAAATCTAAGTGAGACAAACTTGCACATCTATTGCGGAGCTGCTTCTCTTCGTGTTTGGGGAGCTTACTCTTCTGGTGCCATTACTATACCACTACTGTGCACAAGAGAACCCTGTTGCTACTGCCAGTGCTGCACATGCTCCTTGTGTGGGAGAAGAATGTGGAGATTTAGCAGTGAGTGCACAATAGTATAATCACACCTCACCTGCCCAGGAATGTAAAATGAGAGATTGATTTAACTGCCCATTACTGCCTCTTGTGTGTTTGTACTTGTGGATACTGCCTCAGTGAACCACAGCACCTCTGCTACGCAATTTTGGCTGCCCCATGAATCGTTCATAAGCTCTGCCAAGAAGTGCAGTTATTCACATTCACATGTTTATCAGATCATGTTCCCATGTGAGTATTTTTAAGCTGGACAGCTATGTGTTGGCCCTAGGATGGAGAACACCCTTCTGTCCTACAGGTTCATATTCCGACAGTCTATGCCAAATATGCTTCAAGAAATGTAGTCAATCACTGGTCTGCACTCTGTCTTTAGGTACTCTTTCTCTACAATTGAAATTATGTCACATGCATACTGGTTGATAATTGGGTGCAGTGCAAACTGACACATCTACGCAAATACTGTACAACCTGCCAGTACAACAGTTGCATTTAAGGATGCATGACCATGCACTGCATAATTGGACTTGCGCGTGAAATAACGTTGCACAGTATGTTGCACTGATTGCAGTGCTGGTTCTCGCCGTGCAGACCCACCTTAGTGATTTATGGAATAGGTGGGGCAAGCAGATATCTGCCCAGGACAAGTAGATTTCTGTAACATTTTGTCCATTGGCCAAGTAGATTTTTGACAAATTTCCACACCCCTGGATGCGTTTCTAATCTAGTTCTACCCCAATGTACCTAACCTAACCTAGGTGTAGGGAGAGGTATGAAGTAGGTGAAGTATTCCTTACTATGGTATACTAAGAGTATGTTAAGCCTAGTATGCCAAGAGTCCCTCTAGGTTCTTGTCAGCTCCATACCTGAAGAATGAGAGAGGTAGGAATCTCTTTGCCAGACTCGAACTCCAACACCCCGCAAGGGAAGTCAGATCACTGGAAGCTGGACTCTCTGCGTGCAGGGATGACAGCGTCTTCTCAGTGCGTCAGGCCGGGAAACGGGCTCCTCTGAAGTTGAGGTCTCCTCTAGTTTACAAGGGCTAGGGAAGGTATATTTATACCTGAGAAGTACCTAAGAATGTTAGCATTGACGTGGATCGGACAGCGGACGTCGTCATGAATGAACCCCTAAGGAATAATGGTTCATGCATAATATATGAGTCCTTGAAGAAATCAATAGTCCTGGGCTAGGGAAACTCCCGCAGCCTAAGGGTCTGTTCTTCATGAACTCGTTGTGACGTTAGGGTGGACGGATGTCAGAGACCATGCCTGTATTTGGAGTGCACGGTTTAATGCCTAAATAAGGGCTGGGATTTTATGCCTATATAAGGGCAGGGCGAATTGTGCCTATATAAGGACATGATACTGGAAAGCCCGTTTATGGACACCCTAAGAGGAATACAACACCCACTCCACTTTCGTGTGTACGATAATACTAAAATGCTAAACATTTAAAATGCTAAACATTAAATGGAGTACCGCATATTTAAAAATATTTCTTAAAAGCATTAAAAAACATGGTAAAAAATGCAAAAGGTACTGTACATTTGAAGCAAATGCTTTTCATTTCAGGCATAAAGTTCGAAAATAAATGCAATTGGAATGAAATAAGCAGTAATATTTACATGTGACAGAAAATGATCGATAAGTTGTTCAAAAATCAAAGTCATTTCATGTCAAGAAAATTAATGAACTGTTTTAGACACACAAGATGACTAAGTGTCCGTGGAAGTACCGCGAAGTCTGTACTATAAGGCCAGTTCTACTTTAAACAGATTGAAGTGCCATTTTCGTTCGAAAAATGGGAAAAAAGTTCAATTTTGGTAGAGTTCCAAGTTGTTTTGAAAAATGAAGGCCAAATTGTTACTGCATCTCTGGAACACTGTATGCTGAATCAGAGTCAGTTTACGGGTCTGGTGTAAACATGAGATCGACCCCTGACCTTGACTGGTAGGTCGCTCCCCCACCACACAGCTCCGTCTGTGTGCCCTGCTGCTGCCCCTGATTGTGCTCGTTTTTCCTTTCTGTGCCCCCTTGCTGCCCCTGATTGTGCTCGTTTTTCCTTTCTGTGCCCCCTTGCTGCCCCTGATTGTGCTCGTTTTTCCTTTCTGTGCCCCCTTGCTGCCCCTGATTGTGCTCGTTTTCCTTTCTATGCCCCCTTGCTGCCCCTCATTGTGCTAGTTTTTCCTTTCTGTGCCCCCTTGCTGCCCCTGATTGTGCTCGTTTTTTGTTGTTTTTTTTCCTTTCTGTGCCCCCTTGCTGCCCCTGATTGTGCTCGTTTTTCCTTTCTGTGCCCCCCTTGCTGCCCCTGATTGTGCTCGTTTTTCCTTTCTGTGCCCCCTTGCTGCCCCTGATTGTGCTCGTTTTTTCCTTTCTGTGCCCCCCTTGCTGCCCCTGATTGTGCTCGTTTTTCCTTTCTGTGCCCCCTTGCTGCCCCTCATTGTGCTAGTTTTTCCTTTCTGTGCCCCTTGCTGCCCCTCATTGTGCTAGTTTTTTCCTTTCTGTGCCCCCTTGCTGCCCCTGATTGTGCTAGTTTTTTTTCCTTTCTGTGCCCCCTTGATGCCCTGATTGTGCTCGTTTTCCCTTCTGTGCCTGTTTCCCGCCGCTGCGCCCTGCGGCCCCGCCCCTCACTGCCCATTCGCTGCCCCATTCCCTGCTCCTCCCTCCCACCTCCCCATTTATGGCGGCCGCTGCGTGGTGAAGAGAGCGACCCCTGACCTTGACTGGTAGGTCGCTCCCCACCACACAGCTCCGTCTGTGTGCCCTGCTGCTGCCCCTGATTGTGCTCGTTTTTCCTTTCTGTGCCCCCTTGCTGCCCTGATTGTGCTCGTTTTTCCTTTCTGTGCCCCCTTGCTGCCCCTGATTGTGCTCGTTTTTTCCTTTCTGTGCCCCCCTTGCTGCCCCTGATTGTGCTCGTTTTTCCTTTCTGTGCCCCCTTGCTGCCCCTCATTGTGCTAGTTTTTTCCTTTCTGTGCCCCCTTGCTGCCCCTGATTGTGCTCGTTTTTTTTTTTTTTCCTTTCTGTGCCCCCTTGCTGCCCCTGATTGTGCTCTGTTTTTCCTTTCTGTGCCCCCCTTGCTGCCCCTGATTGTGCTCGTTTTTCCTTTCTGTGCCCCCTTGCTGCCCCTGATTGTGCTCGTTTTTTCCTTTCTGTGCCCCCCTTGCTGCCCCTGATTGTGCTCGTTTTTCCTTTCTGTGCCCCTTGCTGCCCCTCATTGTGCTAGTTTTTCCTTTCTGTGCCCCCTTGCTGCCCCTCATTGTGCTAGTTTTTTCCTTTCTGTGCCCCCTTGCTGCCCCTGATTGTGCTCGTTTTTTCCTTTCTGTGCCCCCCTTGCTGCCCCTGATTGTGCTCGTTTTTTCCTTTCTGTGCCCCCCTTGCTGCCCCTGATTGTGCTCGTTTTTCCTTTCTGTGCCCCCTTGCTGCCCCTGATTGTGCTCGCTTTTTCCTTTCTGTGCCCCCTTGCTGCCCCTGATTGTGCTCGTTTTTCCTTTCTGTGCCCCCTTGCTGCCCCTCATTGTGCTAGTTTTTTCCTTTCTGTGCCCCCTTGCTGCCCCTGATTGTGCTCGTTTTTTCCCCTTTCTGTGCCCCCTTGCTGCCCTTGATTGTGCTCGTTTTTTCCTTTCTGTGCCCCCTTGCTGCCCCTCATTTTGCTTGTTTTTTCCTTTCTGTGCCCCCTTGCTGCCCCTCATTGTGCTAGTTTTTTTTCCTTTCTGTGCCCCCTTGATGCCCTGATTGCGCTCGTTTTCCCTTCTGTGCCTGTTTCCCGCCGCTGCGCCCCTGCGGCCCCGCCCCCTCACTGCCCATTCGCTGCCCCATTCCCTGCTCCTCCCACACCTCCCCATTTATGGCGGCCGCTGCGTGGTGAAGAGAGCGACCCCTGACCTTGACTGGTAGGTCGCTCCCCCACCACACAGCTCCGTCTGTGTGCCCTGCTGCTGCCCCTGATTGTGCTCGTTTTTCCTTTCTGTGCCCCCTTGTTGCCCCTGATTGTGCTCGTTTTTCCTTTCTGTGCCCCCTTGCTGCCCCTGATTGTGCTCGTTTTTTCCTTTCTGTGCCCCCCTTGCTGCCCCTGATTGTGCTCGTTTTTCCTTTCTGTGCCCCCTTGCTGCCCCTCATTGTGCTAGTTTTTTCCTTTCTGTGCCCCCTTGCTGCCCCTGATTGTGCTCGTTTTTTTTTTTTTCCTTTCTGTGCCCCCTTGCTGCCCCTGATTGTGCTCGTTTTTTCCTTTCTGTGCCCCCTTGCTGCCCCTGATTGTGCTCGTTTTTCCTTTCTGTGGCCCCCTGCTGTGCCTGATTGTGCTCGTTTTTCCTTTCTGTGCCCCCCTTGCTGCCCCTGATTGTGCTCGTTTTTCCTTTCTGTGCCCCCTTGCTGCCCCTCATTGTGCTAGTTTTTTCCTTTCTGTGCCCCCTTGCTGCCCCTCATTGTGCTAGTTTTTTCCTTTCTGTGCCCCCTTGCTGCCCCTGATTGTGCTCGTTTTTTCCTTTCTGTGCCCCCTTGATGCCCTGATTGTGCACGTTTTCCCTTCTGTGCCTGTTTCCCGCCGCTGCGCCCTGCGGCCCCGCCCCCTCACTGCCCATTCGCTGCCCCATTCCCTGCTCCTCCCTCCCACCTCCCCATTTATGGCGGCCGCTGTGCGGCCGCGCAGCGGACGTGCGCAGCGGGCGCGCCGCTGGCGCGCCTAAGGCAAGCCCGTCTGCGCCCGTCCGCGCCGTGACCGCGCCCAGCGCCAGACCCCCTGGTCCGGGCATCCCCCGCCACATCAACAGACGCCGATACGACGCCAGCACCCTCCACGCACTCAACCCCGGAAAAGATCACGCCTGCTACCAGGCCACCCCGAAGCGCACCCAAGGGCCCTTCACCTGCCGGAACTGCAGCTTCGCCAGCACCCGCCCCGCCAAACCACCGCCCAGGAAAGAACCCAACTACCTCAGATGCATCCTCCTCAACACCCGCTCCGCCCGCAAACACGCCATCGAACTCTGGGACCTTCTCGACTCAACCTCCCCAGACGTCGCATTCCTGACGGAGACCTGGCTGAATCCCGCTTCAGCCCCCGACATCGCCATTGCCATCCCGGACGGATACAAGATCACCCGCAGGGACCGCACCAACGGAGTCGGAGGAGGCATCGCCATCGTCCACAGGAACACCCTCAGAGTCTCAACCAACACCGACGACACCCTCAGCACCGCCGAACATATGCACTTCCAGATCCACACCGATCCCAACACCACCCTCAGAGGAACCCTCATCTACAGACCCCCGGACCCCGACCACAGTTCAGCGATTCCATCGCTGACTTCGTCAGCACACACGCCATCGCCTCCACGGACTACATCCTCCTCGGGGACCTGAACTTCCACCTCGAGAACAACAAGGACACCAACTCCACCACCCTGATC
This sequence comes from Calotriton arnoldi, assembly GCA_963921515.1. NCBI lineage: Eukaryota > Metazoa > Chordata > Amphibia > Caudata > Salamandridae > Calotriton > Calotriton arnoldi. Next base: position 248,858 of record CAWUFW010008212.1, read on the forward strand.
GACAACCTCGCCACCCTCGGACTCAGACAGCTCGTGACTACACCCACCCACGCCACCGGCCACACGCTCGACTCCATCTTTTCCGCAAGCCCACACGTCTCCTTCCCCACTGGGCTGACCACCACTGCATCCACTTCACCTACAGGAAGCCCACCACGCACCACCGCACCGAACAAATGCCTCGCCGCTGCTGGAGCAGAGTCATGGAAGACCAGCTAACCACAACCCTCGTCCTGAGCCCACCCGCCGAACCCTCCGACCCCGACACCGCCGCCCGCAACCTCAGACAGTGGATCGACGACTGCGCCAACACCCTCGCCCCGCTCAAGAATCCGCCCAACAGCCACACCAGCAAGAAAGCCACCTGGTTCACCGAAGACCTCCAGGCCTCCAAACGAACATGCCGAAAACTGGAGAAGATCTGGCTCCACGAACGGACAGCGGACAGCTACGCTGCCCACAAGAGCGCCACCCGCAGTCACCATCACCTCATCAGATCCGCCAAAAGGGCCTCACTCAAAGACCGCCTAGACAACAACGCACACAACAGCAAAGAGCTCTTCAACATCGTGAAGGAACTCTCCAACCCCAGCTCCAACACCAACGACATCCAGCCGTCGCGAGACCTGTGCTACTCACTGGCCACCTTCTTCCACCGCAAAATCGCCGACATCCACGACAGCTTCAACACCACGACCGCCCCGGCAACCACCAAGACCACTGCCCCCACAACCACCAACCGCCTGCTCTCCTGGACCAACATCAACGACGAGGACACCAGCGAGATCATGAACACCATCCACTCCGGTTCACCGCTAGACCCGTGCCCTCACCACATCTTCAACAAAGCCAGTACAGCCATCGCGCCCCATCTCCGGAAAATAATCAACATCTCCTTCGAGACAGCAACCTTCCCGGAAAGCTGGAAGCACGCCAAGATCACCGCCTTACTCAAGAAACCCAAGGCAGACCCCAAGGACCTCAAGAACTTCCGACCCATCTCTCTGCTCCCGTTCCCCGCGAAGGTCACCGAGAAAATCGTCAACAAACAACTGACCCGCTACCTCGAGGAGAACAACATCCTGGATCCTTCCCAGTCCGGCTTCCGCAGCAACCACAGCACCGAAACCGCCCTCATCGCCGCCACCGATGACATCAGGACCCTGCTAGACAACGGAGAAACAGCAGCCCTCATCCTCCTGGACCTATCAGCCGCCTTCGACACGGTCTGCCACCACACACTACGAACACGCCTTCACGACGCCGGGATCCAAGAGAAGGCCCTGGACTGGACCACATCCTTCCTTTCCGGCAGAACACAAAGCGTCCGCCTCGCCCCCTTCCGATCCAAGGCCACCAAGATCATCTGCGGCGTACCCAACGCTGTTCAACATCTACATGGCACCCCTCGCCCACGTCGCCCGACAGCACAACCTCAACATCATCTCCTACTCCGACGACACCCAGCTGATCCTCTCCCTCACCAAAGACCCTCACACCGCCAAAGCCCACCTCCACGAAGGAATGAAGGCCGTCGCCGAATGGATGAGGACCAGCCGCCTGAAGCTGAACTCGGACAAGACGGAGGTCCTCATCCTTGGTTCCAACCCTTCAGCCTGGGACGACTCCTGGTGGCCAACATCACTGGGAACAGCCCCGCCACCCACCGACCACGTACGCAACCTAGGGGTCATCCTCGACCCCACCCTCTCCATGACTAAGCAGGTCAACGCCGTTTCCTCATCCTGCTTCAACATCCTCCGAATGCTCCGCAGGATCTTCAAGTGGATCCCCACCGAAACAAGAAAAACAGTCACCCAGGCCCTCGTCACCAGCAGGCTGGACTACGGAAACGCCCTCTACGCAGGAACGACGGCTAAGCTCCTGAGACGGCTGCAACGCATCCAGAACGCCTCTGCACGTCTTATCCTCGACATCCCCCGACGCAGCCACATCACACCCCACCTGAGAGACCTGCACTGGCTCCCTGTCAACAAGAGGATAACCTTCAAGCTCCTCACCCACGCACACAAAGCACTCCACAACTCCGGACCAGCGTACCTCAACAGACGACTCAGCTTCTACACCCCCACCCGCCAGCTCCGCTCGACCAGCCTCGCCCTCGCCACAGTCCCCCGCATCCGGAAAACGACCGCCGGCGGCAGATCCTTCTCCCACCTCGCCGCCAAGACCTGGAACACCCTCCCCACCAACCCCCGACAGACCCAAGACCTACTGGCCTTCAGAAGACTCCTCAAGACCTGGCTCTTCGATCAGTAGCAGCACCACCCCCCTCTTCCCCCAGCGCCTTGAGACCCTCGCGGGTATGTAGTGCGCTTTATAAGTGACATGATTGATTGATTGATTATTTCTATAGACAAAACATCATCCACTGTAGTTGGTGTCAGTTGGAACACCTCGTGTAGTAGATTAATTGCACAGAGATGAGAAGCATCGCTTCCAGCATAGATTGCCTCAGCAATGTTCACATCCGTTGTTACCTGTGTGCCTGTAGATCTTTCTCGTACCTCAGCAGCAGCCGGAAGCGTCTGTGAGATCTCAATGAATGCTGACATCAGGATTGGTAGCCTCTGGAGACAACACAGAGCATGGGCCGTTATCGGGACCAGCAGAGTATCGACATCCGTTGGCGTAGCTGATGGAAATGTTAGACAGGTGTCCAACACGCATTCTTCACCGCATAGCAGGCATCGTAGAACAGGTAAGATGCAATCTTGCCAGATTGGTCTGAATGACAGGAACCAAGTTGTATTCAGGTCCCGTAGACGAGTCATGCCCAAAGCTGTACTATTCGCTCACGGCACTTTCGTTCAAGGAGAGCTTTCTCCATTTCGCTCGGAGTGATGTCTGCGAATAGGCTGGCCATAGCGCAATAGCAGGAAGAGAAATAGAATTCCGGCAACAAGTGCTAGAATTAATGGTATGCCACCAAACACCGAATGTGCAAAGTTCGGGATGATTCCGAGTATTGCCTGGAAAGGTGCTAACAGACCGGAGCAGATGCTCTTAAATACATGTACAATTCCGGTTGTATCAGACATATTGAAGATACGTCCTCTCATTTCTACGAAATGTATAGGGCAGTTTGTACGTATTAAAGTCTGTATCTCAGCCGAAGTCCTTGCTACTTGTAGATCATAGGTTTCTTTGGCCGAGGTCAAAGGCACTGTTTGCTGTAAAAGCATGGCTTTCATTCTGCTCAAAGTATCAAATCTTATAAAAGAGACGTTCAGCGAAGGCCATAGAGGCGACTCCCTGACTGTGTCTATTGGGGCAAACAATACTTGCATACAGCAAGTGACCCTGGAGTTGACCGTTACTAGATATGGGATGCCTGGCAGCATGCCGCAGCAACTCTGATCATTCAACATGAGGTAACAACCCATTAGAAAGTTGTCCAAACGTTGGATTAATCACAGCAGCTGGTGTACCCTGCTGATGGCAAGACAAATTTGCCACAGAACCATTACAAGCCCCGTGTAAAGAAATGTCCTGACATATAAGTGAACCGCTCAGTGCACGTTTACAGTGTGTACCGCTCAAAAACACTTCACGATCCCCACTCCAACATCTATATGTATACGGTAAATCCCAAGATGTCTTAATGTATTCCTTACCCAACCTTTCATATTTGCCTGCTTGCATTTGTCTGAGGCAATACTGAAACTGAAAAGTACTCACAGGTAATGTTATTTTGCCATGAATAAGCCATTCTGTAGCTGGTTTTTCTGCCACTGTGAATGGTAACTTTTCCAGTTTTTCAATGCTCTGCACTGTATACTTTGCTCCTCTTTGTGCCAGTTCGATCTGTTTATCAGTTAGATTGTATTCTGCAAACAGAGCCGATGTGTTGATGAAACGCCAAGGAACATAGCCTGCTCGCAAAGATTGCAGCGTCCAGCTTAATAACACAATAGAACGTAATTGAGATTGGCCTTGCTGTAACATCGCCAAATCTTGTTCTAGTATGTCGATAGCAGAGGATACAATGCCATCCAATGAATATATTCTGGAGGACAAAGTTGTTAACCCATTGTCGACCACAGAGAGTGTTTTCTCTAAATTAATACGATCAAGTTCACGTATTCGTTCTGCGGCCGCCATTTGTGATACTTTCCATGCTTCATTATAGGCAGCATAAATGCCGGCATATATGAAACGTTTTTGACGCGGTTTTCTTGGTCCAAGCAAGAATTCCCTAAGGTCTGCGTCCTTTTTAAGTAAGGTTAAGTGTTGTTTCACATCCTGTAGTGTAGACTTATGCAGCCAATCGAGGCATAATTTTCCTACACTGTATCTTGTTACTACCCCCGGATGTTGTCTTTGGACATATCTTGGGTCTGGCCTATTAATAGTAAAGCCCTGACTTTTATTCAGGAATCTTTCATGACAGTTATTCGTGTCTGTGGGCCAGATCAACCATTTTTTCCAATCAGGATTAGATCTGTTGAGTTGTAGTATATTGTCAACTGTCACCACTGCCTGTGTATCGTTATCACTTGCAGGTGTTGGTACAGAAGGTGTGTTCATCTCCTTTATCTTGGCTAATCCAAGACAAGAAGTTTGTTGGACGGTTTCATTCAAAAACATTATTTGTTCAGGGATGATACAGGCTCTAAATAAAGCTTCTATCCCCTGCACTTGCCAATCTTTAGTACCCCAGACAGTTTTTGTGTCTATTGTATCTTTCCATAAGTCGAAACCCTGTCTAGACAGTTGGGCATTAAATAATGCAGAGAAAATCTGTTTTGTATTTGTTAACATAATTTTCAGTCCTGTCTTGTTTACATTTTTATAGTAAAACATTTCTGGATCAGATGTATTGTAACCTGAAAAATATGGAAACTTGTTGCCAAATGTTTTTGAACTACCTTTAGGTGGTGTAGGACAATGTTCCCATTGGTTAAACATAAACACATTTCTTGGATATGCAGATTTATGCAAATAATGATGACCATAGTGGTTATAACAATACAGTTGTACATAGTTTGATGAACCCTCTAAATATTCATTTTTAGAAAATGCAGCAGATTTTTCTAGGTCATACATTATGTCGTTAACAGTCTCAAAGTCCCAATCATCAGAATAGGTACTGGACGAAATTAGATCACTTAGTGAAATTTTAAACAAATGTGAAATGTTCAATTGTTCCGTCGGGCCGAAGATATCAAAATCTGTTTTGTCCCACACTATACCATCCTGTATAGGAACAGCTGTGATGTTCACTGATGACAAGTCTCTTGCTTCACGATGGGAAGATTTATGAGGTTTCAAAAGTACGTTCACGCCTTTTCTTTCAGTAGTCGCATGGATGTATCTGCCACTTATAAGCACGCTCACAGTTGTAACCAAAGCTAGCCAGAGCAGGAAAACAAAAAGTCCAGATATAATCCAGAGTTCAATCCATGGAGAAACCAAATAAGTCTTTTTCAGAAAGTGAAGAAAGTCTTGTACTTGCTGCTTGAATTTGAATGATGCTGGCGTCGTTTCAGGTTCACTCGGATCTTCTGAGAACGTATCAAAGTTAATGAAATAGCCAGAAGCAGTTCTGTCAATTGTTGGAATTGAATCAGGATTTGTAGAAATCACTGGAACCAGTTCATCACTTGCTACATTGGTGTAGACAGGTGTATTTGGACGAACTGTTACTTGGTGTTCAAGAGGGATGAGTTCCATAGCGTTGTTGCTTAGTCCTCCATCTGTTACAGCTGAATTCTCGATTGTTATCAGTCTTTCAGTCTGAACCTCTTGGATAGTAGCGAGAGGAGTGCGTCTGCTACTAGGTCGGAGTCCACGAGGCCTACTATTTAGTATTGGCCACATACTGTGGTTTGATCAGGTCGATGGACACAAATCTTTTCTCCTTTCTTCCAGCAAGGGGCGGCAGAAGTACTGTTCTTGTTCCTTGAACTGCTAGGACAGGTACTGGTTGTCTGTAAGAAGGTCCAAATTCCTTCTTGTCCGCAATCTTTTCTCTGACTAGATCCCCAACTTTTGGAATCCAGACAGGCCTTGCTGGGACCGCCGATTTTTCCCCAGTGGTGGTTGGCTGTAGGATTACGTTGCTTTGTTTTGTTCTTAACTCATTTAGTTCCTGTAAAACAGCCAAACGATCTTTGATATCAAACGGTTTATTTTCCACCACTGTGCCTACGTGTTCAAGGTCTGGTACCCACATTCTTGTCCCAAATAGGACCTCATATGGAGTGACCCCCTAGAGAACTTCTTGGCAGATTATTCAATGAGCGTTGGACCCCATTAAGGTGTTTGACCCACCCATCACCCGAACCTAATACCCTAGCTGTTATAGATTGCTTTATGTCCCGGTTTTTCCTTTCCACAACCGAATTTCCCTCAGGATGGAATGGAGAGGAGTACCGCAATGCAACGCCCAGACTGGCCATGGCTTCTTTGTAAGCCCGAGAGCTAAACGCAGGACCCTGGTCAGAATGTAGGGTGCCTATTGCGTATGTGCCGATAAAGACTCGCAAATCTTTTATAACAGTTCGAGCGTCAGCTGAGCGCTGAGGCCATATCCATAGGAACCTAGATTCATTATTTGTGGGAACGCCTTTGTCCAGTAGGACGCAGGCGCGTAGATAGTCTAATGCTGTCTAACAATGGTGTCTGTACTGGGTTGCCGCATTCGCAGCATGGTGTCTGGTGGCTTTCTCGCTGTAATTTACAGTCTAAGCAGTTGTTGATGAATATGTGAATTTCTGTATTCATTCCAGGCCACCAGTACATCTCTTTTAACGTCAAAATTGTTTTAGAGATCCCTTGATGTGACAGACCCTCCCCCAAATGTGTTTCATAAATCAAGGCTGCTCTACGTTCCATGTTTGGAATTACCCTATCCCCCACTCCATTGATTCGAGCAAAAAGAACGTTGTTCGCATCAATTACATAAGAGTACTTGAGTGGAAACTTTTTGGTAACGCTGCACTGCTGCCTTTGCTTGAAGCATTGACAGCCAACATTATCTCACCGTCTATTTTTGTTTTTGAACGAGTGATCACAGCTACGGAAGCCGTCTGCACAGCCCCCTTTGCGGCTTCATCAGCCAATGAATTCCCTGCAACGTGAACGCCATCACGTTGATGACTCAGTGTGTGGATCACGTGAGCCTTTGGTAGTTCGCTTTTCAACTGAACTACTTGTTCCCAAAGCGTTTTGTGCTTTATTGTGCCACCTTTCGCATCTTTGAACCCATTTTCAAGCCAGTTTTGTATATATTCATTATACGACTGAACACAGTAAAAGGAATCGCACACTATTAGTGTGGGGAATTCTCGATCTGTACTTTCAAGTGCCAGTTTGAATGCTTGTAGTTCAGCTCGCTGAGCTGTACAATCTCCTAGAGACTGAGTTTTTGTGACCATAGGTCTGAAGATGCCATCTCGCATGCGACCTTTAACGATTGCACATGCTGCACTGTAAGCTTGCTTACTCCCTGTTGCGGGCTGTGCGGATCCGTCAGTGTAAATTATGAATTCGTACTGATCGAGAGGCAGAATTTCAGTAGGCAGAGGACATTCTTGTTCATATTGCAGGAATGCTTGTGTTTTTAAATCTGGATCAAAAACATATTCAACATCTGTTGCAGCAAGAGAATTAACCCATTGTATCCATCTTGGATGTAATGCTTTAGCATTTGGAATGCTTGCTTTTGTGACCGCTTCTAAAGCTGGTACCGGGGTTACGACAATAATGCGTTTCCCTTGGGCTAAGGCTCTTTCTTTTGCTACAGCGGTTTGAACTGCTGTTAGAATTTTTTCAGTTGAACTAAAGCGCATTTCCGCTTGTGTACAAATGAGATTTGTATGCTATTGGTATTTTCTCACCCTCATTGAAGGTTAAGTAGGTGAATCCGCATTGACCCGAAATTATTCGGATCACCAAATTTCGTTGACTTACGCGTGTTTGTAAGTGATTTGTTGCTAACATGTTAGCCTTCAGTGAACGCAAGATTTCTGTTTCTTCCTGTGTCCAGTTTCTGATCGAAAAATCAGGTTTGATTAATGCGTAGAGAGGTTTACCCCTTTCTGCATAATTTAGAATGTATGTTCTTCCAAAGTTTAGGAAACCCAGGATGTATTGTAAGTTTTTTAGCGTTTTTGGAGGTTGGAGCAGCGCACATTTCTCTAGAAAGTTAGCTGCCAAGCTCTTGCCTTCACTTGAAAGCTCATATCCTAGAAATAGGACATTGAGATGGGCAATTCGGGACTTTTAAAGTTGAACTTGTAGCCCTCAGAGGCGAAACCCAGTATAATGGTGCTCACCCTGTTCAAGTGTTTTTCCAGGTCATCATCTGTCAGATAAATGTCATCGACATAGGACAATGCCTCATTGTCATAAATTTGTAGTAACTCCGTTACCCTCGCTGAGAATAAACCTGGGCTGTTCTTGAACCCTTGTGGGAGTCGACAAAAGTGACGCTGGGTCCCCATTATGGAGAATGCTGTTAAGTACCTGCTTTCAGGTGCTATGTTTTGACAAAAGAAACCATTTGAGATGTCTAATGTTGTTTTATATTTTTACGCACAATGTTATTCATTAATGCTGTGCTATGTGCATTTTGCACTACAAAAGTTTTAGAACAAGTGTTTAGGTGTCTGTAGTCCAAAACTAGACGATATGTATTGTCTGGTTTGGAGACAGGAAACAAAGGATTGTTCATTGAGGAGGTGCATGTTTCAATCAACCCTTGATATTCAAGTTGATCTAAGATCTCCCTGACCTGTTTTTTAGCTTCTTGCTTTATTGGGTACTGCCGTTGTGCAGTTGGTTCATGTTTCAGATGTATTTTATGGTGAGGTGAGTCCTCATCCCATCCTACATGATTTTTATATAATGCTGGGGCCTGGGCCACTGCCCATTTCCTGGCATATGTATATCTTAGGTGAATTGGAATATGGTTGGAGAAGGCAGGCATAATAATGACCTCGCCATGTGGGCACTCCCTGACAAATTGTGGTGGCCAGTCCTTTTCTGCTAGAAGTATGTCATAGCCCCTTGATAGTCTTTCCCAAAAAAGTGCCTTCACCTGTCTAGGTTTGTCTCCCTCCATCCGGAGAGTTATTTCATATAACTTTTGTGGAGTACTAACCCTGGTGTCTACAGTCTCGACTGTAATGTACTCATTCAAGTCCACTATCTCCAGAAGTTCCTTCAGGTTCTGGCGAACTATTGTGACTTCTGCTGCACTGTCCAGCATTGTCTGAGCCCATTCTCCGTTCTTGAGTTGTGTTCTCAGTATTCTCGGCATGTCTGATCTTTAGACCTGCTACTTTCTTTTTGGAGAATTGAGGTTTTGCTTTAGTTTTTGGAGCGTGTTTGTCGTCTTTCGATTTCACGCATTCTTCTCTATGTTCCGATCGTCCTCTTCTTTCCGAAGTCTGTGATGAGATCTGAAAGGGACGAGAGGAACGTGTATCAGTATCTTGATACCTATCAGGTTTTCTCAAATTATCCCTATTCCTGAGGTTATACCTCCTTTCAGAGGGCTCCTTTTGAGGAGACCTACCTCGGGATTGAGAACGTTTCTCATTTGATTTTTGTTTAGTAGACTCCCACTTCTTTTTAGAAGATGTAGGAGTTTGTTTAATAGAGTCCTTCTCAGGACTTTCAGATAGCTTCGGCTTCACTGGTCTTCCACCCAAACTATCTCTGCCTAAATCTGCATAAGAGTGTTCAATTATTCTGGGTAGCTCAGTTTGATGTTCTTTAACATCAAATTCCCTTAATTTTTGGCAGATCGCCACTGCTGCTGCCTCCCCTTTAATATTAGATAATATTATTGTTGAGACCTGGTCGAAATTTTTCAGTAATTTCATACCTAAATTTAGATCAGGCTCTGCCCCGTATTCGTTTTGAATTTGTTTCAGGTCATCTGGTATTACCGCAATTGACGGAATGCCATGTGTTTTAGTATAGATGGCAGCAAAGACTGAGCCCCAAGTGGTGCAGTCTTCCAGTTGTGGTGTGATCCCCATTGGTAAACTGATTGTCAGTATTCTGTGTTTCTCATACGGGCTAGTATTTGGAAATACTGCTTGGATTTGAGTAATTTTTTGAGCTATCCAGAATGGAATTTGCTCACGTTTTGTGGGCATTTTACCCATGACTGCGTATAGAGTCTGTGGTGTAATTTTTAGTGTATTCCCTGGTGAGGAGTTTGATTTGGAATTGTTAATGGTTGCTGGACTGTAAAAGTCCGCATGACATATTGAACCAATTGTCTGTAGATTTTTATTAACTCTGTGAGTTGAGTAAGTAAATCTCGCCTGACATCTCTTCAATGTCAGGATGAGGTGTGTAGCCGGCTAGAATCGGCCATGTTGCTCCTGGTCTACCTAGTGGACCGAGCCTAGTAATGTTTTTGTGATGTTTTAGGGCGCCTTTAAACCAGAGCTGATGCTCCTGGTATGTTAGTGGAATTTCAATATCCTCGAAAGGAATGTATTCCTCTGGTGGATCATCTTCTTTGTAGAAGTGAAACATGTGTGTTACTGAATTGGATTCAGGAAATATTACCCATGAATAGAATACCTCTGTCTGAAAGGATTCATGTGCCTCTATCACGAAAACTGCTCTACCGCCTCTTGGTGGTAGGCCATGTTTTATAAGTTTTAGAGTGATGGCTCTTCTTAAGTTTGGAGTGATGTCTATAACACCCTCCTCGGTTTCAATAAAACCTGTAAAGTTAAAAACTGCTGCTAGGGCTGGATCAGCCGCAGCTCCACCGTTTCCGGCGTCATTGTCGGAGTCAGGCATTTTGTTGTTTGAAAAATGTAGAACAAGTTTCAAGGAAACAAAGATAAGGTGCACAATATTTTGGAACACTGTATCCTTCAACGTTGAGCAAACCAAACAACTAATATATACGGTACTGCCCTATGTAGCCGTGGTGGATACTTAACCCTGCCCACTCCAGACGTCTTTTGGAGTATATGGGTAGGGGTCTCTTGAGAGAAAAAGCACAGCTGAGTTACTCAATATCTAACGTTGAATTACCGCCTTACCAAACCGTTGGGCGCCATGTAGTGTAGCTCCTATTTCCCTAATAGGCTCTGCGCATTGGAATAATATATCCTATAGGTTTGACATAGGACTAAGGTCAGTATGTCCCTATCGAGTATATTAAACTTAATTACTTGTGCCAGCTAGCTCAGAGGCCACTAGAAACTCATTGACAACAAGAAGGGAGTAGTTTCTGGCAGCCACAAAACATGACCACTTTGTTTCCCTTTAGAATCAGAACGTGTCCCAGAGTCGTGGAAACAATAGATAACTATTTCACTCAGCTCAATTGTGCATGCTTAGTTTTCTCCAAGTTACACAGAAAGAACAGACGGGCGTTTCAATAAAAGATTTATTGAACAGTCTTGTTTCTGGTGTAAGTAAAATGTGCTGTTACGATCACAAGACAGCATGCGAGATAAATAATGTACAGGGTGAGCAGTAGAAATAAATAATACTGCGATAGCATTATCTTTTAGTATATATGCATTTACATAAATAACACAGACTAAAAATGCGAGTACTCATACAATGCGTTTCTAATCTAGTTCTACCCCAATGTACCTAACCTAACCTAGGTGTAGGGAGAGGTATGAAGTAGGTGAAGTATTCCTTACTACGGTATACTAAGAGTATGTTAAGCCTAGTATGCCAAGAGTCCCTCTAGGTTCTTGTCAGCTCCATACCTGAAGAATGAGAGAGGTAGGAATCTCTTTGCCAGACTCGAACTCCAACACCCCGCAAGGGAAGTCAGATCACTGGAAGCTGGACTCTCTGCGTGCAGGGATGACAGCGTCTTCTCAGTGCGTCAGGCCGGGAAACGGGCTCCTCTGAAGTCGAGGTCTCCTCTAGTTTACAAGGGCTAGGGAAGGTATATTTATACCTGAGAAGTACCTAAGAATGTTAGCATTGACGTGGATCGGACAGCGGAAGTCGTCATGAATGAACCCCTAAGGAATAATGGTTCATGCATAATATATGAGTCCTTGAAGAAATCAATAGTCCTGGGCTAGGGAAACTCCCGCAGCCTAAGGGTCTGTTCTTCATGAACTCGTTGTGACGTTAGGGTGGACGGATGTCAGAGACCATGCCTGTATTTGGAGTGCACGGTTTAATGCCTAAATAAGGGCTGGGATTTTATGCCTATATAAGGGCAGGGCGAATTGTGCCTATATAAGGACATGATACTGGAAAGCCCGTTTATGGACACCCTAAGAGGAATACAACAGTGGCTCCATCTCTTCCGAGTGGACATAGTCTTGCTTTGTCTTTTGTGTGGGGAAGGGCGCCTTTAAACCAGTTTATGTGCTCCTGGTAGGTGAGCGGAATTTCAATGTCCTCATACGGACAGTCTTCATTTGGTGTTTCATCTTCCGTGTAAGAATGAAATGTATTTGATTGTGCATCTGCTTGTGGGAATTTAACCCATGAATAGAATACCTCTGTTCTATATGATTCGTGAGCCTCAATCACAAAGGTTACTATCCCACCCCTAGCTGTGACTCCATAGTCTTTTAGCTTTTGAGTAAGAGCATACCTAACGTTTTCTGAAATGTTTATTTCCCCTTCATTTTCTTCCCTGACTGCAGGAGGCTGTGCTTGCCCCGCGGCGTTTTCGTCAGCCATTTATTTGACAAAAAGTTTCAAGGGAGAGTTTCAAGGAAACTGAGATAAGGTTTTATGCGCAATAGCAACTGTTTGTCCTTCAAGCTTGATAAACCTACAGCCAATAAATAGGAATTTTGCCTACTCGGCTGTGGCGGAGAGTTCTGTTCCCACTCCAGACGTCTGGGGAAATGTGAGTAGGGGTCTCTGAGAAAAGCACGACTGAACTACTCAGATTTGACTGTTAAATAAGTACCTAACCAACATTGGGTGCCATGTCGTGTAGTTCCTATAAACCTATATAGAATCTGCACGTTTAGACAACATATACTGTAGGATTGGAGTCAGACTGATTCTAGACACCCCTACCGAATATGTTAGCCTGTATACCAGCAAATCACAGTGCCACTAGAAACTCCTCTTACCAAGGAGAGAATAGTTCTTGGCAACTACTCGAACATGACAACCCTGTCCCATCAAGGATCGTGGAAACAGTACCACTTTTCGCTTAGTCACTTGTGCTCACTTTGTCTCAGTGAGATACACAGAATAAACGGGGGGACGTTTCTCAATAAGCATTTATTGAACCAGTATCATTCTAGTGTAAAATAGGTGTGCTGAAACAACCATTAGACAGTAACAGATATAAATGATTATAAGCACTAACAAAGTAAAAGGATGGTAGATTTCTACCATCGTGCTAAAACAATTAATACAGGCAAGTATATAAAATACATGACAGTAAAATGCGTACTCCTACGATGCATCCCTAACTAGATGTACCTGAATGTACCTAGCATGTATATGGGTGTAAAGCCAAGAATCCCTCTAGGATAAAGTCAACCCCATTACCTGAAGTGAGAGACTGTGGGACCCCGTCTTGGTCTCGAGATGGACACCCTGCAAGAGATGTCAGACCACTGCGAGCTGGAGTGTCTGCGTGCAGGAGCCTCAGCGTTTCGCATCAGTGTGTTGGCATGGAAGTCCTTTTCTCCTCTGACTATCTCAGCAAGAGATGATGTATATATACCCAAAGTGGTACCCCCTGGGGATATACCTTGCTGTGTCATGTCGGACTGGGATGACGGAAGGAATGACCCTTATACATAGTTATTATGCAGGAGATGGTAGGCCTGCTGTCCTGCTGTGATTCCAAGAATCCTCATGCATAATGAATGAGGCTTAAGCTTTTCGGAGAAAACCCCATGTCATCTCTGGACATTACCGTAACTAGGTAAAAGGTCAGTACTAAGAACCGTTATATAGTGTAATAGTACGGAGAATATAGGTGAAAGGTTAGGTGACTACCTGAGCCTATATTGGGGTACCTATATGGAACATAACAGAACTTGAGTTTTGATTTATGAAACTCACACTTTGCAGCATTTTAAGTGAGACCTGCATCAGCAAGTATACGACACACTTGTGTAGGAGGTTTATCATGTTCCTTTTGTGTAGCCCCAAAAACTCGAATGTCATCATTGTAATTAAAAGCATTTGTGACTGGCTATATAATGCTGCGAGTGACATTCTGCAGCTGATGACACTCCGAAACATAGCCTTTTATATCTAAATAAACCAACATGAGTCGAAAAGGTAGCAATGTACCTTCAATTTTCTTCCAGTTCGAGTTGGTGATACCCTTAGTTCATATCAAGGCGGGAAAAGACTTTGGCTCCATTCAGCTGCGCAATCATGTCAGCAATGTGCACACCTGGATGTCGTTCTCGAACATCGCCTTCTTCGCTTGACGCATATCAATACAGATGCGCACAGCTCCTTCACTATCCTTCTTCGGAACTACCACTGTGGGTGGTACCCATGACGTCGGACCAGTGGATCACTCAATGATGTCATGTTTTAATAATGTCTCAATTTCTTTCTCAACACCCTCTTGTAAGCGAAATGCAATTCAACAATGTCGTTGAGCAACAGGACGGGTGTCCTCATTTATGTGAAGTACACCTTCATGGTCTTAAGTCCTCCTATCCATGAAACAAGGATAGAAATTGATTCACTATCTCATGATAGGCATTTACGTTGTAGTTTACATAAATCAGCCCCATGTCAGAAGCAGTGCTGAAACTGAGTAAACATGCACTTGGGAATTCCCTTGCAGTACATGAATTGGTGTTTGTACTTTTGTCTTTTTATGCTTCACAGTTGCTATGAATGAACATTGACTTTGCCGTGGTGTCGAAGCAATCCACGTATACACTTTGGTTTTCGACTGGGTTAAACGGGGCACTGGAGACAGTACATTCTACTTTTCCGCTGGCATTATGTTTATCAACGCACCACTGTCTATGATAAAAGGTACAGAGCACCCATTAACTTTCAGTGTGATTTTGGGACAGTGTCCAAATGAAGTTCACAATTTCACTTGTCGATCTAGCTTCGACCAGCATTTGCCCGTGCAGGAAGCTAATCCTACATGCGCTTGTCGTCCAGCAGTCAACATTGACATCGCACACCCATCTTCCTCACTGCCACTTGATAATGACGGTGACAAACCTTTAGACAAAGAATTTGACAACAATCAACGTTTTTCAGTTTCTACTTGCCTCAACTGATGTTACTGCTTGGCCTTGTGGGCGTGATTGGAACGTCTCTGGAACTTTCTGACATCCATTTTGTTTTCTCAACGTGATGCACTTGACCTTTCCATCACATTGTAAACCATTACAAAATGGTTCTCATTCCCGCAGTTTTTGCATGTCTGTACAATGGTGGGGCACTTACCTTTATGTGGAAAGGAAAATCCACATCGTAAACACAACTTCTTTTTCTTTGGAGATATTACTTTATGGCCATCTACCTTGTGTTTAGGCTTACGTTTCACACTCAGCACTGATTCATTTTGGGCTGTTTTGGCCTCCATGTTAGCTGCTTGTCTGTCAGCTCTTTCTTCCGGTCTAGGAGCCATGCTGAGTGTCTCTTTAAGCATTTGTCGTCTGAAGGAATGGGAGAGACAACCATCTATTACTCTGAGACCCATGGCCTCATCATCATTGAACTCATTGAATTTGCAATGCTTGATGAGCTAATCAAGATTTATTTATACAAACTCATCCAATGTTTCTCCAGCTTTATGCCTTTCTTGGTTGAAAATGTACCTTTCATTGTAAGCCTTTGGCATTGGATTGAACTTGGTGTTTAGCACCTCTTTATTTTGACAGTGCGTCACTTCACCACTGTATGGTATTTTCTTTGTCACTTCTTTTACTCCTTTGCCTGCTAAAATCTTCAGAAATTTAATGATTTTTTGTCATTTACTTCTTCCAGCACATAACGCTTCTCTGTATCTGGTGGTTGCTGCCTTTAGCGTTGTTGTTCTGTGTGAATGACAGCTCTGCGTTATGCTGTGGCACATTATCTCTTGTCTCAACTTTACCAGCAAATTTCTAGCTGACATCAAACAAACTTCCTGTAAAGCCTTTAGTTTCTTCACAGGCCTTGCTCTGGCTGGAGTGGCGCTTTGATTCCACATACGCCAACCGTTGATTTTTCACTTCGATTGAGGCTCACATATTACGCACAAGCAGTATGCTGGAGTAGGGTAAACTCTCTATGGGAGCACTCTCTGTTCTTCAGGTCGCTGGGTTTCCGTAATCCCCTAACTCGTCGCCAGTTGTAGCGTCCTCCCCAGCCCGGGTACGTGTAAATGATCAAGCCCCACACGGAGCTTGATATTACACGTCTTTATTCCTCAGCATGTAACTGTTAACTGAACATTCTGCATTATGAATTCTATCACCCACGCCCAAGCACTTGCGTCACTGTTCTATGGAGTCCGTCGGGAACCAAAAGGGTCCCGTCATCTCTAACTCGCAAGACACTATAGGTGTATGAATGTTTTGCAAGGTATGGGAAACTGCATGAATTAGTCTGCTGCAGGCAATGTTTGTGTTTATATCAGAGAAATCAACCGAAAAACAGGCACAGCAGAACATAAAACAGGCCCCCTAACACACAAAATCAGTCCCACATTCTGACCTGTCAGATCAGCCCAACAGGCATTGTCTTATTACCCCTCAGGATGGTCCGACCATGGGCTCAGCTCTTAGAGCCCATGCACCAGCTGAGCCCTGAAAATGTTTGCTACATAAAACATACAACAAGCATCACATAAAATATGATAAAGTCTATTAAAAATGTGTTTTTACATTAATACGTCACATTATAGCACCGCACTGAGAAGTACTTATTAAAAGTGAGTTTCCAAATACAAACTTAGAACCATTCTTGTCCTACTTTGGCAACTGTGCCATTAGAGAAGTAAGAGGCAAGATACCCTGTATGTGTCCCAGATCATTATCTAGCAACATTATAGTCTATTCAATTATACACTTTTTTTGTACAGCTGGTATCCTGAGCTCATGTGTTTTTAAGTGCTTCCATACGCGATTATGAAGAAAAAGGAATTCTGGTAAAATAAAATACTTGGCTAAGATCACACAATTTAGGCAGGAAAGCCACGATTTATCCAGGTTTACTGGTTTCACTTTGTACTAAAAGTTAGCCTTTAAAAGGGTATCTATTTGTCTCTCCTTTTTATTTTACTGCTTTGTTTTTACCTCTTTGTGCATTTTCTGCAGTTTTTATATAGCACAAATTCGACCTGTAGGTATTGGAGCACTTTATATGAGCACAAATTAGATTATACAAGGTCACATTCATTTTTATAATGCACTGACATATCAAGTGATTTGCCTAGAACACAGGATTTTGAGCTACATTGAAATTGAACCTGATTCCCCCAGTCCAAAGACGGCAGCTCTGGCCGTAATGGCACATATTGAGTAAAGTGAGGGTGGCAGGCAGAAGCCACATGAAAGCTCAGCTTGTTATGGGCCTGAGGTTCCAACAGGACCTTGAGAAGAGCCAGACTTCAGCTCGAGCCTGGTTTGAGCTTTCAGTGGCTCACCCACCTCTAGGAGGGAAGCAAGGTAGAGAGTCGTGTCCAATAGGGCTCCAGGTGATGACAGGGAAGGCTCTGACCTGGCGTGAAAGCAATAGGTGACACAGCTTGAACCCTGGTGAGTACAGGGTGGTAGTCGTCTGAGACACGCGCCATTTCTAGAATTCACTTTTGCTGGATAATCCGTTTGTTACGAGACACTGGTTCGATTCATACCCAAATTCTACTGTGTCACCTGCCTGTAATGCTTTACATCAAACTTTTGTGGCATGACTGGGCAGGTCTCATTTCCAATGGCACTCATACATGTGACGTTATACATTGCACCTATACTCCTGAGGGGCATCACTATTGCTGCTCCCACCACCACTAGTCTAGACCTATACTTTAGGTTCTCTGTAATTGCAAGTGAAGTATTATAGCAATTACTTTTCTATTATGTTGAATTTGCCCTATGCTTCTGAACATCCAACATTTATAGTAATGAGTGGCTATTAAAGTTCCAGTGGCTACCCCTTAGTCTGAGTTCCACCCATGGAGTGTTGTAAGTTCCCCATAGGGCCCACTGTACTTCTCCCCTATGTTAGCCTAACTGTAGGTTTTAGGTCGCTTTTGCTTTGCGCATGTTACGCAGTAACACGTTTGTTTTTGTGCCACACTATTATTTTAAAAATAGGCTACACATGCTTTGTTAATCGGGTCTTCAGCTGGGATTCAGTCTGAACATTTCATACAAGGTCAAACAACATTGTGCCCTTTTTAGGTCGAGCTTCGATCGACCTGCTATATCTCTTCTGTGCGGTTTGGCAAACCCACTGATTGCCATTGGTTACTATCTGTGGCATTCAGTAATGCTGGCTTGTTATTGGTGCATTTGTGTAAATTCCCAACCTTTGCCGGCTTAGTTCGGTCCATGGCGATTTCACTCAGAGAACGTGTTGTTTGGCCATCACACTGTACAGCGTGTGATGGCCCCTCCTCCTTGTTTTCATTACTCGTTATATTTTAAATCTCCAACAAGGTGCTTGGATGGCACGGCAGCGTGCGATCCTGTACACCTTCACGTAGGGCTTTTGTTCTCCCAAGTCTCTAAGCTAGCTGCAGCAAAACAGGGATGTCCTTTTTGCTGTGTTGTAAATAAAAGGGAGAGGCCCTACTATCCAAGGGACAGGGTGCCAAATATAGTAACAATAAGAAAAGATTTCCCTTGGACTGACTCACCAACTATGATCAACATTCAACCCTCTGTCATGCAAACTTCCTTCTTAATTATATACTATCGACAACCCCACATATAATTATAAAAATACACAAATTTATAAAAAAAATCACATTTTTATTCAATGTACATTAATGTCGGCCAATAGTTCAATTTTTTTTTTTTTTTAAAGAACAGAGAAGCACTGTCCACAATTCATAAAAACATTTCATATAACAAATTCATTAAAAACAACAAGAGACCACAAGTGACATATTAAAAATCATCAAAAAATAATTAATTCGATAGAATCTATATTGTAGTCATATCATGTAGAATATCCTTAGACTAAATAGTTCCTCGAATTTAACACCCCAGAAGCGTCGACACGTTTCGGTGTGCAAACAACTTTAGCACCACCTTCATCAGGACTTTACAATGATTGTCTCTTTGTAATAAGTAGCACAAAAATCGTGTGTGCCTGAATCAATGTGTCATAACCGCCGTGATGCCATGCATAATGGAATGGATCGGGCTGGACCACAAGAGGACCTATCTTATCTTGAGGACCTTATCGTTTTTCTTATTACGCACGTTATGTGTGTTCAAGGATGAAAATCTTCGGTATTGTTGATAGTTCTCAGGGTTTGTGAAATCTTTAAAAATGACCTTCATATATTATTGGTACAGAAAAAGGACGTCTTCTATTTAAAGTCCGATATTTGTTCTTCGCACTTATTTTAAAACCTCTGTTTGAACCGATATCTCTTCGTGTGATCTCAGGTCCGACGCCGCTCCGCAATCGGAAAATTCCGACATGCTGCGGCCCGACTAGTATTAAAATGGCCTAGGAAATCGTCCGCATCAGCCGCTCTGGAAGCATGGCACTGGTTACCTGTCCATAAAAGAATCCTGTTCAAAATCCTGATAATTACTTTCAGAAGCTTTCACTCCTCAGGCCCTCAGTATCTTCGGTCTAGGTTTGTGCGCTATTTACCATGGCGCACTCTTAGATCCTCCAATGCTAACCTCTTGAAACCTCCAGCATTTAGATGCATTTCAATAGGAGGGAAATCCATTGCAGTATTGGGCACAAAAGCCTGGAACAAACTCCCCAGTAACCTATGTATGATACAATCAGAAACCCACTTTAGGAAGACCTTGAAAACTTGGATTTTCACCGCCCCAGACGCGCTATGCAGAGAACTCATCTAGACCTTTTTCTCCTTCAGTTCTCAACATTTTCTCTGCTCGCAAACTACTCTAATATAGCGCCATGATACTCCTCGGAGTGACAGTTGGGCTCTACAAATACTCTAACATAACATAACACTCTGGACGCACTGTGCCAACATACACTGCACTCTTTGCTACTTCCTTTAATCAGCAGTCGGTTAGCCACCCTCAAGCTGTGGTGCCAGGTCGGGCTAACCTGCTGGTGAACGGTACTCCAGTACCTAAACACTCCGCAGTGGGCGAATCCCTCCTGCCTTTAATATTGTTTTCCCGCAAGGCTAGTCTTTAAAGCAGTTGGTTTGTCTGCTCCGTGATGCCATGAGAGAGACCGGTAGAAATGTGTGCATGCTCGGCATTTTAACTGCCCTTTTTAAAAACCTCTGACTGCTTTCATTCCACTTCAAGACCTGTGTGAAACTGAGTTAAACATTAGGACGTGTTTGTCACTGTTTATACTTACGCATTGCTGCCATCTGCTCTGTGCGTTAAGGCTGTGATTTGGCTGCACCCCATAGTATATCCCTACGTCACAGAAAGTGGGATTTTCAACAGAAAATGTTGCTGTACCCACAATAATATGCTGCATAGGTAAATTCATATAAGGTCCCAAAGGCGAGACCGATTGCATTGCAAATGCTTGTTTGCTATATGGTCGGTCACTAACATATTCTAACACATAGACATTTTAGAGAGACCCAGCTGATGTTTTCTAGCATGGCATTTCTTATATAAGCTGAGACTTGCTGTTTAGAAAATAGAGAGGAACATTTCTAGCAGAGGAATGGTCCCAGGACAAGTGCACCAGCTCTGTGCAAATCTGAGATGCAGACCAGCTAGCGGCATATGCCAGGTATGGGGCCTGGTTCTAATCCCAGAGATCTCTGATATATCACTGTTCTCATGTAGTGAGGTTAGGTTTTCTAATTGTAGCACAGTTGCTATGTGATAGAGCCAGTAGACACAAATGGTTGTCATGCTCATTTCTTGAAATTCCACACCAGGGTTTAAGGCAAGCAGACCTGACCCCCGTTATTCCCGCTTAATACATTCACATATTGTTACCACCTATTCGGTGGGGAAATTGTGTTAACAATGGTTGGAACATTCCACACTGTCCTTTCCGAAGACATGGACTTATCAGACTTCCGATTAGGTCCTAAGTCTCTACTGTCAAAAAGATTTATTTATGCCACATATAATGACATTTGGAAAATGTCACAAATGGTAGCTGCTGCATGTTTTAGACAAATTGATCAAGATAATTTGGATAAAGTGCTTGCTGTTGGTGATAATAGTATTAATACGTTGTCTTCTCGTATTTACAATTTGAATAACATTGTGTGTCTGTAGTTGATATCATGTAAAGTGACATGTCTACATTATACCATGGGCAAAGCCAGCTTAGATCTATTATGCAGTTTAGCTGGACACTCCAAACTCCTAAACTTGGCCGAGTTCCTTGGCGTTATTTTAATTCCAGACAACTATTCCTGCCTTTCAGTCTGACATGTAAACGACTCATGGCTAAGAAAGATGCCACATACACAATGTTACATCTAGAGAAGTTAGAACAGCTCCCATTCATTATTGCAGAAACACCTTCATCTGGCTGCTTACTACACAGCATAATATATTTGCCTATTTCAACATTCCAGTTAACAGCTTGCATGAAACCTTTCCCAGTCAGTAGATATGAACCCCTAGGAGGCAGCATCATTCATGAATTACTGTCATTCCCATTTTCGTATCGTTGTGAACGTGCCAACAAAGAGGTCTTCCTTACTGGAAAGGAATGCAACTCTTCTGTTGAACATTCACTCGCTTGTAAACATGTTACCATTCATGGTGCATGTAATGCATTGGTAGTGAATTTGGCCTGTTTTCTAAAAGGAATACCAGCCCCTGCAATACTCCCACTAATTACGGTCCTTTCAAATGGAAGTTTTTTAATGTTAAGCAATCAGGACTGTTGCTGAATGAGAGCTGTGATCCCATACATTTTATAGGTTTCCCAGATAGTGACCTGCTGTAACGTCTTTTTCCCTCCCACTCAAAGGGGTATGGATAGCTCTTTGTGGCCTTCCATTCCAACTTTGAAGGCAGATTTCAACAAGCTAAGCAGACTCAAAGCGCTATTGTTTCAACAGGATGTAGCACTAACATCTGCTTTAGAAACCTTTGAATTACAAGTTGCAAGGCCATCCAGTGAAATACAGTTCTTGTTGAACACCAACCTCCCATTACATTGCGGCAAATTAGTTCTTCTTATTTTTAATGCATCGAATACCGCTGGCCCAGCTCACTTTTTTAATTTATCGGTTCTGGCTTAGTTCCTTCCAGAAAATCTTAGGAGTAATACCGGCTTTTATTCATTCCCTTTTTTCCAGTGGGTCCCGGGGCTATCCGCTGCTGTTATTCCTCATTTGTGCATTTTGGTACTATTTTTGCTCCTTCGCAATGGATGTTCAGTTTGCAAGCCCATTGGAACTACCACCGTTCCAGCTGTACCATGAGTGCATTCTTTGGAATCCTCTTGCTCCAGGAACTGGACCTTGATTGGTCATTGTCATTCCGACCTGCCTGGTTTACTTGTGTTCAACCCGTGTTTCACTGCCCATTCGCATGGGCACTAGATATTAGCCTGGCTCTGCTGACACCTGTGAACATAGACCTGTTGATGACTCCATTAACGACCTATTTTCAAAGTTGTCCCTTGGGCCTAAGGCTTCTTCAGAATGGCCGCTTTGAGCCACGCCTTTCAGCTGAGATGAGTGCTTCAGCATATGGATCACTAACTGCTGGCTCTAATAACACGGTTGCGGGTTCCCCGATTACTTTCTCACCATCGGCTTATACCAAGGATCCTGTCTGTTCTCTGGAGAGTGTGAACTGGGCTGTTGAGCAATCATCGTCTGCGGAGAAGGAATCCATTCTGCATTAATTGGCTTTTGAACTTGCAAAAGACATCATGGATACCTCCGACACATCTTAATTCGACTACATCTTCAAAATTCACGTTACTTTTTAAATTATGCTTATAATTCTTTTTTATAACATGCTTATTAGCAAAGCAAACCTCTGAACTTGCTTAGCTTGTGCTTTAAGTTTTTATTATTTGCTTTGTCGTTACGTTACTGTCCCGACCAAAGGGGCATGTTGCAAGTTCCCTATAGGGCCCACTGTAGTTCTCCCCTATGTTAGCCTAATTGTAGGTTGTAGGCCGCTTTTGCTTTGCGCACGTTACGAAGTAACACGTTTGGTTTTGTGCCACACTATTATTTTAGAAATAGGCTGCACATATTTTGTTATTCAGCTCTTCTGCTGGGATTCAGTCTGAACATTTCATACAAGATCAAAAGTAATCCCGGAGATCTCTGATATATTACTGTGCTCATGTAGTGAGGTTAGGCTTAGGCAAAAATATTATTTGCCATGATAGGGATTTTAATTGTATACAGTTTATTGGTAATGCTAATTACTCTGCTTAGTTGCATGTTTTCTAATTGCAGCACAGTTGCTAAATGATAAAGCACAGTAGTTTCAATAAATATTGTAAACTTTCCTCGTGTTTTTCATTTGTTTATTATGGACATGCATGAGTGAGATAGCGAAAGGTGGTGACCTCTTGCTGTGGTTCCCCTGGGGGTCTAGAGTGTTGTGTTCTGAGGTGCCAACTTACCTGTTACTCTAGGAAGGTTCGGAGGACAGGTAAGGCACTATGAGCTAGTCAGGATTTGGGCCCGTAGGTACTGTTGTGGTACAATGACTCTGTCCCTGCATACTTACATTCTGTGATCCCAGGCATAGTTCTGTTTCCACACAGAATCCCTGCAACAGGAGTATTTATAAATGTGTTCTCTCCCTTTGTTAGAAATCTGCCTAGCCAGATCTTGCTCATCTATTCTGCCAAGGCACAGCAAGTGCTGATTGACTCTCAGCAGGACTAGAAAAATCAAAAGTTTTTACCAGGCCTGCAGGTCTAGTGACTTGAATAATCTACTTGAGCCAGCTGTAATGCGCTTGACCGACAAACTGATCTCAAATTATGGGATCCTAGGCAAATACTTTATTTCACCGAGTCACCTTTTTCTTCATTATCTCATGTGAGAGCATCTTCAAATATGTGAGACCAGCATGTCTGCTGTACTAAAAATTCAGTAGTTTGACTTATCAGACTAAACTTATGCTCCACGTATAATAGGAAGCTAGCACACATGTAGGTTACACATGACCCCTGACTGATCTCTTAGTTCACTAATAGCATTCTCATCAGGGTGGGGGCAGGAATATTTTTCTCAATTCATGTTTAAAAACTCTCACTTTTAGTGAATATATCACTAAAGCATGATATGGTAGCGCACTATCAATTACAGACTGCACATTTTCTATTAAAATGTACACAAACCTTCCGACTGACATGTAGTTTTACTGATAAAACTATATATCGTTCAAACGATAATGTGTGGAAATCAGGTTTTGATTTGACCCTATTAAAAGTTTTGTTTCCATCACACTGCAGAATTACAAAACCCCAATGTGCTTTCCTAACTGCTTTTCTGTTTTAAAATATTTGTACAGTTCATTTGAAAGCTTTTTAAATGTTGTGTGAATAAAAACAAACTGACATCCTACAGCCTTTCATGACAGTCTCATGGTACCATGCATGAACAACGTCCCGTGGGAGATATTCAGAATCTTGGAAATCTGAATCTCTTGATGATTCAGAGGAATCCACCATCTGTTGCAATTTCATTTTATCACAACATTCCTAAATTTTGAAAGAAAAATAATGGAATGATAGAGGTTACTGTCAATTACATATATTCACAATTCATATGCAGTGGTACGTGAATAAGTGGACAAAGTGCAGAGGACGCAATGCTCAAAAAAGTGAACAAATATTTACACCATGTATGTTATAAGACACTGTACAATCCCCTAGTTCTGTATTTTATTTACAGAAACAGGGAACTGGACAGTGTACCTGTATCAGTCCATTGTTTTTCTTTTAGGACGTAGGTATTGTTGAGATTAAATTCTATTTCACCAGATGGTGGATAACTCTGAATTATCAAGAGATTTCCAAGATTCTCAATGAGTTCCACGGGACGTTGTTCATGCATGATATATTGGCCGTGTTCCCCGTGGGCATATAAGGTTGCCCTTGTTTTGTGTTACACTCACTGTACCCCAGCACAATTGTCAGACTTTTCACTTTACAACAGCCTCTAACTTTTGCAGGCAAAGAAGAAAATGCAAACACCAATCTCCAGGATAAAATAAGCACCAATTTGTAAGAAGACATAAGCTGACATTCGATCTCTAACTTTGAACTAACAGCAAATGTAACAAAATTAAATTAAAGATTTTATTGCAACTTTATTGCTCATTCACTTTCTGAATGAATAGAACACCTGTTATTTGCCAGCTTGAGCTATCTCACCAGAACGGGCCAGTAGGCCTAAAAATAGCTCACCCTGATAAAATCTGACTCGCCATTGTGAGTGGGCGAGTAGATTTTTCTAGGCCTGCTCGGCAAAGTAGCCATTAATGAAAACAGCAGGCTTTCCTAATGGTCATGAAGAAGCCAAACCTCATGCCTACCAAGCATCTCCAAATTCTTTAAGCATTTGATTGTAAGAACAGTCAATTCATCAAAACATAAATATGGAGAATTGGGAAAGGAGGCACTAAGCCTGTCTCTGTGCCATAGCATTAAAAGCAAAATGATACAAATGGCAGCGAGAATCAGTGGAAACTAGCACAACAACACTATTAAGTGATTGTGTTGTGAACATACGAGGCCATGAAAAAGTGATCCAATCAAAATAAAATACAAGGATTGACCTTGAACACTGTGCCCTCGAACTACCATTCTGAGCAATTTGTGAGACTATATACCTAGCTGGTCAGGCTGGAATAATCAAAGGGCATAAGATGTAGTTCTAGTTAGGACCAATGCCCAACTGAAGTTATGACCAAAATGTCGTCTGCTTGGTATACAGCCGTGTTCCTCTGCCGTAAGTGCCGAAATGCGTGTATCTGTGAATCCTTACTTTTGATTTTTCGTCTTGACGTCATGGTACTCTAGTGTGTGTGCAAAGGCCTACATGTGTCCCTGACTGCAAGTAGGTCCAGGACTTGTCGTATGACCTGGATGGATGCACAAGCATTTCCTCAGCTGATGACAATGGACTAATGTCAGTGGCTTTAGTACATAGAGCAGTGGTGGCACCATAATTTGAAAAATTATAGCGTGACCAGACCTTTTGAGGTCTTGCTTACTAGACAGCGCATGCGCTGTATGTTGCAAGACACATTGTTAGCTTACAATGGGCTTAGAACCCACGTATTGCTTACAATTGGTTAGCTTCATTGTCATTCACATTTGCTTGCTTCTTATTTGTTAGCGTGTGTAGACTTTCCTTCTGCTTCTTCTGTTGTCCCTTCCCTGGAGCCTGGGCTGTATTTCTTGCATCCTTCCACTGCTCACTTTTCAGGTGCTATTCTTTTCTTGTCATTTAGGCACTCCAAGAGAGTGCATATGTTTTACATCTGTCTACTTCATACTTCTCTCCCCACCTCTGCTGCACTGTTCCTCTCTCACGCCCGTGTGCATCCACAAACTCCATGTTGGCCTTTTTTCACCCATTTGGCCAACTCCACTTTGCTCTCTCTCCATATCCCTTCCCCCCTCTCAAACCCATGTGTAGCTTCCGCCCACTGCACCCTCCTCCCTGTGTTGCTTATGCCACCTGTTCTCCCGTGTCACTTTTGCCATGCCCCTCTTTACTCCGCCCCCCACAGCTGTGTTGCTTCCCCCACCCAATTAAAAAAAATGCTGTTTTATATTTTTTTTACTTTTTAGTTACTGATCTAACTTGGATCAGTAACTAAAAAGAAAAAAAAAGCAGCTGCATAATTTTGTAGACGCGTGTGCCTTCAAAATGACGCAGCCGCTTCTTAAAAGTTATTTTTTAATTCTTCAGCCCTGCTGCACTGCTTAGGGGATGCTTTCCAACATAGCTAAAAATCATTGGCAAAGCCAGTAGGTCACAAAGCTGAGGCCTATTGGCTTTCCCAATACTGAGTCACTGGCGTGTAAGCCTCCTGATGAAGTCACGTAAAGTTCAGCTTCTGTGTGCTTACTCAGTCCTTGGTGCTAACATCCCCATTGCGGGTTCTGCATGTATGTAACAAGAATCATGTGTATGAATGAACCAGAATAATGGAAACTAGTGGGACCCATTTTAGATACCCTTGGCCTGGTCGGCACGAAATGGAGTGTTGGCTCTGCAAACAGATAGTGGAAGTGTATTGCTCACATTCCTGAAGCCTGGAGGGGGAGACCAAGTCACTCAAGTGAGAAGAGAGGAGACAAGACAGAGCTGCATGAGAGTGGCAGGAGCCACTGATTTGTCTAACTGAATACTGCCATTTGGTAAAGCTGAGTGGTGGAACTGTAGACTCGTGAAACGTGAGGAAGCCTTTATGTGAGGCTTGCTCTTTTGTTTTTTTCCTGAATACTCATTGTTGGGATGGAAAATTCCCCTGCGTGCTGGTGGAGTGCACCCCTGCCCGGAATGCCCGAGCTGCATCGATATCTGAATCCCTGCTACTGATTTTTGGTCTTGGGTAAACATGTATCATGCATGTGCACAATGAGCTAGGCCTGCCTCACAGTAATGTGGTCTCCTTAGTTGAGAAAAGGTGCACCAAGTGCTACCCTCGTGTATGTAGACAGATACTGCCCTTACCTAGCGTTAAGTGAGACAAAAGTGGTGAAGGCAGCATACCGTTTTTGTGTTCAGTACAATCAGTAATGTGAACAGGCCTTTTACCTGTGTCACTGGAGTGGGGAATACTGACCACCCATGGAAAGTTTAGTGGCTTTCTACTTAATTTACCCTTGGTGTGCATGGGTTTCGTGTAACGCCAGGCAGTGCGTGATACTTGCATGTGCATGCTGGGTTTCATGTGTGTGCCGGTGGATAGTATATAACATGGAGGCCTGTGGGTTCCATGCTGGAAACCCAGGGTCTGGAAAGGTGAGGACTCCATCCCCAGACAGGAAAGATGTATTGCTGATATTCCTGATGGCTGGTATGAGACACACACATGCGCTGAAGTGGGAGGAGCAGACAATCCTCTGTACAAATCAAATAACTCTTTGTTTCCAGGAAGAGTTTCTGGTCAGTGGAGCCAGGATCATTGTCAGAAAGATTGTGGGATTGATAGGGTTGTCACTACTAGAGAATCTTGATAGAGAAGAAGGCTTAGTCCTTTGAACATTTATGGGGCATATTTCAGTGGAGGTTGGCAGGCAGGTGGCTCCTTTGGCCTGTAGTGTTGGTGACTCAAACATTGGAGCCATTTCTGCTGTGACAAATTGTCCTATGGACAAAGGCCAGTGCTGAGAAGTGAGGACGTTAAAGGAACTGACATTTCCAAACAAAATTCAAAGGCGAGACACTAAATCACATATGTGTCTAGATTCGGACTATAAAGGTGGGAGCATGAGCCCCATACTTTGTTGAATAGGACTGTTTCATCAGGAGAAGGAATATCACCTAGACTTCTTGCTGCTGAAACCAGGACTGGGGACCAAGGTCTGCCAGCCTCCCATGGGTGAGGTGCCATCACCCAGAAGCCAAGAACACTAGCCCTGTGTTTGAAGCACTAGCCTTCTGCCTGTATGCCAAGACCATTGTGCCCTCTGAGGAGGTGGAGAGAGCCTGTGAGGAGCGAGACCCAGCAGGGGTTTTGGTGAGTTGATCCCAGTGGGCAGAGAGTGAGGCGCCCAGTCCATTCGACTGGCCTGGTGTTACCAGAGAGCGGTCCGCTCATTTGAAGAAGTCAGCAACCCTGTTGGGGCTGCCGTAAAGTTGTGAGGTGTCACCTGGTTTTGTGCATCTCATTGGGGCCATCAGCCATATCTGTGACCCGCATGTGGCAGGAGAGGGCCACTAGGACTGCTTGGGTTGTCGCCCGTTGCCATTGAAACTGTTGGGGCTGTTGCCCATGCATGGAGACTTTGGGCCATTGCCTGTGTCTGTGACCCCATATGTCAGGAGGGAACTACTCAGACCGTTGGGCAGTCACTCTGTCCAAGTAGCCCCTGACTGACATTTGAACAAGTCCAGAAGCTACCTGCAATAATGCAGCTGCATCACCGACTTACTGTCGCGAAGAAGGAGCCGATATACCCAGGGGCCATCAACATCTGTGTCCGCCTCAGTACGCCGACTACAGAAACGGCGGGAACGCGAGCTGCTCGTTATGGAGCACAGGAGAGAGAATAACCTGGACTCTTCCGAAGGCTACATTTGGGGTAAGGTGGAAACAGGGCTGCAGGCCCATGTGAGACCTGTTCAAGCTCAACAGTTTACCGCCGAGGGAACTCAAAACTTTCAAGGCCAAAGCCAGACTTTGATGTTCATATGTTCATTGCTATTGCGAGCAGCACATGGGGTCACCGCTTAAAAACCACCAGGGATGCCAGGTATAGCATGGAGGAGGAGAGGAGGGAAAAAGATGATCTGCGGGGGGAAGATGGGGGAGGGGTTGCACTGAACCTGACAAGCGCAAGTGTTCTTGTCTTGAGACACTACTTGTGTGGGTTATTTAATATGATGTGTTTAGCAAAACAAGGTTTGTGGTGAACTCATACCTAGGTGTAATTTCAGGTCAACTGTGATGGAGTGGAGTTTAGATACACCAAGAGGGTTATGTCAGTCAAAGGTTTTATTTACTCTTCAGCTTCTGGCAAAGTTTTGTCTGGTCAATCCTGTAGCCCTAGCTCCTCAGGACAGGCTTGTGGGCACCCGGTCTCTCTTCTCTTCAGTCAGGTCTCTTGCAGGGTCTAGTCTTCTTTAGTCTGCTGGAGTCAGAATTTTGTGACCATGTCGCAGGTAACGAAAGGCCAGCCATTTGACCCTGAAAGAACAGTTCCACTCCATGGGTGCCAGCAGGATTCAGGAGTCTTTGTGTACGTCCTCTTCTTTTAGCAGGAGTAAGAATGAGTACTATTCTTCCAGCAAGGCTGCCCTCTTCAGGTAGAGTTTTCCCAGTTCCAGGAATGTTCTGAGTGGGTGGTGGTAGAGGTGCCAGATTTATCCTGTTCACTAGCCAGTGATTGGAGAAACTCTATCACCCAATACTAACTATTATCGTGCAGCCCCCACCTACTTTTGCAGCGATTCATGTTTGCCTTACTATAAAATAACCTTGGATCCCCTGTTTCAACATGACACTATCAGCTGCCACCAGGTAGGCCTATATTCAGCTTCTTGGCCACTCCCATACCTGAAATAGTCAAAACCGGTTTTCCCTTCTACTGTGGCTATACCCTATGTATGAGGGTCCTGGGAATGAATAGGAGAATCCCTCCCTGTCATCTCCAAGTCAAAAGAGGTAATGCTAAAGCTGCTCTTTGTTCTGCCAGCTGTTCCTGTCCACTCCCAAATAGCTAATCCCTATTAAGTGGTCAGCAGTTAAAACCCATTGGTATTTCCTGAGCCCAGAAGCAAGCTATTGTCCTCTGAGCCAGAGTCGTTAACCCACACAATCAAGGATGTGCATTCCAGCTATGGATGTGTGATAGATTACAGAACTAGCCCCCGCCCCCACACACTGACTGGAAACTGGCTGTATAGAGCGATGTTGGAACTAAATAGGAAAAGCTCCCCCTTTCATCTCCAAGTCAAAAGATTTAATGCTAAAGCTGCCCTTCGTTCTGCGAACTGTTCCTGTTTACTCCCAGGTAGCTAATCCCTGCTAAGTGGTCAGCAGTTAACACCAGTTGGCATTTTAGAGAAAAGTCTAGCCAGGCCTACACATGAAATAGATTTTGGCTATTATTTCACTGTGAGAGCACACTAACCCCAATATATAGTGTGCCCTATTTTTATATTTTAGCACCCTGCCCTTTAGGTTACAAGGTACATTTTAGGAGTGATTTATGGTTATATAAAATAGACTTTTCCTACACGGCAAAGGCATTTTGCTAACATGTTGTACTGCATTTAAACTGTAGCCAAGTCAGAGCTCAGTAGTTCTCCTGGCAGAAAAGTGTATTTTGTCACATAGATAGGCAGTATAAATATGTACACTGCAGCCCACATGTGATATTTAACTTTCCATCCATAAGTGCACTTTAGGCACCCTTTACAATGGACTTAAAAGGAAGTTAAATAGGCCAAATATGGATTTCCAATGTTCATGTTTTAGAGTGGAAGCAGAGATACTTTACTACCTTTTAGCCGTGGTAAAGTGCAGTCATAAAACTAGCAAAAATAAAATCCAGAAAAAGCTGAAAATTCTGGAGTGAAATTGCAGAAAAGGTGGATTTGCTACAAGGAGTCACCTAGAACCCGAGAAGGGAGAACCTTGGGGCAGTGGGACAGTGAGGGAGTGGGGTAGGCACCAAATCTACCTAAGCAGAATCCACAATCACTAACATGTTTTGCTGCTAGTAGTGTCTTGTATTAAGGACCAGTGTATATTAAAGTACTTATTTGTAAAGATGAGCACTGGGCTGAAAATTAACTTTATTGGATTGTTGATTGATTGTTGATATCTAAGCTTGAGCATCCCCACACAATCTCCCTGAAAAGCGTGCAACTGTATACTGCAAGTCAAGTGCGGAAAGATTTGTACTTGGCCTAGTTTGAAGAGCCATACATAGTATGATGGACCACTGACACTGGTGGCAAATTACCTCAACCTCCACAGTTGAGGCCCAGTAGCCTATGCTTGCCATATTGCCCCATGAAAAGAGTCTGAAAATTGGCAGCAAGCAATGTGAGATCCTGCAAAGCCATTTCCAACTTTCTTCAACAAAACAAGAAGTTCAGCTTGTACGCTGTAGTACCTGCACAGCACTATGGGAGGTACACAGTTAGTGAGGGTAGACCCTGACACCCTATCCTTAGAATGCTTGAGGGAAGGGCTATGTGTATGGGCAAAGTGTACATGGCTCCCGGAAACAGTGACAGCAAGATCTCTGTGAGTTTGACTAAAGACCTGTTGGATAAACTGGGCAGTAGAAAGGACTGTGATGGATTAATGGAAGAGTACCATGTTAGGAACCCAGGGAGGGAGTGCTGTGGTGTAAGCATCTGTCAGCCCCTTAGCACATGGTTTTCCCCAGACACACCCTGACTGTGTCCTCAAATTTGCTTTCCAGTACTTGTTCAAGACTTTGCCCCATATTTCAAGGTACCACTGTCACCACCTCCAGGATTTATTCCTTTCTGTAGGTTAAATCTGATTGAGACCATGAGCGTGCAGTTGGCTCTTCAGAAGGCAGAGGAAGAGAACGCCAGGGAGTTGAAGAGGGAGAAGTTGAGATTAGCTCACTAGGAATAAGAGGAAAAGAGGAGGTACAGACAGGAGAAAGGGGCATGTGAAGAAAGAAAAATGAGTTAGAGGAGAGGGAAAGGGAAAAGACAGGAGAAGGATGACAAGCTCATGATGGCAGCAAAGACAGCTACAAGTGGGAAAACTGATTGCACCTCCAACTTTACTGTAGTACCTGAAAAGGTTCTATAAGAACTTGTGAAAATTAATGTGGAAGGCCGGGAGTTTTTGGAATGGTTTGTGACCTGAGATCGCTTGTTGAGCTCAGGCTCTAGATGATGTGTTTAAGGCAGTGCCTTTTGTTGGAATGGGTGAATACGATGTCAATGATTACCGTGATGTGTGCAGGCCTGACAATGACAATATCAATAAATGCAATTTTAACGTATGCCATAACCTGTGCCCGCACGACCCTGCCAAAACCCGTCAATGCAATGTTAACGCATGTCATAACCTGTGCATGCACAGTAGCGCTGACACCGGCAATGATGATATCAATGTATGTCATAAGCCATGCACAAATTACGATGCTGTTACACGTAATAACAATGCAGATGTACGGTATGACCTAAGCAGACTTTATCGTGTCAATACCAGTAAGAGCAATGTCAATGTATGCTATGACAACTGTATGCACAATGTTAAGGATGTTGATAAAAATTATACCAGTGACTGCCATATTATATTCAGGAGTTCTAATGAACTCCCATCATTGCTGTGAGATTCACCCAAGGTGACCTCCCCATCAACCCATAATCAGAGATACATGGTTAGACAAATCCTACGACCCACACCCACACCTATTGAATACCAGATCACAGGTGGGGTCTCTCTTAACCTAAAAACAAACGTGTGCCCACGGAAAACCGTGATAAATCTCAAAGGGATAGTTGTATCACAAACAGGTTT
Organism: Calotriton arnoldi; assembly: GCA_963921515.1. Lineage (NCBI taxonomy): Eukaryota > Metazoa > Chordata > Amphibia > Caudata > Salamandridae > Calotriton > Calotriton arnoldi. The sequence continues at coordinate 282,130 of CAWUFW010008212.1, forward strand.
AAGGAAATTGGTCCCAATAAAACCCGTTTGGCCAAAGGCTCGTGTTCCAAAATACCACAAAGCTAGATACCACATGTAGATAGAAACCCTGAACCAATCAGGACACGACATGCACACCACATGTAGCGTTCAAGTTCTTCTCATGCCGGACATCTGGACACATACACATTGGCCCACACTAGCTCTCCCCGAGGTCGAGAGCCAACTGTGTCCTTATCAGATGTCCGCATTTTTTGATTTATGACTGAGATGCTTTTTTGGAATATAGAAAATTGCTTTATTGTACCTCATGAACTGTATATAACAGCGGCTAAAACTTTGTACACCGAGAGACTTTGAGTGGACGCACTCTGTCAAGGCTTTCCCAGCCGCACCGTTTAATGAACCAACTTGTTCCTGGTTTGCCAAACACCTCTTGTCTTTTCATTTATTTAAGATAAACTCATATCCGAGCAACACTTTAATGAATCACTTTCCCATAGAAAGTACGGCAGTAATTTGAAAAATGCCTGTGGCTGAGCAAATGAACTATGAGTGAATGAAGGAAGTTCTGATCAGACTGTTTGAGTTGAGCTGAGAAGTTTAAAGAAAACAGGGCAGCGTATGATGTTCTGTTTGAAACATGTATTCATGATGTGTTGTGTGATTAGAATGAATGGGTGAGAAGGATGGAGGCCAATAATTTTATTACCCTGAACCAGTTGATGGTGACTATGGCACTCCAGGTAGAGTACTGTACACCACTGAGACAATACCTGTCAGGTTTGAGTGAAACGAATCCAGAGAAATGAGCGCCGTTAGGTGACAAGTGGTTGGCTAACAGAGTTTGCAAAGACCTGGAGCAGTGTGGCCAGAGGGAAAGAGGAACTCTCAACAGACTGCTTCCAAATCAGAGGGTAAGGGCCAAGGCAATTGGTAAGGGTCCACAGGATGACACAAGCGGAATTGGGTTCCAAATCAGTAACACAAAGAGAAGAGAGGCCAGGAAAGTTCTTTCAAACCCAAAGTGACGACTTACTATAAATGTAAAAAAGAGGGGCATTACAAGAGAGCCTGTCTGGTGAAAGACCCTGTACCAGATGTGTTGACTGTGGGTGAAGGGACTCAACAGGACCCTGTTGTGCTCAACCTAGTAGCTGTGGACATTTGGGAAAGGGAACTAGACACCCTTTAAGCACATCCATCCAAATACCGTAGGATTTGTGTTGGAGGCTAGTATCAATGGGAGAAAGGTTCCTACCCAAGGAGTACAGTTGATTACAGAATTATGGTTAAGAGGAAGTATCTCAAACTCGAGGAGAGTCTCCCTGGTGCCAATGGCACAAGTTTGGCAGCCACAGGTAGAAATCCATGTTACTAGACATTCACTTAGTTGGATTGTTGATTGATTGTTGAGCTTTGAGCTCAAGCACCCCACACTACCTCCCTGAGAAGCCTGTTGTAGCGTCCTACCAGCCCCGTTACTCGCCAGAAACCAAGCCACACACGAGCAGTTGTACACGTCTTTATTCTGCTGCATGTAAGTCAGAACTCAACATTCTAAGCCTGTCTTCAACTCAACCCTCCAACACTTATGTCACAGGCCTACGGTGTACAGTGGGAACCAAAAGACTTCCAGTGTTTCTTTATTTATAAGACACTACATCTCCCGCTTTGTTAAATAAAAAGTTATAACTTTTCAAAATAGATAAATAAGTAAATAGATGAATAACTACACATATAAATCCATGAATAAATACACAGATGATTATAGTTATACAGGCAATTATAATTCTTCAAATAATCGCCGTGGCGCCTGAATCATATGTCCTGATCGGGTCACTGGAAACCAGGAACTGGCAGTCGAAATGTCGGTGATCTGCAGAGGTGAGGTGGAATCATCAGTAGAGACAGAGTCATCAACAGTCTGTCTGGACCCAGTCTCAACATTGACATTGATGTTTGGGGAGTGATGGGCCACATGTCGAAAGTGAGAAGAGTTTCTCGTAAGGGACTTCCCAGGACGCTGGGCAGTCACACACGTTTTCTTCTTCTGGGGAGACATCATCTTGCGTCCCTCTGCCTTATTCTTTGGCTTACTCTTCATGCTCATGACTAACTCACTTTGGGCGCCTCCGGCCTCCATGTCAGTTGCTCGATGATCAGCACGCTTTTCAGCGCGAGCAGTCTTGAGGACTTGTTCTAAGCTCAGAATTTTATTCAGCATTCGCCATTTTAAGGAATCTGACAGACATCCATCAATTACCCCGAGGCAGGTAGTTTTTTCATTGTTAAACTCATTAAATCTACAGTGCTTCACCAGAACATCCAGTCTTTCAACAAACTCATCAATGGTTTCACCTGGTCTCTGGCATTCTTGACTGAATATGTATCTTTCATAGATGGCACTGGATTAAATTTGACATTCAAGGCTGTTTTAATTTGATCATATGTAATCTCCCCTACTTGTGGTATCTTTTTCATGGCTTCTTTCACTCCTTCACCAGCCATGTTCTTCAGATACTTTATGATCTTTTTATGATCTTTTTCATCTGTTGCAGCTATAAAGTCTTCAAAAGTCTCTATCCATGCAGGCCATTTATTGCTGATGTGTTTCTTGGCAGTATCAAATGCAGATGGCGGTTTTAAGAACACAGCAGCCGTATATACAATGGTGGACAGTAGTGATCTATCAGTCACTTCTTGTGTACCTCGATCAGGCAGTGCTTCTCTAGCGCCTTGTGACATGCTAACTTTGGGGTCAGCTTTAACGACTTTTGGACCTTGGATTTTGACCTGGCTGTGCATCGGAGCTCCTCGCTTGAGGGCAGTTTGGGGAGTTGTTCTGGGCCTCTGCTTTGGTGTTGGGCCGTGCAGCTGTCAAACAACCCCTGTAACCCTCCTTCTCAGGCCGCTTTTCAGCAAGTTATGGAATGATGAATTGTGAATGGTTTTGGTAAGTAGATAAATCTTGTATACTACTTGTCACTGAAAGCAGATAATGTTATGATATTTGGTTGACTTTGTGCTTAAATGTTTCTTCACGAACAACTAGTTAATCTGCTTCATAGCACAGGCATTTCAGTTTAATCTGTACTTAGCTATTGTGTTCTGCTTTCATGACCTGGTTGCATCCGCCTTTAGCGTTCATACTCTGTTTAATGTATGGTATTTGCGTAATGGTGCAATACCTTTTATTTGCGACTGTTTGATTCAGTTCCTGGCCACTGACATGTCGCTTTCTTTATCGTCAAGCGTTTATACAGTCTGGTGTTGCGCTGAGACTCCACCAGTTCCAGCATGGATTATGCAGTTCGACTGCAGCACACGTGGCACGCACAAGCAGTTTGCGAGACCACGGCAAACTCTCTGGAAGAGCTCTTTTAGTGTAGGGCTTCGTATCCCCTATCTTGTCGCCAGTAGTACCTTCTTACTAGCATCCGTACTCGCCAGAATCCAAGCCACACACTGAAAGTAGTTGTACACGTCTTTATTATGCTGCGTGTAAGTCAGAACTCAACATTCTAAGCCTGTCTTTAACTCATCCGTCCAACGCTTATGTCACAGGTCTACGGTGTACAGTGGGATTCAAAAGGGTTCGAGCGTGTCTTTATTTACAAGACACTAAACCTGTGAGTGCCTGCGCTCGCAGGCCTGACACGTGAAAATGCTGTACTTGGCTCAGATTGCACAGCCATAGTAGGTTGCTCTCTGGGACACTAGTGGCAAGCAAAGCAACCACAGCCCAGGAGCTCCTGCTTTCCCCGTGGCCCCACCCCCTAATGGAGTCTAATAGTTGCCTAGAAACTGTAGGCTAACACAGCTGTGAAGTGATTTTGGTCATGCCCTTGATGTGAGGTATTTGTGAATTTCTGGCATTAGCACAGGTCCAGACACTCTGCCTTTCATTTTGGTTTATTTCACCAACTACTGCTTTGTCTCTCATGAAAGAATGAATAAATATAAGGGATCTCTTTGCTTAATTATTGTGGGTGGGTGCATGCAAAATGCTTATTTGAACCCTTTTCGTATGGCCATATTTCAGTTCCCACAGAAAGAGTCAGTCCCTGCAAATGTGATCCAGCTCATCTTGTTGATCCTGGTAAAGGCACATCAGCCTAGATGATGAATACACATACACATGCTTCTTTTTGCACTTCAACCCGACTTAATCACTTGGCAAAGTTAACCAACCTACTACTTTACTCCTTTGCTTTCCTCTTTCCTACAGGCCTGGGTACTCCAGTGGGGGGGTGGGGGGGAGGGAATGAAAAGTGCCGGTACTCAGTACTGGTGAGTACTGGGCCATTTAAGGCATTGCTGTATTGTATAATTCAAACTGCAGCCAGGGGGTCAATTTCCTTCTTTATACTAGGGTCCATGAGACACTGGCTGCACTACTGATTGAACATGGGTTTGAATACGTTTACCACACGAAAGTGATAAGAACAGAGCACCATAAAGTGGAAGAAAGGTGAACTGCACAAACTAACGCTGTATCCCATTAGTCTGGTGAGAACATTGAATTGGATTTATATAGCGCTTTCTATCCCTGAAGCGGCGTTAAATGATGTATGTCTGTGACCCATGAAATGGGAATCAGCATTACAGAACAGGTCTGTAGGAATGAGGTAAATCAAAGGAGTTTAGTAGTAGGTTGGCTATCTTTGCTAAAGTGATAAAGCCAGGGTTGAAGTGCAAAAAGAAGTATGGAAACTGTCCCTGATCTTGAGTGCAATGGGTAGGAGTGAGTGAGTGAGTGTAGGGGAAGGGTCCAAAGCTTAACTAAAACCAAAATATTCTGTAACTTCTGTTGGTCTTTCTCCTTCAGGCATCTGCATTTAAAATGCACACAGTTTAAATGAAAAATAATTGCAACTCAAACTAATCAGTGGAAACTTCACTCTTGTATGTTATGAAACCTCAGTTGGTTAATGTGATTTGCGTAGTCTGTGTGTAACCAAAGAGTCACATAACTGAATCCTGGTTGGCGCAGTGGGGAATAGTCAATTATGCAGTTATGGTGCTTCAAGGTTCTTGTCTGTGACAGAAAGCAGTGTGAATATGTAAGTCATTTTTTACAGTTGTATTACCCACAGTATAAGATAAACTGCTGCAAAATGTTAAAAAATATTTAAGGTAAAACGAGTACTTACAAAATGTATATTTTGGGGATGCACAATTAAACAGCACCTGGTACAACTATTGTTTTATGTGTCCATTAAAAGGACACAGTCCAGCTGGTAGCATCCTCATATTACCTCTAAAAAAATAACTCTTTGTCACCATAAATTTCAAGTGACTCCATAAATAAAGCTCATACGGGCGCCCAAGCATCCTTTAGATTCGCTGAATTGCTCGTATTTACATTTCATCAGGTAGCAGGAACCCTGGCAAGAAGGCTTGTTTTTTTCTTAAGCTTTCTGGTCCTGTTTTGGCCTCAAAAGAGACCTTCCACCCTTCCCTTTCAGTTGGAGGCATTTCAAGGTCGGTATCAACTGTCCTGGAAGGGGAATTCTTTAACATAAAATACGGGGACTGTTTTTTTAAATTATAAAAAATAAATGTCTTTCACAAAATGAACACAGTTAGTGCATGTTAACACTTACATTTCCCATATATATTCCTTATTCCGTTTATATGATATTGGAGTATACCATTTATATACTCTTAATTTATACTGTATATCTTTAATATGTGGCTGAGAAACCATACAACTCAGACTAAAAGAAATGTGTGGGGGGAGGCGCCAACAAAGACTGTTGCATGGGGCGCCACCAATGCTAAAGCTGGCCCTGCCTATCCCTAGTGTCACAGGCCCAAACGTAGATGAGACAAGCTGGCACTTACTCCCTCTCAAGCTGAAGTTGATTAGAATCTGGGTCTCATGGTGGCACAGTACGTCCTTTTAGCAATGCTTCATTATTTTTTTACCAGCTTTAAATTGCACAAACTCGACCCGAAGGTATTTGAGTGCTTTCCATGCGCACCAGTTACATTACACAAGGACACATTCATTTTTTTTTAAAAACACAGGGAGATTAAGTGATTTGCCCAGAATCACAAGCTGGTGAGCCAACGTCAAGACTGGAACATAGTTTCCCTGTTCCAAAGTCGGTGGCTCGGCCGTAGTGCCACATTCTCTCCCCCCATTGTTGTGCTATAATATGTTTTTATTGTGCCCTTTAAAAATTTGTTGTATTTTTATGCACATTTGTGTGAAAATGCTGCTGAAAATGCAGTATTTGGCTCAACGATCACCAGCCTCTGATAGAGACCAAGAAAATATTGATATTGTTAAATGCCTGCCTCACAGCCACGCCCCAGACACACCCCTAACTGCTCCTCAAGGCCCACCCAATCAAATTAGTGAGTACCATCACTGCTTTTTTCTCATTTAAAGCCCTGCAATACAGTAATAATAAGGATTACTGCTGATGCGCCAGTCTGGCCTTTAATATGCTGCCTAGAGCGGAGCCCCTGCCCCTCATGCCAGTGCCAATGTCGAAATGAAATCACCAACAGGATTGTCTTTGACTCCTGAGCAGCAACATAAGCAATAACAAAGCCATAACCAATTCACTGCAGCGTGCAGACTGGCTGCTAGACTGTGTCAGGTGCGCCCATGTGATAATGTTAACACCGTTGTCACGGTTTTGTTTCCACGAGGATCAACATCGTGGAAATGAAAAAAGGACAAAAATGCCCAGGGCAGGTTTTTAGGAGATGCAACAGTTCGGAGCACAAATGGCGCCCTATGAGCTTGGCGCCCGATGCGGTGGCACCGCTTGCCCAGCCCTAAAGCCGGCGCACGGGGCCCCGCTACATTATCTGGTACAGAAGTGGGGGTGGGACAGCGCTAAGATAGGAGTACCTGCTATGAATCAAGCATAGAAACTGCAGGTAATTAATCTAGGCAAACCAATCAGTGACTATGCAGAGTAGCAAATTAAAGCTGCACTGACTCACTTTCTATTTCAGCAGCTAAAGCACAGAAGAAGCATCAGAAAGGAACAATCTTTGCAGCTTTAAACCTATTTGTTAGGTGTGCACTGGGACCTCAACTTTTGTGTCTGGAGTGACATGATGGAGGCGGAGGGAGTCCCAACCAGATACCAACAAGGAGCAAAGTGTAAGACTGGGACACACACAGGCTCTTTTTAGGTCGAGCCTGAGTCAGCGCACACGTGGTGCTCTGTGAGACTGCTGTAGTGGAGTATGGAAGAGGAGCCCCGCCCACTCTCCGCCCATATTTTTCATTGGCTTGTCTTTGTCCTTCGTATATGCTGGCTATTGATGGCTTAATAGGCTTGTTGGTCCCTCCTTGTCTTAATTTGTAACCTCCAATGGCTGCTGGCCGCTTTACTTCGGTTGCTACACGGTACGTGTTATTTAGTCCTGTAAGCACTGTTTTCTTTATTGAGTTTCTTCTACTTCAGGCACGACGACGAGCTTTGCTTACATTACGCTTTCACTTTCCAAGCAGCCGGGACAATGGCGGCCGCTTGTTTGCAATGCCATAGGTCTCGCATTTAAATGCAAGACCCATGGCATTGGAAATATTTTTTATTAAGCAATTGAGCTGAACCGTGCCGCTGGGACGCATAGTGGTGAAGGCGGCCATTCCCAGTCCTGCCAAGTGTCACGCATCAGGCGTGACGCTAACGCATTTCAGTGTGGTGTTCCGCATCACCGCACTGAAATGCATTGTCACGCATTTTGCCCACTCTACTTTGACGCGCTGAAACTGGCCTGCTACAGGTATTAACGCAGGTGCTGCAGAGCGGCGCGCGCTGGCGCTGCCTGGCTGGTCACGGTGGTGCCTCTGACCTGTGTGCGCGGGGGGGGGGGGGGAGTCTTCTAAGACACTGCTCTCGCGGCGCGGCGCCCGGCACCTCACGTCCTGTAGTGGTTAACAGGAAGCGGAAGTAAGTGTGAGGCTCGTCTCTCTGACTGAGAAGAAGCGGCGGCGGCCGGGAGTGAGTCTGAGTCGCAGAGTCTGTCTCTCACCCCATCATGGCAGCGCGGCATCATGAGAGAGGCCTGTTGCTGCAGCATGATCGGGCGCGAAGCGTGTGCGGGGAGAGGCGCTGCTGTGCACACAGTGCTGCAGGCATCATGTGCGGCGCCGGCCGACGTCCGGCCGACCCCCTCCCCCCCGTGTGGTGTGGCTCTGCGGATCACACCTGCCCCGGGCTCACCGCCGCCCGTGGCTAGTAGCAGAGAGTAGCAGTAGCAAGTTGAACTTAAAGAGACAACAGTAAGTACAGACTAGTAGAACTAAGAAGCTGTAACTAACCGTAACGCACGTTATTCATTCTGTCTGAGTGAGGCAGCCTGCAGTGCTCAGTGTGCTGCCAGTCTGAGACTCACTGTCAGTGTGTTGTACTGTAGTTACCGGCGTCGGCGGCCGGGCTAAACCTTTTGTGTGTCGCCGGTGTCTCTTGTCACACAGAGCTGCAGCACGCACTGCCACTGACTCACACATTTGATCATCTGGTGTGACTTACGGTGCGGTGCGGTCAATGGTGCGTGTTTTCTTTTGCCAGGACTCGGGCTCTCTCTCATCGGCGGGGGCAGGGGGGTGGTGGGGGCCATGCAGTCGTCCATCGGGCATCGTCACCTCACGCGGACTCACTCGCGCGTCATTCAGAGGCCCCACAGTCCTCTCTGCACAGGATCCTCTCTGAAGTTTATGATTTTTCATGCTGTGGCAGAAGCTGGGGGGTGGGGGGGGGGGGTTATTATAACTTGTGTATACTAGTTAGTGTTGTTTTTCTGCCAGCCCGCCCGGCAACACTGCTGTGTTAACTTGTGGCTGCAGGCCCCTCTGCTATTATTTATTTTATGCAAATGACAATCTGTTGCATCCAGGAAAGTATTTTTGTATTTAACTGCGAGGTCGTTTAGTGCAAGGAACTCAGTGCGAGTACAGTGCAGCTAGGGCAGTTCTCACTTTGATTATGCTGAAATCAAGACCGGTACCAGTGCAGCTCTCAGAGTGTTGGCAGTGTCCACTGTTGACCCCTGAGATAGCATAGAGAGCATATACGTAAGAGGCATCAGGGCCTAAAAACCTGTCTGACTATCGGTCTGATTACAACGAATCTGAAATCAATGGGCTATGACATCTGCTGGCTTGTTTTGGACCACCGTAGGTAAAAGATGATAGGAAAGGAAAGGTGTGGGGGAAGACGACACGATGGCAAGCCCACCAGCACCTAGGCTGGCGCCTCCGCTCACCGTGGCCCTCTACCTTTCTTTCAGTGCGACCTGGGACTCTAATGATTACCATTATAGCATCTAAAGTGACGTTTTGCCCATTTACAAGCAGCTTTCAGCTCTAAAACTGCTGTGGGCTAATCCACGATGTGATTGACAATGTCTCAGGCCAAGGACTGAATGTTCATGAGTTAGAGAAGCCAATTACTGGAGGAAGATGAACCAAACCCGCTTTGAATATTTATAAAATACTATATGTTTCACATGTTAAACCTAAAAATAAGCCATGGAAGGCAAATGCGATCTCCGAAAGTTCAAATAGTCAGCTCCACGGCAAGGACACATTTGTGTCTGAATAAAGCAGGAATGGCCTTCATTCGCCTCCGTTAACATTTTCTACCACCACACAACAGCAACAACACAGAAACAACACAGCTGTTCCATAATGTTGCTAGTTTCAGGGGTTGATGGATGAGCGAGTGCTTGGCAATAGTTCCGTCCCTGACATGCATGGTTTCTCAGCTGGCCTGTACATTTATCAGAGTCAACAGTGATATTCAGTACAAAGTCTAAAGCTCCAGTTTGGGGGGGGTGGGGGGGGCTGATGAAAAGCCAGCCTTGATTAGGTAAGAAGCTACCACTGAATTAAAAGCAGTCAGCCAGCTACAGTAAATGGTCAGATATGCAGTGCAGTTCTGGGGCATTGTTCTCAGTTATGAAGGACAGGCAGTGTGGAACTGGTCAGATCTGACTGAGTGTGATGTGAGTTCCGAACATCCACTAAGCAACAAGGGAATTTCCTAGGGGATCAAGGTCTACTTCCTAAAGATGAGCACAGCCTGGGAGACTGAGTCTTGTGAGAGAAATCACCTTTATGTACACAGGCATCTGACACGGAAACACAAAGCTTCTCGAAAGCAGGTGTTGCATCTCCGAGTAGGCTCAGGATTCGAGTCCAGTGCATGTGAAAGAAAGCATGATGTCAAACAGAATGCACAAGAAGGGGGCAGAAGGACATATTTCTCAATGCCACGAGGATCTTGCAAACCAGCATCCACTAACTCCATCTTCAAAACTACAGCTCAGACCATAGTGCCTTCTTTCACACTTTCAGAAAGTCATGGACGTGGCATGGCTTCAGATTTTATCCGACAAGATACATTACTTAAGACTTTATTGGAGGACAAAGTGATAAACATCTCTAGAAGTGGAATTGCTACATGAGGAAATGGATGAGTGTTTTAATTATGTGTGGCTATAGAGTACAAAAGGCGACTTTCCTGGTTAACACTCCTTGGTCACGTCTCTATATAAGTTTTGTAGAAGATGTTAAAAAGGTGAGAGAATGTAGCATCATAACTGCAAATAGACCCGATTTCGGTGTGAAGCTCCCGATTTTTATGCCAAAAATGGCTTTAATTGGGCTGTCTCCCGCCTGAAATCGCCTCTGCTTCAGTAGAAACCATCCGGGGAAATACATTCTCTCAATTTTTATTTTTTTTAATCGCCCACTTTCCTTTTCTAAAATGTTGGCATGCATGTGGCATTATGGCAAGAGCTGCCGACTTTGGAACTGAGGAACCAGAATCTACTCTCGGCATCAGCTCAACATCCTGTGATCCTGGGCAAATCACTTACCTCCCCATGCCTACAAAAATGAATGTGTCTTTGTGTAATGTAACTGGTGCGCTTAAGAAAAACGATCCAATACCTTCGGGTTGAGTTCGCTCCATATAAACCTGAAAAAAAAGTTTGTAGACGTCAAAGTAGATGTGAAATCTGCATCTTAATGCTGATAATTTCGCTAGTGATTTAAAATCATATATTACATAGAAGCATCGCTTTACAATTCATGAGAAGAGTCCTTAAAGCCAAGCCGTGGCTGGCCGATCTGCGCCTGCTCTATGCCTGTTTGTCTGGAGCTCTTTGAGCACACGTGTCTTTATGGAGACGGCCTCGGTGCATTTGTACGTAACGTAGGTCATCTGCTTTGATTTACTGTTGACATTTCACAATAGGACGCCTATGAAATAAAAGTGAACCCGTCTAGCGGCCCTAAATGCAGAACACAGTCCCAAAGGAACAAACAGCCTTCAAAATTCACTCCGAGCACTTACAAAACGCCCTGTGAGGACTGTGACTCACTGACGGGGAATCCATAGCTGCCAAGGTTTCAGATTGCCATGTGTGACATTTTCATAATTTCAGTGAAATTATGAGTGACATTTCAGCGACTATGAGTGACACTTTCTCGCGAGCAAAAATCATGCAATGAAGACGAGCCATTACAGCCATTTGAGCAACAAGAAACTCCAAGAAGTTCTTGAAACTGCTGTAGAGCCCCAGAAATGAAAGGGCGCACACCCTAGTGCTCCCTCCTGTAACCTGTCTGTACTGTAAACGAATGCGTAACCATGATATTAAACAAGTCTTTCAGTAGCAGTACTTTATTAAAGTTCTGTGTAAATATGCGGACACATATATAATCTTTTTTGTAGGCTCCACTTTTTATAAATGTCATTAATGTTTATCAATAATTTAATGTATTAGTCTTCAGACCACTTTTAAGCGCTCAAATACCACGTTCAATGCCAAATCTACTGCCACACTTATAATCACTGCCACACAGTCCATTGCAGTAATGTGGGATAATATAATGCATGGCTAAACACTTATAAGGTCCCAACAGCGAGAGCGATTGCATTGCAAATGCTTGTTTTTCTTAACACTCGATTTCCGGTTAGGAATCTGCGCTGAAGAACAAGCAGCCGACGAAAGCAGTGAGGTTAAAGGTTAAAGTTTGGGCCCACAGGTGATGCTGTGTCAGGCCAGAAGTAACTCACCCACCAAATCTAAGGCAGCCACAGCCCACGCACCACTACAAAATTAAGGGGCAGCACACACAGGGGCTAACAAAGCACTTGATAAAACAAATTTAGTTTGTACCAGCAACTATTGCCACAATGGAGAACTGAAGCCGTCAAGTGTGTTCAGTGTCCAGGAGAAAAACTGGCCTTGACTGCCTCTCTCAAGCAGGTCCTACCAACATGTGCTTGTAGGCTGGAAATGAACAAGGAAAAGTAACTTCTCTCTTCCAAAACCCTTCTGCGTAGTACGGACACTTGTGCTGTGTCCGAGCGGAAAACAATTGCATCAAACGTAGACAGAAACATGGCCAATCACTTTGTGGCTTCGAAATAAGGCCACACAATTGGTGTTGTCGTTCTGTAGTTCTCCCAACCCTATGCTGCCTTGTAAGCAGGGGCCAACCACCACTACCCAAACCAATCCATACGTTGCTATCATGCTGTTTAGTAGTAAACAGCATGAGAGCAACATAAGGATTGGTTCGAGCAGCGCAACCTGGCACTTAATAGGAGACAGTGTGGCTGTGCCCCCTCCGGCTCCCCAAATGATTGCAGGTAATAAGGGACTGAAGTGCGCATGTCGGACTGGGCACAGCGAAATACCTGTCCAACCCAACATGCACACTTGATTTAAAATCATACAAGTCATCCCTGAGGCCTGCGGCTGCCAATCAATAGAATTTCCCCACCCGCCCTAGTCGAACTCAACCCTTGCAGCGCTGTGGTCCGGACAGAGGAGAAGCAGATTTACAAATGGATGATAATTTTCAGATTGTGTATGTGCTGCTCGGTGTGGTTTCCTGCAGGGAGCAACACTCTGCTGCCGTAATGGACGAACCTCTCCTGTTTTAAAGAGTTTTTGTTTATAATTAATTTTATGTGTTACAATCGTTTATACAAATATTATTACTTTTTTAAAATGTAGCTTGTAATTTTAAGTGATTTAGAATTTTTATTTAATTATTAATAGTAATTTATGGTGTTATAGCGGGTTGTTGGGTTTTTAGTGGGATAGGGTGGGAAGTGAATTAGGTAATAATTATGAATTATTTATTCAATTTTATTTCATTAGATGATTGATATTTATTATGTAAATTATGTAATACTGATTTATTTTCATTATATGTTGTTGTTTGCAGACTGTTAAGTTTGTAGGGGTATAGGGAGGAAAGTTAATTAAGTACTAATTAACAATTATTTATTAATTGTTTATTAAATATTGAATTTATTTATAATGATGTAATATAGGGAATACTCATTTATTTTACTTATATTTTGGTTGCGGAATGCTAGGTTTGTAGGGGTCTAGGGTGGGAAGGTAACGAAGCAACAATTAATTAACAAATAATTATTAATTGAAAATCAAACATTTAATTTATTTATTAATTATATCAATTATGGAATACTGATTTATTTCACTTATATTTTAGTTGCGGGCTGCTAGCTTTGTAGGGTTATAGGGTGGGAAGTTAATTAAGTAATAATTAACTACATTTTTATTTGTAAATTAATTATTTACTTGAATAATAAATATTTAAGCTATGGAATACTTATTCATTTTACTTTTATTTTAGTTGTGGGCTGCTTCGTTTGTAGGAGTCTAGGGTGAGAAGTTAATTAAGTACTAATTGACAATTAATTATTAATTGTTAATTATTTAATTGATTTCAAATATGTAAATTATGAAATACTTCTTTTTATTTATATTTTAGGTGTGGGCTTCTAGGTTTTGTAGGGTTATAGGGTGGGAAGTTAATTAATTGAATAACAATCATTTATTAACTGATAATAATTTTATTGAATAGTAATCGTGCAAATTGATGAATTAGTTTTAGATTTTTAATATATATATATATATATATATATATATATATATTTTGGTAAAGAGTCCAGTGAGCGCGCTTACTGGACTCTTTACCAAACTATGGACAGCCGGTACGCTCTGCCGGCGTGTGCTCCACTCCCCGTAGGGTCCATCCGTTCCGGAAGGAGCAAACAGGAAGGAATATATATATATATATATATATATATATATATATATATATATATATATATATATATATATATATTTTGTTCGTCTATCCGGGAGAAAGGTAGCTACACTACGAAACTTATCTGCAACGATACTACTGGGCTGCTTCCTCAGTTTCTCACGGACCTCTCCTTCATTCCAGGGCCGAGCGGCAGGAAGCATTCTTCCGTGCAACCGGAAGAGATCAACGTTCCTGTGAGGTTCAGCTGCAGTTGCCCCCGGACAACGCTACATTTTCCTGCCCACAGCCAGTGGTGATCAAGCCCGTATCGGATGACACAGGCGTAACCAGGATAAAAAAAATTCTAGCTGACGCGACAAGAATTTTCAATTCTATTAAGGACACGGAGGCGAGGATTATGCTTCTCTTTGCTTTACTGCAAAACACAGCAGCCAATAAACAACTTTAAACTCAGCATACCCCGGAAGTACAACCCCCATACGGTATGCACCAATCACCATCAGTCCATTATTATAAGTATGTCGTAATGAACACATCACTTCCTCTTTCTTTGCATCAACTTTTAACACAGTCCCCAAACTTGACTGTTGAACTCTGGACCACCGATTTCCTCATCGACGTGAATCCCAACTTGAGCACGGAATGACAGCTCCGGAACCGAGTCGATGCCACCTGTGCCAATGTCCACTTGATCAACTCTCCTGCTGAACAACATAATCCTGATCGTTCAGGTTTGCTTGCCTTGATCTCCTATAAAGAGAATAACAGTCGTAATATTCCATTCATAAACCATATACGGTTCATAATCATCATGACAATCATTACTTAACATCATCATATTTCCAATATCAACGGGTGGGCGAAAATAAACCACATCATCTTCAAGACATACATGAATCCTTTTCCATAAATTTTGCAATAAACCATCTATCACATAGAATACCATCATGTTACCTGGGTGGGATAATCCTCGCCTCCGTGTCCTTAATAGAATTGAAAATTCTTGTCGCGTCAGCTAGAATGTTTTTTATTCTATGTCAGTCCACGGAGGCTCTGATTATGCTAGTTTAAAGTTGCTCCATAACCGTCGAAGTGACATCCACAATCGGTTTATGATAAAATGTCTTAAACGTTGAATCAGAAGACCAATCCGCCGCCGTCATAATATCTTGTAATCGAGAGCCAGTACAAAAGGCTTTGGAAGCCATAGCTCCTCTAACCGAATGTGCACCAAATATGGTAGTATCCACACCTGCAAGTCTCAATAACCAAGTAACCCACCTAGCTAAAGTTGCTGCAGTGACTGGGCGGAAAGGTCTCTGAAGTGAAATCAACAATTGCCCTGCAACGTCATTTCTGAACTCTCTAGTAACATCCTCATAGCATTTTAAACATTGAACCACACATAATTTGGTATGATGAGGAAAAGCAGGATACGAAATACATCTAGAATGTGTTTTTGTCCTCCCAGAAATTGTGAAAGAGACTCCCGAAGGAGTAAATACTCTACCTGCTATGTCCAAAGCTCTCACATCCGAGACTCGCCGGCAGGACACCAGACACAATAGCATCGTAAGTTTTGCCGACAATTGTTTACGTGATAATCCCTCGTTTGCCGGCCAAGTTTTAAGGAAACGTAGAACTACATTGACATCCCATAAAACCGAATATTTGGGTTTCGGGGGGTTAACCAACCGGATACCCCTTACCACTTTACACACCAGGGGGTGTTCCCCCACCGGTTTACCGTCCACATGCGGGTGTCCCGCCGAAATTGCTGAACGGAAATTATTCACCGTTCGATATGCCATTCCCGAACTGGCAAGTTCCGAAAGGAAATTAACTATGAGATGGACACCGGATCCCACGGGATCTGTCTGCCGTGCAGAACACCAACTAACCCATCTGCGCCAAGCTGACTCATATCGTTTGTGAGTAGCAGGTGCCCATGATTGTGATAAGAAAAACAGAGTCTCTTGTGAAACTCCAGGCACTTGCCATCGTCGCCTGAAAGTCTCCACGCCATGAGAGATAAGTGGCCCTGCAGTACAAGTGGGTGCGGCAGACCCAGAGGGTCCTCCAGGATCTCCGGAAACGACCGTACTTGTACCGGAAGCGCACATGACAAAGCTAGTGCCACCGGAAACCATGCTTGCGCCTTCCAACATGGTGTAACTAGTATCACCTCCGCCTTCTGTCGTCGGAGTTGCGCCAATACCCTCGGAATCATGGCGAAAGGTGGAAATGCATATAGAATGCCCGTCGTCCATGACTGAAGGAATGCGTCCGAGCTGATCGCCAGAGGATCTGGTCGCCAACTGTAGAACCGCGGAAGTTGTGCGTTGAGTCTGGACGCAAATAGGTCCACTGAACACGGACCCCATTTGTCGTTCAGCTGATTGAACACCCTGGGATGCAGTCTCCAATCGCTGGCATCCCTCAGAAATCGGGAGTTCCAATCCGCTACCACATTGGAAGACCCGGGAATGTATTCCGCCGTTACCGATATGTGATGGGCCAGGCAGTAATGCCAAAGGTCCTTGGCTATCTCTACCAGAAGACGTGACCTCGTACCCCCCAGACGATTGATGTATCGTACTGCTGACACATTGTCCATCCGCAGTAGAATACAGCAACTCGCTCGTTGCGGGGAGAGTGTCCGAATTGCAAACGAACCCGCCAGAAGTTCCAGGCAATTGATATGGAGCTCCAACTCCTCCCGGGACCACCGACCCCCAGTCTCCACTGAGCCGCAGCGGGCTCCCCAGCCCCATCTGCTGGCGTCTGATTCTATGACTATCTCTGGGCTGGCTGCAAAAATGGCCTTGCCATTCCAAGCATCCATATGTTCCAACCACCACGTCATCTCGGTCCGTGCCTCGCTGGTGAGCGAGATCTGCTCTGCATAACTCAGACCCTTGCGTAAATGTAGAATCTTCAAACGCTGAAGTGCCCTGTAATGTAAGGGTCCTGGGAATATCGCCTGGATTGATGCAGCCAAAAGCCTCACCAATCTGGCCAGCGTCCTCAAGGATATAGTCTGAGAGGCAAGCGCTCTCTTCAACTCCTTCTTGATAGCTACCCTTTTCCTCAAAGGTAACAATAACTGAGTCGCAATCGAGTCTACCTGAAACCCCAAGAATTCCATCGACTGTGTTGGGGTCAGAATGGATTTGTCCGCGTTGATGACGAATCCCAACTCTTGTAAGAGTTGTACCGTCCAGTTCAGGTGAACAAGAACCGTGTCCATATTCTGAGCCATAACCAGAATATCGTCCAAGTAAATTATGAGTCGTACCCCCCGTTCTCTCAGGTACTGAACCACTGGCTTTAGTAACTTGGTGAAACACCAAGGGGCGGATGAAAGGCCAAAGGGCATGGCTGAGAATTCGAACCACTGATCTCTCCATTGGAATTGAAGAAACCGCCGGTGAGGGGGGAATATTGGCACCGCCAGGTACGCGTCTTTCAAATCCAGACGCACCATCCAATCTTTTTCCAATAGGATGTCCCGCAATAAATGTATGCCTTCCATTTTGAAATGGCGATACACTACCCAGGAATTGAATTCTCTTAGATTGAGTACCAGTCTGAAACCTTTGTCCTTTTTGGGCACCAGAAAGATGGTACTTACAAACCCTAATGGATGAGGGGTCGTGTACACGATTGCCCCTTTGTTTAACAATGATTGAACCTCGTCGTCTATGAAAGACATCTCTGTGTGGGAAAAATGTAGGAGAGGAGGAATCCGGCTCTGCTGGGGTGAGGCATAGTACTCTATCTGAAAACCTCTTACTGTTTGCAGGATCCAAGGGTCTTGTGTGAGAATCTCCCACATATGGTGGAACAAAGCAATCCGACCTCCCACCTTGGTGTCCCCAATGTGCATTAAGCTTACCTGAGTAAGAGGTATCTCTGGAGGAATTATTCTGTCCTTTGTAACCTCTGTGTTGTCGCCTCTGTCACCGCGATTGCGGGAAGGATAGAAGTTTGACCGTTGGCTCACCACCTCTTCCGCGTTGCTCGAAGCCTCGAGAGGTCTGGTTAGAGCCACGGCCGGTCGCTCGACCCCTGTAGCGCCCGGCCCTGTTAAAAAGGCCAGTATGAAAGACTTTCCTGATGTTAGCCTGCACCTTATCTAGGGCAGAGAATGTATTCACATACTTCCCCATCTCCTTCACAAATTTGTCCCCGAACAGCATGCCATTAGCAAGCGTGCCTGGTTCCGTATTCGCCATTTCTGCGAGTTGTGGATCAATGCGCATAAGGAAGGACCTTCTGCGCTCTGCCAACAGGGCGCAGTTCGCGTTTCCTAGGAAACACGTAGCGCGCTGCGCCCACTCCAAAACCTCTGTGGGGTCCAATGCAGTGTTAGAGTCTTTAGCGGTGACCGCGGCATCCAATATCTTGGTTAGGGGTCCGGTCACGTCAAGGAGTTTATCCTGACAGCCCCTCCAAGCTCGGTCTAGTCCTTTTTTGGGGTCCTTGGCGAACTTTTTCATAAAAGTGGCCATGTTCGGGTCTATTTCCGGCGTGTCTGCCACTTTTCCCATTAAAGATGGTCTGGGACATTCGGAGCGCAAGGTAGCCCTGACTTCCTTTTCAAAACCTCTCCGAAGATTCTCTTGCACATAGTGTGCCACCTCGACACAAGGAACCCACTCTGTGGATCTCGGGTGTATGATATTCCTGGGGTCGAACAAAAGGTTTTTGCTGACCGGTTTGTCTGCAACGTGGTGTGATTTACGTTTCCGTTTCGTCGCCTGACGTGAGGCCTGCGATTCTTTATCCGAATCCGATGTGTCAGGCGCGGTAGGCGAAGATTCCTCCGCGTCCCCCGCTTGCGTCGCTGACGTTTTAGTAGATTTGGGGGACCCCATGTATCCATGGTCATTCAGCACATTACGGGCCATTCGAGCAAGGACCTCAGCTGAGTTATGACCTGAGGGTTCTCCTTGCGAAGCACCAAACTTTCGTTTGCCATAGTTTTTCAATGGCTTGGTAAATGGCTGTAAGGCCTTAATCAATGCCCGATTTACAGAGCCCTGGACGTGGGTATCCAGGGCTTCAACCAATTGCTCCTCCATATGGTGCTCTTCAGGTTCCTCATATTCCGCGTACTCATTAAATTCCACCCACTGATCTTCCTCCTCGGCGTAGTACGCCATCGTGCTACAGGAGGTCTGAAGGAGCTTTAGGGGGGGAGAAACCCTGGGGTGTTCTAGATGTGTGGGCACTTGTACAAAACTGTCCCTATAGCACTGCACACTCTGTCCCTAAAACACTTCAGTGTGCCAATATTTGTTATATGGTGGAGGGAGCCACCCCAAATCTCCCCTAAGGCAGAGCCCTGGTCCGGAAGCGCTCCGGTCAGCGTTAAACAGGGACTGGGGATATCGCAGTCTATCTCTTGCTGATGCGCGAAGAGCCGATCGGTAATTTTAATCGTATCGGCTTTTCGCGCATGCGCAGAGCATGGGCATAGACAGAGGACTGCTCCCCTAAGCGAGCGAAGCGCGTCCCGCTCCACAGAAATCAGCCCAACAGGCGCCGGAGCGCCGACTCGCACACAAAACAACGATCGCGCCGAGCGCCCAGCAATATAAACAGTCTGACCAAGAAAGATCTGAGCACGACGAAAATCGGCACCAGTAAGTAAAAACAGCGCAAACGACAGCGCGCGCTTAATAACAAACGCCCAGGCGGCGTCCCCAATAAACGTGTAATTATCGCTATATCTGAGATAAAGATACCCCAAGTTCCCCAGACAGAGAATTGAAAAGTACTTATCTCGCTGCTGCAGCAGCAAAGAAAGAGGAAGTGATGTGTTCATTACGACATACTTATAATAATGGACTGATGGTGATTGGTGCATACCGTATGGGGGTTGTACTTCCGGGGTATGCTGAGTTTAAAGTTGTTTATTGGCTGCTGTGTTTTGCAGTAAAGCAAAGAGAAGCATAATCAGAGCCTCCGTGGACTGACATAGAATTGCAGTGGAGATAGGAACTGGCGTTTACTCGTCCGGAGAAGGAGTGTGCTTGCTTGGCAGACAGTGAGTATTCACTGGCTGTTTGTACGAGGATTATCAAAGAAATTGCATTGCACAATGTCCGCAGACGCTTTGAGAAGCCGCGAGGAAGCGGCATGTGAAATGTTTAATGACTCGCCGGTGGCTGAGTCATCTACTAGTGTACAGCGCAGCACAGTGCCATTGGGTCAGTCTAACCTAAGAGACCTTTACAAAAAACTTGAAAAGTTGATGCGCGCCAAACAATCTAAGTGGTGGGAACATCGCTCATTATCCAGATATTTGGAAGTTGGACGTATACCTCGTGGTTTACGTATAATGCTAGCCCCCAGCTATGAGAACCCTGATCCTAACATGTTAGCTGAGTGGGCTGAGTGCAACTTAGAGTCGTCATGCAAATTGGTAAAGATTTTAGTGAAATACGCGGAAAGCGATTGCGCCGCGCTTCAAATCAAAATAGACGAACTAAATGAGGAGATGGAAAAGCTGGGCTCTGTCGACATTGGGAACAAATACTGAGAAGAAATGTTGAGCCGCTTAAGTAAAGAGGAGGAGTTAATAAAAAAACGCAAAGCGTTTAAATTCCAAAGGGACAAAATCGATTATCAAAATGGACAAGTGTTTACTTTTGCTAAAAAATTTGAGTCTATCAAGGACAAAAAAAGCAAACAAGCATTAGTAAAGGCAATTACCATTACGGAAGGTGATTCTGCACAATCCCTAACGTCCATGTCGGATCTTAGCTCGGTGGCAGGCAGCGAATCAGAGACTGAACAAGGTCAAAGTGCCGCAGGGTTGGGGTTTACCAAATTATCCTTGGCGCAAAAGGTGGACTGCCTGCGTCAAGACAGGCGCCAAACCCTACGTCCAAGAGCACAGAACTCCAAAAGCGGAAAAATGCCAACTTCAAACGCGGTAAACGAAGGCAAAAGCGCAAACTCAACCAGCGGAGGATTACAGAGCGGCCACAGCAACAGAAAAACACACAAGAAATGGAACCGCAAATGAACTATACTATAATACCTACAACAATTGTCAGTAATAAACTTGAAGTCATCAATCTTTCTAATATGCATTTGAATGATAATGAAATAAACATTTTGTCCTTGGGATTATCGTACAGTCCATCCAGCGACTTTAATTATGCGCAAACGCGCATAGATATGTACAGATACATGAGGAAGTTAAAGCTGCGAAAGATCCACATGTTGCACAGGTCAGAACGTAAGGATGAGCAGCCATCATTTAGTGAAATAATACAAAGTCCCTCCATCCTAACGGTACACGACATGGAACTCCTAAAAGACCTACACGAATTGGGAGCTGAAAGTGCAGGGGTGGAGTTCAACACTGTCCCAGGTCTGAGTGATTTAAACATGCCCGGACAAACGCATTTTAAACCAAAATCAGTGTTTAATCCGATACTGATGCATGACAACTTGGACGTGTTTAATGAAATTACCACTAACCAATTGAAAAAACTGCACACCACGACGCTAAACAACACCTTGCAAGACCACATTTCAGAACAGTTGCTATGTCCGCTTGATAAAGAAACTGCAACAAAATGACAATATAATTATTCGCCAGTCCGACAAGGGAGGCAACGTGGTCCTCTGGCCGCGTGAACTATACTTAGAGGAAGCAATGAATCACCTCAATGATCGCAGTTGTTACAGGCGTAGTGACATGACATCTGTCAAATTGGCAAGGAGCGAATTCTATTCCAAACTTGTGGCGTGGAAGAGTGCAGGATTGTTAAGTGGGGATGAGTTTAAATTCTTAAAGAATGATTATCCTGTAACTCCTGTTATCTATTTCATCCCCAAAATTCACAAGAGCAGTGAAAGAGCACCAGGCAGACCCATAATTTCTGCCCGCAATAGCATTATGGAGAACACCTCACGGTATATAGATTATTTTTTAGAAGATCATGTTAAGCAATTGCCGTCATATATACAGGATACAGGTCACTTCTTAAGGAAGATTAATGAAGTTCAATGGCAACATGACTATATTCTAATCACATTAGATGTGACCAGTTTGTATACCAGTATCCACCACAGGGATGGAATGAAAGCAGTGGAATACTTTTTAAATACTAAACCCCTATGCATGCTTAGCCACAACAAAATTATTTTAAATATGATCTCATTATGCTTGAATAACAACTTCTTCCTCTTCCAAAACCAAATCTTCCAACAGCTAAGATGAGTAGCTATGGGGGCCTGCTTCTCCCCTTGTTATGCTTGCCTTCATATGGGCCTGTGGGAGGAGCAGGTCCTCAATACAGTGTTCGCCGATGTATTAGCTGAGCATGTGATACTATGGTATCAATACATCGACCTGTTTTGTATATGGAAGGGAAGTGAGGAAAGGGCAAATGAGTTCATCCAACATATCAATAACAATGAGTTAAACCTGCATTTCACATCCAATTTAAGCAGGGAGACGGTCAACTTCCTGGATGTAGAGATATTCATACATGAGGGCAAGTTGGAAACGAGATTACATCGCAAGCCCACTGCAGGAAACACAGTACTCCATGCTACCAGTCACCATCCTGAACATTTAATTTGCAGCATCCCTTACGGGGAAATGCTGCGGATTAGACGTATCTGTAGCATGGAGGAAGATTGTGTTGTGGCTCAAACAGAGAGCAAGTGTAGATTCCTGCCTAGGGGTTACACTGCAGAAATGATTGACAAAGCCATCATAAAAACAGAATCAATATCTAGATTAACGGCATTAACTACCACTAAGAAACCAGTAGGGCTGCAACCCAATTCTGAAGGTAAAATGGATCCGCCCAGATTGATACTAACATATAATCGCCAACATAGGGCCTTGCGCAAAATAATTAACAAAAACTGGGCGCTAGTGCGCAATGACCCAATAATAGGAGACACATTGACTAACGTACCTCGCATAACCTTCAGAAAGGCGCGTTCTATGAGCGATATGCTTGTTAAGAGTAGTCCAGAGATATCGTCTAGAAGTAATTGGTTGCAAGCCACAAAGGGATTTGCTAAATGCTCGGCATGCAAAGCTTGTAAATATGGAAAAAGTAGATCTACATACAAAATCCCTTTCCAAGAGGGGCCAGTTACCATTTCCAAAAAACTGACTTGCAAATCTGAATATGCCGTCTATGTGCTGGAGTGTTCCTGTGGCCTGCAATATGTTGGTAGCACCAAGTTGCAGGTCCACAAAAGAATACTCCAGCACATGAGGGCTATTTCTAATAATGACGCATCATACCCAGTGGCCAGGCACTTCAAGGAGAAACATGGAAGTGGCCTGGATCACCTAAGCTATTTTGTGGTTGACATGATCCCCCCACTTAGACGCGGTGGCAATCGTGAAGCTATGCTTAGAAAGTTGGAAACTAGATATATCCTGGAGTTGGATACTAAGGTGCCCAACGGTCTCAACTCCAGTGAAGATTTTTACACATGTTTGTAGGGTCATATACTAGTTTCCAGTACACTTACAGATAGATGTCAATGTTTCATATGAATCTTTCCCAGAAATCCTTTTAACCAGTTAGTTTTATAGCACTTATATTTTATCATGCACTTGCACTTCTAGCCACAGTCACATAGAGTTTAAATTAATAGCCCACTAGGGCAATATATCAGTAGTATGTTTCTTAGAATCTATGGCAGCTTTTTTACCTATTTGTAATTCAATTACATTTTTAATTATTTATGAATGAATAGGTAATTTATTATTTATTGAATTCTGTATATATAAGTATGTATTTATGAGGTAATAGATATTTATTTATGATATTATTAAGTAATTTTAAAATTACATTGAGGCAGTCGTAGAACAACATGAATCAATATTAAGAGTATACACCAACAAGGGTTTTATTGATTATTTTTTACTATATTAATAATTGTTAGTACCTCTTAATCTCGACCGTGCTTCTATGTGTGTCAAGTAAATTAACTTTGCTGGCACACACAAAAATGCATAATGTTCATGAAATAATGCATCTGCATTCACACAATACAGTATAATGCTGCTTGATGAACAAAAGATGTAATACTACGTTAATACAATTTTCTCTATGTTTATTGTAGTTTTTTTATCTGCTAACACATGTTACTGCACTGTCACTTTAAAAAGGTTTACTATTCCTCATGGCGTCATGTGATCAAGGCCCTCGGAGGGCTGAAACGCGTCATGGCGGTCGTGCTTTAAACAATAAAATAGTTTGCACGAAATACTGGGTCCGTGTTCGTCTATCCGGGAGAAAGGAAGCTACACGACGAAACTTATCTGCATATATATATATATTATAATAGATTAACGTACTGTCCAGAGAGCAGTTTCAACTACAGCCGAACTCGAATTGATATTTTTAAGTTTATCAGGCAACTGAAATTGATCAAATATTTCAAACAAAAACAAGTGAGTAACTTTCCTAGCAACCCAACATCTGAGCATGCAACAGCCACACACAATCTACAGGTATCAGACATTCAAACCATATGCGCCTAACATGATTTACAAGCTGAAACAGATAGTGTGACAATACCAAAACCAACTCAACAGATTTTGAACAAACAAGATATTGTCATATCTGATTCTACCAAAAGTCCTTTTAAACCGCACTCTACATTCATTCCTATTAAGCCTCGTGATTCAATTGATTCTTTCAATAATGCAGTAGTTGAAGAACTTAAGGGGCTACAAAGTAGAACCAAACGGAAACTGAAAAAATATAAATATCAAGAAAGCCAATACTTTGCCTTAATACGGAAACTATAGAAGAACAACCAGGTAGTTATAAACAAATGAGATAAAGGTGGAAACACCATTTTGTGGCCAAATATCTTGAGGAAGCTTATAGTCATCCGAATCACCAAACTTGCTATAGAAAATCCAATATGCAAGAAGTAAAGTGAATTAAAAACAATTTGAAACATGATCTAACAAAATGGAAACATGATGGACTATTGTCTTATGGAGAATTCCAATTTTTAAATAATGATTTTCCAGTGATGCCAGTACTATATTTCATACCTAAAGTACATAAAGGAACAACACCGGTACCCGGACACCCAATCATTTCAGCCAGGAATAGCCTATTTGAAAATAGTTCCCAGTATGTTGATTACTTCCTTCAAGAGTTTGTGGTCAAATTACCTTCATATTTAAGGGACTCTGAAGACTTTCTCAAGAAGCTGAATGATTTATCCTGGTCTAATGAATATATATTAATGTCATTGGACATTACATCTCTTTATACCAGCATTCGACATAAGGATGGACTTAGAGCATGTGAACATTTTCCCAAAGTTAGACCTCTGCAATTGTATAATCTTAACAAAATGATTTTGGCCATGATTGATTGGTGTTTGAATAACAATTTCTTCATGTGTAGTAATGAGGTTTTTCAGCAACTCAGGGACATGGCTATGGGAGCCTGCTTCTCCCCCAGCTACGCGTGTTTGCTCGGGGGATGGTGGGAGGAGCAGGTACTCAGGTCAGAACATCAAAGAGAGCGGGAAGAGCATATTATAACTTGGTTGCATTTTATTGACGGTGTGTTTGTTGTCTGGAAGGGGACCAAGGAGAGTGCAAAGATATTTGTGTTCAAATTGAATGAGAACAATATGAATTTGAAATTCACAGCCAAAATCAGTGCTACTATTGAGTTTCTTGATGTATCAATTTATGTTAACAATACACTAAACTCCAAAGTACACCGTAAATCCACTGCAGGCAACTCTACACTCCATGCATCAAGTTTCCACCCTAAGCACCTGATTGACAGCATCCCTTATGGGGAGATGCTATGATTACATAGAATTTGTAGTCTAGAAAGTGATTTGTTTCAATGTCAAGCTGAAGCCAAGCAAAGATTTAGGGAAAGGGAAAACAGAGCACAGACAATCAATCGTGCGATACCAAGGCCAATGAGAAATCTAGAGAACTGATTTTATTTGGGGAGATGGAGTCAGTTGAGCCACAACAGGATTTTCTTCAGTTCAGTGGAACTGACAAGATAGATGTGCGGTTAATTACCACCTACAACAAACAGGAGCGAGCCATCAGATCTATCTTAAATAAACAATGTCCTATTATATTGACAGATCCTACATTAGGTCCTATAGTATCAAAACAACCAACTATTACATTTCTTCGAGCATATTCGATGAGAGATGCACTTGTTAGAAGCAGCCCTGAAGTGATTACTCAAAATCAATTGGCTGTCAGCAAGGAAAGGATTTTATAAATGCAGTACATGTAGGGCTTGTCGATTTGGAACCAACACTACCCAATTTATCACACCATTCCATTCTAAACGTGTAGAAATAGAAAGATTATTTACTTGCAGAACGGAATATGCTGTGTATGTGTTGGAATGCACCTGTGGGTTAGGTATGTGGGTAGTACCAAGCTTCAGGTGCATTTGAGAATCTTACAACATCTGAGGGCCATTGTTAATTCTTGATCCTACATACCCGGTGGCCCGTCATTTTAAACAATTCCACAATAACAATTTAAATCAACTAAAGTATTTTGTTATTGACGACGTCCCGGTTTTGAGAAGAGGTGGCAATCGTGAGAAATTACTAAGACAGTTAGAAACCCGATACATATTGGAACTCAACTCAAAAACCTCAAATGGTCTTAACATGAGCGAGGATTTGCACAATTATTTATAATAATTATCCTTTTAAGATCTTTTAGGGATTAATATTCTTGGATGGGGACATGTTGTGCTCAGTGTGGACCTTACTGGTAATGATACAGACGTATATATTGAGAGCCACAGTCAATTAATCATGTATGGGTATGAATCCCATATAAAGCAAAAACAGACAACACTGTAACTGTGTAATTAGATGTTACAGACACAGCAGCTGAAGCAGTGAAATTTATAGTTATTATCTCTATTGTGATCATATGCAATTTTTTTTAGATGGCACTTTAGATGAAAGCACTTTATACACTGAGCACTTTAATTAAGTAAGTTACGGCGTGGATTGATATACTTCCTTAAGCTTTTAAATATGGTAGATTTACCCAAGAATTCGTTTGAACTAGTGAACTAGATTTAGGCTGAATGATTTTAACTTTGAGCCTTTAGATTAAATATGAGCATGAGTTCACTAGCTCAGTAAAACAATTTTTAAGCAAGTTTTAATTAATGAATGTGAATGTTTAAAAACTTGACAATGTATATCAGCAAATCGTTAATAGGATTCTACACTTGATTACAATTAACTAAATAACGTGTTTTAAATGTGCACTAAGAAGCAAGATGTATTTAAACAATATAAATTCATGACGAGTTGTAAGCCCTGAAGGTCGGGCAGTCTGTTCACTATGTCCACAGCCGTATGTAAATAGCGACAATCACGTGGTTAACATAAAAAGCTTATATAAAAATAGTGGAATGGTGACGTAGCGCACGTTATCAAAGCAGCGTCACGGACATGTAATAGCACAATAAATCACGTATCAATTTGGAGTCTGTGCCCGACTATTTGTGCATCGACAATTATGGAATCGTATTTGAGATATAGATATAGATATATATAGATATATTATAATCCAAAGGTAGGGTCATTTCGGGAACGAGCCCGTTGTTAGGTGGTACGTGACGCCGGTAAGCCCAAAACCGGCAATTAATCGTAATCCAAAAGTTCCAAATAAACGTACTCTCAAAGTCCAGAAGTGCAAAGCAGGTAGCTCTTTAATGCTCGTTACGCGTTTCGACAAAGAATTGTCTTGATCACACGAACAGTAATGCAAAATGAGCGTGCATAAGTAAATACAAACATGATAAGTGACGACGGACTAAGGGTAACATACTTCCTGCGTAATGAAGCGTCGGCCATTTTGTAATGTGTAAGTTAAATACAAATCATGGCATTTAATACTATAATATAGCAAAGCAATGCGCGATACTAGTTTATATAAATAGTTTAAATACATAGATTTTTAATCGCGCTACAATATAATAACTAGGCAATAAGATGTGAGATGTAAATACCAATGTAGAACTAAAGCCTAGCAAATGACATCAGACTACGAATTCCATGTTATCTACGCAGTAAAATGTCAGCCATTTTGTAATGTGCAAAATGAAAACCTTTGAGTGGCAGTAGATGCTTTGATATATCATTGTATAGTACTGGGTTTGCATACTTTATAAACGTACTTCGTTATAGTAACATGGCAATGAGATGTGCCCACCAGTAAAGTGTGCACATCTGTACAGTTTTACTTTATGTAAACCTTACCACACTATAATATAAGCGCTAGTGGCGTATTCCATGGATACATAAATCAACTTCTGATCACACTAAAAGTTAGTGTTTATGCACACTTCCTAATGTTGCAAGGCAATAATACATTGGTAATAATGGTATATACTTTAGATAATTGTACATGCGGTCTAGTGCTTCAAACCCTCTTAGCTATACTAAAAACTATCTCTATGTAAATACGCCTTCTATTTGTTTGCCACACCGACTGTATCCAAGTGCTGGTTTGAGGTTGCCACGTCAGCTGACTAGTACAAAATGTCCGTGTCCAAACTTAAAAATTAAGTGAAATACGTGCAGGAAATGGATTTTTTAAATCAAATAGAAAATTTAAAAGTCTCTTATCTGCATTCAGTGTTCACCCGAGCCCGGGGAAGAAAAGGGTAGGGAACCCGTGAAGTGACCATGCAAAGTGGTGGGCCCCTTCCTTTCCTCCTGTGAAAGAAAAGAACACAAATAAAAGACATGATTGGTACAGTTTCATACGATAAAACGATTATAATACATACAATGAAACGATATCCTAACATCACAGTACTTCAATAATTACATTCTTAAGTGGTTATCGATCAACATGGAGGTGTGAGGCTAATTCATCATCAAGATTATGGCCTCCCCAGGAACTTTGTCTCTAATTCCAGTATCCATTTCAGATTCTTTCTGTCTAAGTACCAATTCTCTATTGCCCCTATTCTACCTATGGCTATCTGTTCGATTGCAAAGAATCTAAGTACTGAATTATTGGACTGGTGATGTTCCTGAAAATGTCTGGAAATAGGGTAATGTATGTCCACATTAGTGATGGCTCTTAAGTGTTCCATGATTCTTTTCTTAACCATACATGTAGTGCTACCTACATACCTAAGTTTGCACGGGCACTCAAGTATGTATACAGTAAAGTTGGTACTACAAGTAAGAAATTGGTTGATTTTCCATTTTTTCACCTGTCCTGGGATACAGAATTCTTTGACAGAGTGGCTGAATTTACCTCTCAAGCAGAGAGAAATCACTTGAACAGAGTAAAGGCAACGAGAAAACAGACTCAGGTATTAGAGTGATTACTACCTACAATAATCAATCCAAGAGAGTTAGGAAAATCCTGGCAGATAATTGGAAGATTCTTCAGACTGACAACATTATAGGTCAGGATGTTGGTGAGAGACCCTTAATCACCTACAGGAGAGGTAGAAGCCTAAGGGATATTCTAGTGAAAAGCGACATTACTGAAACTAAGAAAAGTAATTTTCATGATCTCAAAGGCTTCTTCCCCTGTGGGCATTGTAAGGCCTGTAAATTCAGCCACTCTGTCAAAGAATTCAGTATCCCAGGACAGGTGAAAAAATGGAAAATCAACCAATTTCTTACTTGTAGTACCAACTTTACTGTATACATACTTGAGTGCCCGTGCAAACTTAGGTATGTAGGTAGCACTACATGTATGGTTAAGAAAAGAATCATGGAACACTTAAGAGCCATCACTAATGTGGACATACATTACCCTATTGCCAGACATTTTCAGGAACATCACCAGTCCAATAATTCAGTACTTAGATTCTTTGCAATCGAACAGATAGCCATAGGTAGAAGAGGGGGCAATAGAGAATTGGTACTTAGACAGAAAGAATCGAAATGGATACTGGAATTAGAGACAAAGTTCCCGGGAGGCCATAATCTTGATGATGAATTAGCCTCACACCTCCATGTTGATCGATAACCACTTAAGAATGTAATTATTGAAGTACTGTGATGTTAGGATATCGTTTCATTGTATGTATTATAATCGTTTTATCGTATGAAACTGTACCAATCATGTCTTTTATTTGTGTTCTTTTCTTTCACAGGAGGAAAGGAAGGGGCCCACCACTTTGCATGGTCACTTCACGGGTTCCCTACCCTTTTCTTCCCTGGGCTCGGGTGAACACTGAATGCAGATAAGAGACTTTTAAATTTTCTATTTGATTTAAAAAATCCATTTCCTGCACGTATTTCACTTAATTTTTAAGTTTGGACACGGACATTATGTACTAGTTAGCTGACGTGGTAACCTCAAACCAGCGCTTGGATACAGTCGGTGTGGCAAACAAATAGAAGGCGTATTTACATAGAGATAGTTTTTAGTATAGCTAAGAGGGTTTGAAGGCACTAGACCGCATGTACAATTATCTAAAGTATATACCATTATTACCAATGTATTATTGCCTTGCAACATTAGGAAGTGTGCATAAACACTAACTTTTAGTGTGATCAGAAGTTGATTTATGTATCCATGGAATACGCCACTAGCGCTTATATTATAGTGTGGTAAGGTTTACATAAAGTAAAACTGTACAGATGTGCACACTTTACTGGTGGACACATCTCATTGCCATGTTACTATAACGAAGTACGTTTATAAAGTATGCAAACCCAGTACTATACAATGATATATCAAAGCATCTACTGCCACTCAAAGGTTTTCATTTTGCACATTACAAAATGGCTGACATTTTACTGCGTAGATAACATGGAATTCGTAGTCTGATGTCATTTGCTAGGCTTTAGTTCTACATTGGTATTTACATCTCACATCTTATTGCCTAGTTATTATATTGTAGCGCGATTAAAAATCTATGTATTTAAACTATTTATTATAAACTAGTATCGCGCAATGCTTTGCTATATTAAAGTATTAAATGCCATGATTTGTATTTAACTTACACATTACAAAATGGCCGACGCTTCATTACGCAGGAAGTATGTTACCCTTAGTCCGTCGTCACTTATCATGTTTGTATTTACTTATGCACGCTCATTTTGCATTACTGTTCGTGTGATCAAGACAATTCTTTGTCGAAACGCGTAACGAGCATTAAAGAGCTACCTGCTTTGCACTTCTGGACTTTGAGAGTATGTTTATTTGGAACTTTTGGATTACAATATATAGATATATATATATATATATTTATATATAATATATCATGTTAATTAATAATGTTTATATTAGGAGTTTAATACTTTGCCTACATTTATGAGGATACTCGTATATCTAATGTGTTTGAAGTAAAGTATTTTCCCTACTTTTGTGCAGACTGCAGTAGGAATAGTAAAATTGACCTCTTTGCAGTTCAACACTTTCCCTACTGTTGTGCACTTTGGAGCCAGAATACTAAATTTCACCCCTCCGAAATCCAATGCTTTCCCTACTGTTGCACAGACTGGAGTGGGAAAAGTAGATTTTACACCTCCATAGTTCAACACTTTCCCTTCAGTTGTGTTGCTTGAAATGGGGATAGTAAATTTTATCCCTCTGAAATCCAACGCTTTCCCTACTGTTGCCAACACTTTCCCTACTTGTGCTGTTTGGAGTGGGAATAGTACATTTTACCCCTCCAAAGTCCAACTCTTACGCTACTGTTCTTTAGACTGGAGTTGGAATAGTAAATTTAATATTACTAGACTCCAATAGTTTTCATAAGATTGGCTAAAAAGATTTTATAGCATAAATTGTTTGTTTTAAATTGTTTGTTTTTTATATTTTATACTATTTGTTTTATTTTTTTAATTTATTTTAACGTTTATAGTATTTTTAGTAAACGTGTTTTCCTGAGGTTTTACATTTTTAATATATCATTTATAGCTCTAAATTAATTAATATACGTTTCATCTATTGAATTGTTCATATTTGTTATGGTTTTATTGTGTATGTAGTTATATATGTGTGTGTGTTTTGATAGTAATACATTTAAAATATTACAAAAATTAATATATATTTTTATTAATTATGTTACATTATATATATTTATATCAAACAAACACATATATGTATGTGATTGTGTGTTTATATAAGTATATATGTATATATATTGTTAAATATTAGTGGCATTTTTTTAAATTTACATTATATTCAATTTATATATTTAAATTTATAACATTAACTACTTTAAACTCTATATATATTAAAAAATCTATATTTTTGTATGTTTGTTCCGGTATTTTGGTATTTACCATTATAAGTATAGAAGCACACTATTTTGGTAAACAATATTTTTGACCCAATATTTTTGTCAATGCTATTGTTTACCACAATATTGTGTCAGAGATATCAAAGTGCAAGAACTAGGTACCGATCAAAATGCAGTTAAAAGACAGATAGTACTACACCAAAGGACGTTTGCCTTCCAAATAAAAGTCTATAAAATTAGCCGAGTGTATTAAAGTATCACATATATTTTAATATTGTTTTATTTTATTTGTGTTGCAAAATCATTGATATTGTGCAGCCCTATTTAACATAAATTGCACAAAAGTAATTACCAGTGGCTGAAAATAATTGAAGCTTTTCTCCCATCATTATTTTGTTTTCTTTAGTGTGATGCCACAGAGAGTGATGGGTCTACCCAAACCTGGGTTCTGTGCTCACTGTGCCATAGGACTCAAGCTGCACCCTACTGACTAGGCCCAAGTAGGCCAAAACCGGTCTAGAGTTGCTTGTGTTCCCATTCATAGTGGTCTTGGCCTGGTAGTTTGGGCTGAACGGTTACTGTTGGAGCAAGACCAAGGCTGATCCTCGTAGGTCATGTTTGTGTCTGAGGTAGTATGGTGGGCAAAAAAAAATAATGGACTAGAATATAATCAGTGTCTGGAATAATGTGTTGATTGTAGCGTGCTCACCAATTGCAATTGTCTGGATGTTTTACCTCCTACCTTGTTGCTTTCTCTGAGGCCTGCAACCTTCATGCATGTCTTGACTGTCCTTACCACCTTGGCTATGTACCATTGTGAGAAGTTGGCCTGGTATATACTGTTCACTAATTAAAGTGGACACCTTGCACCAGTACAATTCGACTCTTATGGTAGGTAGGTTTAAGACAACCTTTATAGAAAGCTATCCTAGTGGTAGCTGTGGAGAGCAGCCTTCAGGCTAAGTCTTGGAGGAATGTAAAGCAGCTTGTTTTAACACGCAATCTCTTGAATCACCAAATGAAAAGACACCACACAGGTATATATATCAAATATATATGTATTTATTACTAAACAACTCTCTACTAATCTCTTTATGAGATTAGAGGTCAGGAACATATGTACAAGTCAATGTTTTATCAAATAAGTTAGCACAAGTAAATATCACAATCTTATCTTGGCTAGACCATGGTCTAGAGCACATAGAATCGAGGGACCCCAAAGAACCACCCCAGGTAGTTGTAGGAGACCCACAGGGGACGGACGCGGTGTTCAGACACTGGTGCGAGTCCTGTACGAGTCTATGCGAGAGAACGCGATTGAGTTATCAATGTTACAGGTCCCTGGCGAGTTCGAGGCGAACACCGATCGGTCAGTACGAGTCGAAGGACGCGGATACTGATAGAGTTACAAGGGAGTTGGACGCGATGTGTCTAACACAGACGCGAGCCCTGTACGAGCCAGTGCGATAATCGCACGGGGAAGATAGGAGTTTTAGGGCACTTCAAGGGTAGCTACAAGCAAGCCACTTACAGGGTAAGTAGTTCTAGGGCCCACACCCACAGGAGCACCGTAGTGCTGAAGTTACCTCACCCAGGGGAGCCAGGTGCATAGGTGTCCTTTGGTGTCGGGTCGCGGCGTCGTTTTCAATGGGAGCCAGTGAAGACTTGCTGCTTGCGACGACAGAAGAAGTGTCCGTTGGAATCCAAGCCTGGATTCGGAAGGAGGAAGACCTGAAAGCAGAGGGGACAGTGTTCACAGTCACTTGGCAGTGACTCTGGGCAAGGAAGATGAATGCCCACCGTCGTCGACAGTTTCGGGTCGTTCACGGGTGCCTTGACTCTTCGACCACGTGGTCCAGGCAGCGTCGATGATGACCAGGAGCTGGATTCGGTGTGTCCCACGACGTCTGCAGCTTACTGAGGTGTCGGCGACTCGATTGGAGCCAACAAGCCTTGGTAGCAGCAAGTCTCATGGTGATGAGGAAAAGTCGATGGTGCAGACCAGCAAGGTCTGGGGGACTTACCCAGCAAGGGTAGGTCAGGGCAGGCCTGGAGCAACCAGGGGAGCCCTTTGGTTTTGTTGGAAAGTCTTCTGGGGACCCACAAGCCGGCTGGCAAGGGATCGCGAAGATGCCTCGGGAGTGTCCACTCAACAGGGGCCCACGGTCACTCGGGACGGTGTAGGCCTCTGAATTCGGGAGGGATCTCTGCTAGAGGCTGGGACCACACGTGGTCCAAAGCACAAGTTCGTAGAACGTCGTGAAGGGGTTGCACTCGACAATAGTGCACGGTACCCAGGGGCTGCGGTTCCTCGTCGCTCGTGGGGTCCACTTGCCTCAGCTTCGCTGGGGACTCACGATGGCCTTGGAGAAGTCAGGAAATCCTCTTCCTGGGCTGCAGGGACTTCGGGCTCCGGCGGGAGCGGCGTAGTTTGCGACCGTCGTTGTAGTTTTTGGTGCCTGCCAAGCAGGGGAGTCACTCCTTGACTCCAAGGGAGATTCTTCAGTCTTCCAGAGGTAGTGGAACGTCGAAGGTCCAGGATTCTTCTTAAGAGCGTCGTCCAGGGAGATCTGGGTTGCAATGCACAGGTTCCCCCTCTTATACTAAAAAGAAGGGAGGGACTAGCTCTATGACCCCACCTATGGGAGGGTCAGGGAGGGGGTGGCTACACCCACTTCCCTTTGTCCAGTTTCGTGCCAGAGCAGGGGCAGGTAGCCCCTGAGCTGGTTTGAACTGGCATATGCACAGAGGAGCCTTCTGCTCCCCCAGTGCAGGACTTCAAAGCACTCTAGGAGTGCACCCACCCAGCCCCAATACACTAAACCCTGTCTGGAAGGTGGTCACCCCCTCCTGTGACAGGATACCTATTGTTGGGCTTCCTCCACTGCGAGTTTCGGTCATCAGCAGGAGGGCAGCCCAGTGTCTGTGACTGGTGGCATCCATTTTGTGATGCCAGGGCTCTTCAGGATTCTACCGCGTTTCCACAGCAGGTACATGTCTATCCCTCTAGAAGGGTGGAATGCTACCCCAGCCGCCAGAACTGGCTGGGGGGTAGTATTCCAAGATGTTTGACACCAAACACGACATGTTTACGTGCAGCCATCCCAAAGTTAGCATTTAACGCGAGGTTATAATGCGCGTAAGAGTATATGGTCAGGCTGCACTACAAACAGCATCAGAGAAGGGTCTCCGAATGCTGCAGAGGGGCTCTGCTCATGCAGGGGCACCCTCTCACATAAGAACCAAGCACTCTTCCTTCACGATTGATAAGGCCTGCCATAGGAGTGACTTATAGGTTTGTATGTGTGTATGTATGTAGTGGTATAGGTAGCCCATACCACAGTAAGGGGTGCATGCACCACCTTACCCAGGCTGCAGTAGCAGACCTGTGGTGTCAGATTTAGTCTGCTTCCCAGGGGTGGCACAATACAGGCTTCAGCCCCTGGTAGGCCTGTGAAGTACCTATGCCCTTGGCACCTAAGGTACCATATACTAGGGACTCATAAGGTACCACAGTATCCAATCACTAGTGCACCTAGAGTGCACTCCAAGTCGTTTAGAGAGAACAGAGAGGCTGGGGCCCGGATTGGCAGGGACCCAGCCCGACTATAGCCAGAAACCAGTGTAAACATCAGAAAAAAAGTGGGGGCAACATAAGAGGCAGATCCTACTCTCCTACACAACCCCCCCCAAACGCAGGGACACTAAACTAACCTTGACCAGTTAAGTCTTCGTGCTCTAAGTGGAAATACCTTGAGAGTCCCTCTGCATTGGCATGTTGGGTCCCAGGTCTATGCTCCACTGTATAGTCCATCCCCTGTAGGGAAATGGACCACCTCAAAAGTTTTGGGTTTTCTCCTTTCATTTGTTTAAGCCATAGGAGGGGCTTGTGGTCGGTCTGAACTATGAAGTGAGTGCCAAACAAGTATGGCCTCAGCTTCTTCAGGGCCCATACCACAGCAACGGCCTCCCTCTCTATAGCTGACCAACGTTTCTCTCTAGGGGTCAGCCTTCTGCTAATGAAAGCTACTGGCTGATCTTGACCTTCATCATTCAGTTGGGACAGTACAGCTCCCACACCCAGCTCAGAAGCATCTGTTTGGACAATGAACTTTTTGGTGTAGTCTGGACTCTGTAAGATGGGGGCAGTGCACATGGCCTGCTTTAGGTCCTCAAATGCCTTCTGACAGCTAGCTGTCCACTGAACCTTTTTTGGCATTTTCTTTGAGGTCAGATCATTCAAGGGGGGTCACTATAGATCCATATCCCTTGACAAACCTCCTATAGTACCCAGTCAGGCCTAAGAAGGCTCTCACCTGTGTCTGGGTGGTAGGAGCAACCCATTCCATTATGGTTTGGATTTTACTCTGTAAAGGCTGAACCTGGCCTCCACCCACAAGGTGGCCCAGGTACACAACCTGACTCTGCCCTATCTGGCACTTAGTGGCCTTGATAGTGAGGCCTGCTTTCTGCAGGGCCTCCAAAACATTTCTGAGGTGGACCAGGTGATCCTGCCAGGAGGAACTAAAGACAGCAATATCATCTAGATAAGCTGAGCAATAAGTTTCCATCCCTGCCAGAACTTTATTCACCAACCTCTGAAAAGTGGCAGGTGCATTTTTCAATCCAAAGGGCATCACCACAAAGTGGTAGTGCCCACCAGGGGTCGAAAATGCTGTTTTGGCTTTTGCATCATCAGCTAATCTGATCTGCCAGTAGCCAGCTGTTAGGTCAAATGTACTTAGATACTTGGCTGAGGCCAAAGTATCAATCAGCTCATCTGCCCTTGGTATGGGATAGGCATCAGTCCTAGTGACTGCATTGAGGCCTCTGTAGTCTACACAAAACCTCATTTCTTTCTTACCGCCCTGGGTATGAGGCTTGGGTACTAGGACTACTGGGCTAGCCCATGGGCTATCTGAAGGCTCAATCACACCTAACTCCAACATTTTCTGGACTTCAGTCCTGATACAGTCCCTGACATGGTCAGGTTGCCTGTAGATTTTACTCTTCACAGGCAGACTCCAGTGTCCACCACATGGGTGCACCAGGTAGTCTGACTAGGGGTCAGGCTAAACATATGTCTGTACTGTTTCAGAACCTGTCTGCACTCAGTTTGCTGATGGTCAGTGAGGCTGCTTGCCAAAGCAACACCATCTACTGCCCCATCATCAGGGTTCTGTGAGAGAAGGTCAGGGAGAGGGTCACTCTCCTCCTCCTGGTCCTCATCAGTTGCCATGAGCAAGCCCATGTCAGCCCTGTCGACATATGGTTTTAATCTGTTGACATGGAGCACCCTCAGGGGGCTCCTGGGAGTTCCAAGATTCACCAGATAGGTGACTTCTCCCTTTTGTTCAACTATTGTATGGGGGCCACTCCACTTGTCTTGGAGGGCTGCTGGGGCCACAGGCTCCAACACCCACACTTTCTGTCCTGGCTGGTACACAGTCAGCACAGCCTTTTGGTCATGCCAAGCTTTTTGTAATTCTTGGCTGGCCTCCAGGTTTTTGGTTGCCTTTTTCATGTATTCAGCCATCCTGGAGCGGAGACCAAGTACATAGTCCATCACATCCTGTTTGGGGGGCCTGAGAGGTAACTCCCAGCCCTCTTTGACCAAACACAATGGACCTCTTACAGGATGCCCAAACAGAAGCTCAAATGGGCTGTAACCAACCCCTTCTGTGGAACCTCTCTGTAGGCAAACAACAGGCAGGGAAGAAGAAGGTCCCATTTCCGCCTAAGCTTCTCTGGGAGTCCTTTAATCATTCCCTTAAGGGATTTGTTGAAGCGTTCAACCAAACCATTGCATTGTGGGTGATAGGGAGTGGTGAACTTATAAGTTACACCAACACTCCTTCCACATTGCTTTCAGATATCCTGACATGAAGTTAGTACCTCTGTCAGAGATTACCTCCTTTGGGAAACCCACTCTGGAGAAGACTCCAATGAGGGCTCTTGCCACCACAGGGGCTGTGGTGGTCCTCAGGGAATTGCCTCTGGGTACCTGGTGGCATGATCCACTACCACCAGGATAAATCTGTGCCCAGATGCAGTTTGAGGGTCAAGGGGACCAACAATGTCAATCCCTACCCTTTCAAAGGGTACCCCCACCACAGGTAGTGGTATCAGGGGGCCTTTGTGGTGCCACCTGC
Organism: Calotriton arnoldi; assembly: GCA_963921515.1. Lineage (NCBI taxonomy): Eukaryota > Metazoa > Chordata > Amphibia > Caudata > Salamandridae > Calotriton > Calotriton arnoldi. The sequence goes on from CAWUFW010008212.1 coordinate 320,610, forward strand.
CTTGCCACTGGCTTGGCATGTGACACAGGAGCGACAAAACTCCTTTGTGTCCTCTGACATATGTGGCCAATGAAAATGTGGAACAAGCCTGTCCCAGGTCTTGTTTTTGGCCCAAGTGACCTGCCAAAGGGATATCATGTGCTAGGGTCAAGAGGAACCCCCTAAACTTCTGAGGTATTACCAACCTCCTGGTGGCTCCAGGGGCTGGATCTCTACCTTCAGAATATAGGAGTCCCTCATCCCAATAAACTTTATGGGACCCTCTAGCACTCCCAGCAGCCTCAGCAGCAGCCTGCTGTCTGAGGGGTTCAAGAGAGGGGCAGCACTGTTGCTCCTTACTCAGATCTTCCCTAGAAGGGCCCCCTGCCCCCAAGAACTCAACCTGATCAGGCTCAAGTTCCTCTGGGGCAGTTCCTTCTTCAGGGTCTGCTCCTCCTCCCTGGGGAGGGGAATCTGTGATCTGAGACAGAGGGAAGGCACTGCCTTAACCCTACTGCTCCTCCTCTTGGGAAGCATCTGGTCCATAATTTCAGGATCCAGAGCTGGTTCAGTGTCATGCATTTTGGCTTGTGACCTGGTCACAGCAAATACCTCTGCAGGGATGCCCAACATCTCAGCATGAGTCCATAACTCTACTTCAGACCAGGCTGAAGTTTCTAGATCATTGCCCAATAGACATTCTACAGGGAGGTCTGCACTGACTACAACCTTCTTGAGGCCAGTTACCCCTCCCCAGGAGAAATTCACAACTGCCAGACTATGGTTGGTCCTGACATTGCTTGCATTGGTCACCTGGTACATTTCGCCCAGGATGATCTGTCCAGGGTCCACAAGATCCTCTGCCACCATGGTGATACTAGCACCTGTGTCCCTAAATGCCAAAGCCTGTTTGCCATTTATTACAGGCTGCTGTTTGTATTTGCCCAGATTACTGGGGCTTACTAGGAAGGACATGTCAATGTCTCCATCACAAATCAGCATTGCCTGAGTGGTGTACTCTGACTAGGTCAGCGTCCACTTCAGAACCCAGGGTCAACCCTACTACACCCTTCTTCTGAGTACCACCTCCACCAGTAGCTGGACTAGGGGGAACAGTTGCCTTAGGGGCAGGAGTGGTGGTGGTTTGGTCTTTGGACTTGTTACAGTCAGAAGTCCAGTGCCCTTTCTGTTTACAGAATTTGCACCAGGGCTTCTTTTGGCCTTTTCCCTTGTTGGATTGTGACTCCCCACCAGATGCAGATTTTTGGGGCCCTTGTGAAGACTTCTGGTCTGTTGACTTATCCCCATCTTTCCTAGAGCCCTTAGAATCCTGCTTCTTTGTGTCACCCCCTTGGTTCTGGGTTTTCTGCCTCACCCTGGTTCTGACCCACTTGTCTGCCTTCTTTCCCAATTCTTGGGGAGAGGTCAGATCTGAGTCCACCAGGTATTGATGCAACAACTGGTTCTGGCAATTATTAAGGATCTGTTCTCTCATCATTAGATTATACAATCCCTTGAAATCAGTAACCCTACTGCCAACCCTCCAGAGCCTTGGTTGCACAATCTACAAAGTCAGTCCAGTCCTGAGTCTGTGCCTTCTGGGTGTCTCTGAACTTCAACCTGTACTGCTCAGTGGTTAAGCCAAACCCATCTATCAGTGCACTCTTCAGGACTTCATAGTCATCAGCATCCTCTTCTCTAACAGTGAGGAGCTTGTCTCTTCCTTTATCTGAAAAGGAGAGCCACAAGATTGCTGCCCACTGCTTCTGGGGGACCTGTTGTACTCTACAGGCCCTCTCCATAGCAGTTATCCACTTATGGATATCATCCCCACTCTGGTAGGGAGGAACAACCTTGCTCAGGTTCCTATGGTCTGGAATATATTCTCTGCCTCTAGGGACACTGTTGCTGCCACCAGGGGGTTCTAACCCCTCTTTTCTAGAAGCTCTCTGGAGCTCAAAGGCGTCTCTATCTAGTGCCAACTGCTTGGTTTTGAGGGCAAATCTTGCTTCCTCATACTGCAGCAGTTTGCACATTCTCAGAGGAGGTCTCTCTTCTTGGGAAGTAGGAGTTCCTCTGCTGGACAAATTCTCTGCCAGAGTGATAGGAGCGGTCAGAGTCCCTAGAAAGGGACCTGTGCCTCTCCTCCACTGTGTCAGTTCTCTTAGGGAGAATTCCTCTGTCCTTTTCAGACCCCTTGGGGCCTGGCCCTACAATCACAGAGTCTTGGTCAACTTGATTTTCATCATCTGACCCAGACACTGTAATTGACCCACCCACTGATTCAGACCCATTAGCTCCTAGAGCTAATCTAAGATCATCTGCTGTCAGCAGATCTATCAGGTGTAGTGTGGAGGGACTCTGTCCTATCTTCAGGTGCCTCTCAGCACACATGGCTTTCAAGTCAAAGAAAGTCATGTCCTTATACTGAAGCTGGGTGGATCCACTGGGTCCATCCCTCAAGGATATTCTAGTGTTGTGCAGTGTTGTACTACCTACACTAGTTTGTGGCCTACTGATCCTAGCTTGAGCTGTAGAAAGGGTGTGCTATCCCTTGGCACACAGCTCTAAGTTCAGTAGAACTTATTGATACTAAGCTTGACTTTATATGTACCTTGAGTACCTATAGTGGTTTTCAGTTAGTAATTCAAATAGAGATTTTCTGGTAAAACAATAGCAAGCTGGAATCCCACACGCTGCCACCAATGTGAGAAGTTGGCCTGGTATATGCTGTTCACTAGTTAAAGTGGACACCTTGCACCAGTACAATTCGACTCTTATGGTAGGTAGGTTTAAGACAACCTTTATAGAAAGCTATCCTAGTGGTAGCTGTGGAGAGCAGCCTTCAGGCTAAGTCTTGGAGGAATGTAAAGCAGCTTGTTTTACCACGCAATCTCTTGAATCACCAAATGAAAAGACACCACACAGGTATATATATCAAATATATATGTATTTATTACTAAACAACTCTCTACTAATCTCTTTATGAGATTAGAGGTCAGGAACATATGTACAAGTCAATGTTTTATCAAAATAAGTTAGCACAAGTAAATATCACAATCTTATCTTGGCTAGACCGTGGTCTAGAGCACATAGAATCGAGGGACCCCAAAGAACCACCCCAGGTAGTTGTAGGAGACCCACAGGGGACGGACGCGGTGTTCAGACACTGGTGCGAGTCCTGTACGAGTCTATGCGAGAGAACGCGATTGAGTTATCAATGTTACAGGTCCCTGGCGAGTTCGAGGCGAACACACCGATCGGTCAGTACGAGTCGAAGGACGCGGATACTGATAGAGTTACAAGGGAGTTGGACGCGATGTGTCTAACACAGACGCGAGCCCTGTACGAGCCAGTGCGATAATCGCACGGGGAAGATAGGAGTTTTAGGGCACTTCAAGGGTAGCTACAAGCAAGCCACTTACAGGGTAAGTAGTTCTAGGGCCCACACCCACAGGAGCACCGTAGTGCTGAAGTTACCTCACCCAGGGGAGCCAGGTGCATAGGTGTCCTTTGGTGTCGGGTCGCGGCGTCGTTTTCAATGGGAGCCAGTGAAGACTTGCTGCTTGCGACGACAGAAGAAGTGTCCGTTGGAATCCAAGCCTGGATTCGGAAGGAGGAAGACCTGAAAGCAGAGGGGACAGTGTTCACAGTCACTTGGCAGTGACTCTGGGCAAGGAAGATGAATGCCCACCGTCGTCGACAGTTTCGGGTCGTTCACGGGTGCCTTGACTCTTCGACCACGTGGTCCAGGCAGCGTCGATGATGACCAGGAGCTGGATTCGGTGTGTCCCACGACGTCTGCAGCTTACTGAGGTGTCGGCGACTCGATTGGAGCCAACAAGCCTTGGTAGCAGCAAGTCTCATGTGTGATGAGGAAAAGTCGATGGTGCAGACCAGCAAGGTCTGGGGGACTTACCCAGCAAGGGTAGGTCAGGGCAGGCCTGGAGCAACCAGGGGAGCCCTTTGGTTTTGTTGGACAAGTCTTCTGGGGACCCACAAGCCGGCTGGCAAGGGATCGCGAAGACGCCTCGGGAGTGATCCACTCAACAGGGGCCCACGGTCACTCGGGACGGTGTAGGCCTCTGAACTTCGGGAGGGATCTCTGCTAGAGGCTGGGACCACACGTGGTCCAAAGCACAAGTTCGTAGAACGTCGTGAAGGGGTTGCACTCGACAATAGTGCACGGTACCCAGGGGCTGCGGTTCCTCGTCGCTCGTGGGGTCCACTTGCCTCAGCTTCACTGGGGACTCACGATGGCCTTGGAGAAGTCAGGAAATCCTCTTCCTGGGCTGCAGGGACTTCGGGCTCCGGCGGGAGCGGCGTAGTTTGCGACCGTCGTTGTAGTTTTTGGTGCCTGCCAAGCAGGGGAGTCACTCCTTGACTCCAAGGGAGATTCTTCAGTCTTCCAGAGGTAGTGGAACGTCGAAGGTCCAGGATTCTTCTTAAGAGCGTCGTCCAGGGAGATCTGGGTTGCAATGCACAGGTTCCCCCTCTTATACTAAAAAGAAGGGAGGGACTAGCTCTATGACCCCACCTATGGGAGGGTCAGGGGAGGGGGTGGCTACACCCACTTCCCTTTGTCCAGTTTCGTGCCAGAGCAGGGGCAGGTAGCCCCTGAGCTGGTTTGAACTGGCATATGCACAGAGGAGCCTTCTGCTCCCCCAGTGCAGGACTTCAAAGCACTCTAGGAGTGCACCCACCCAGCCCCAATACACTAAACCCTGTCTGGAAGGTGGTCACACCCTCCTGTGACAGGATACCTATTGTTGGGCTTCCTCCACTGCGAGTTTCGGTCATCAGCAGGAGGGCAGCCCAGTGTCTGTGACTGGTGGCATCCATTTTGTGATGCCAGGGCTCTTCAGGATTCTACCGCGTTTCCACAGCAGGTACATGTCTATCCCTCTAGAAGGGTGGAATGCTACCCCCGCCGCCAGAACTGGCGGGGGGTAGTATTCCAAGATGTTTGACACCAAACACGACATGTTTACGTGCAGCCATCCCAAAGTTAGCATTTAACGCGAGGTTATAATGCGCTTAAGAGTATATGGTCAGGCTGCACTACAAACAGCATCAGAGAGGGGTCTCCGAATGCTGCAGAGGGGCTCTGCTCATGCAGGGGCACCCTCTCACATAAGAACCAAGCACTCTGCCTTCAGGATTGATAAGGCCTGCCATAGGAGTGACTTATAGGTTTGTATGTGTGTATGTATGTAGTGATATAGGTAGCCCATACCACAGTAAGGGGTGCATGCACCACCTTACCCAGGCTGCAGTAGCAGACCTGTGGTGTCAGATTTAGTCGGCTTCCCAGGGGTGGCATAATACATGCTTCAGCCCCTGGTAGGCCTGTGAAGTACCTATGCCCTTGGCACCTAAGGTACCATATACTAGGGACTCATAAGGTACCACAGTATCCAATCACTAGTGCACCTAGAGTGCACTCCAAGTCGTTTAGAGAGAACAGAGAGGCTGGGGCCCGGATTGGCAGGGACCCAGCCCGACTATAGCCAGAAACCAGTGTAAACATCAGAAAAAAAGTGGGGGCAACATAAGAGGCAGATCCTACTCTCCTACACAACCCCCCCCAAACGCAGGGACACTAAACTAACCTTGACCAGTTAAGTCTTCGTGCTCTAAGTGGAAATACCTTGAGAGTCCCTCTGCATTGGCATGTTGGGTCCCAGGTCTATGCTCCACTGTATAGTCCATCCCCTGTAGGGAAATGGACCACCTCAAAAGTTTTGGGTTTTCTCCTTTCATTTGTTTAAGCCATAGGAGGGGCTTGTGGTCGGTCTGAACTATGAAGTGAGTGCCAAACAAGTATGGCCTCAGCTTCTTCAGGGCCCATACCACAGCAAAGGCCTCCCTCTCTATAGCTGACCAACGTTTCTCTCTAGGGGTCAGCCTTCTGCTAATGAAAGCTACTGGCTGATCTTGACCTTCATCATTCAGTTGGGACAGTACAGCTCCCACACCCAGCTCAGAAGCATCTGTTTGGACAATGAACTTGTTGGTGTAGTCTGGACTCTGTAAGATGGGGGCAGTGCACATGGCCTGCTTTAGGTCCTCAAATGCCTTCTGACAGCTAGCTGTCCACTGAACCTTTTTTGGCATTTTCTTTGAGGTCAGATCATTCAAGGGGGTCACTATAGATCCATATCCCTTGACAAACCTCCTATAGTACCCAGTCAGGCCTAAGAAGGCTCTCACCTGTGTCTGGGTGGTAGGAGCAACCCATTCCATTATGGTTTGGATTTTACTCTGTAAAGGCTGAACCTGGCCTCCACCCACAAGGTGGCCCAGGTACACAACCTGACTCTGCCCTATCTGGCACTTAGTGGCCTTGATAGTGAGGCCTGCTTTCTGCAGGGCCTCCAAAACATTTCTGAGGTGGACCAGGTGATCCTGCCAGGAGGAACTAAAGACAGCAATATCATCTAGATAAGCTGAGCAATAAGTTTCCATCCCTGCCAGAACTTTATTCACCAACCTCTGAAAAGTGGCAGGTGCATTTTTCAATCCAAAGGGCATCACCACAAAGTGGTAGTGCCCACCAGGGGTCGAAAATGCTGTTTTGGCTTTTGCATCATCAGCTAATCTGATCTGCCAGTAGCCAGCTGTTAGGTCAAATGTACTTAGATACTTGGCTGAGGCCAAAGTATCAATCAGCTCATCTGCCCTTGGTATGGGATAGGCATCAGTCCTAGTGACTGCATTGAGGCCTCTGTAGTCTACACAAAACCTCATTTCTTTCTTACCGCCCTGGGTATGAGGCTTGGGTACTAGGACTACTGGGCTAGCCCATGGGCTATCTGAAGGCTCAATCACACCTAACTCCAACATTTTCTGGGCTTCAGTCCTGATACAGTCCCTGACATGGTCAGGTTGCCTGTAGATTTTACTCTTGACAGGCAGACTGTCTCCAGTGTCCACCTCATGGGTGCACCAGGTAGTCTGACTAGGGGTCAGGCTAAACATATGTCTGTACTGTTGCAGAACCTGTCTGCACTCAGTTTGCTGATGGTCAGTGAGGCTGCTTGCCAAAGCAACACCATCTACTGCCCCATCATCAGGGTTCTGTGAGAGAAGGTCAGGGAGAGGGTCACTCTCCTCCTCCTGGTCCTCATCAGTTGCCATGAGCAATCCCATGTCAGCCCTGTCGACATATGGTTTTAATCTGTTGACATGGAGTACCCTCAGGGGGCTCCTGGGAGTTCCAAGATTCACCAGATAGGTGACTTCTCCCTTTTGTTCAACTATTGTATGGGGGCCACTCCACTTGTCTTGGAGGGCTGCTGGGGCCACAGGCTCCAACACCCACACTTTCTGTCCTGGCTGGTACACAGTCAGCACAGCCTTTTGGTCATGCCAAGCTTTTTGTAATTCTTGGCTGGCCTCCAGGTTTTTGGTTGCCTTTTTCATGTATTCAGCCATCCTGGAGCGGAGACCAAGTACATAGTCCATCACATCCTGTTTGGGGGGCCTGAGAGGTAACTCCCAGCCCTCTTTGACCAAACACAATGGACCTCTTACAGGATGCCCAAACAGAAGCTCAAATGGGCTGTAACCAACCCCCTTCTGTGGAACCTCTCTGTAGGCAAACAACAGGCAGGGAAGAAGAAGGTCCCATTTCCGCCTAAGCTTCTCTGGGAGTCCTTTAATCATTCCCTTAAGGGATTTGTTGAAGCGTTCAACCAAACCATTGCATTGTGGGTGATAGGGAGTGGTGAACTTATAAGTTACACCACACCTCCTTCCACATTGCTTTCAGATATCCTGACATGAAGTTAGTACCTCTGTCAGAGATTACCTCCTTTGGGAAACCCACTCTGGAGAAGACTCCAATGAGGGCTCTTGCCACCACAGGGGCTGTGGTGGTCCTCAGGGGAATTGCCTCTGGGTACCTGGTGGCATGATCCACTACCACCAGGATAAATCTGTGCCCAGATGCAGTTTGAGGGTCAAGGGGACCAACAATGTCAATCCCTACCCTTTCAAAGGGTACCCCCACCACAGGTAGTGGTATCAGGGGGCCTTTGTGGTGCCACCTGCCTTGCCACTGGCTTGGCATGTGACACAGGAGCGACAAAACTCCTTTGTGTCCTCTGACATATGTGGCCAATGAAAATGTGGAACAAGCCTGTCCCAGGTCTTGTTTTGGCCCAAGTGACCTGCCAAAGGGAAATCATGTGCTAGGGTCAAGAGGAACCCCCTAAACTTCTGAGGTATTACCAACCTCCTGGTGGCTCCAGGGGCTGGATCTCTACCTTCAGAATATAGGAGTCCCTCATCCCAATAAACTTTATGGGACCCTCTAGCACTCCCAGCAGCCTCAGCAGCAGCCTGCTGTCTGAGGGGTTCAAGAGAGGGGCAGCACTGTTGCTCCTTACTCAGATCTTCCCTAGAAGGGCCCCCTGCCCCAAGAACTCAACCTGATCAGGCTCAAGTTCCTCTGGGGCAGTTCCTTCTTCAGGGTCTGCTCCTCCTCCCTGGGGAGGGGAATCTGAGACAGAGGGGAAGGCACTGCCTTAACCCTACTGCTCCTCCTCTTGGGAAGCATCTGGTCCATAATTTCAGGATCCAGAGCTGGTTCAGTGTCATGCATTTTGGCTTGTGACCTGGTCACAGCAAATACCTCTGCAGGGATGCCCAACATCTCAGCATGAGTCCATAACTCTACTTCAGACCAGGCTGAAGTTTCTAGATCATTGCCCAATAGACATTCTACAGGGAGGTCTGCACTGACTACAACCTTCTTGAGGCCAGTTACCCCTCCCCAGGAGAAATTCACAACTGCCAGACTATGGTTGGTCCTGACATTGCTTGCATTGGTCACCTGGTACATTTCGCCCAGGATGATCTGTCCAGGGTCCACAAGATCCTCTGCCACCATGGTGATACTAGCACCTGTGTCCCTAAATGCCAAAGCCTGTTTGCCATTTATTACAGGCTGCTGTTTGTATTTGCCCAGATTACTGGGGCTTACTAGGAAGGACATGATCAATGTCTCCATCACAAATCAGCATTGCCTGAGTGGTGTACTCTGACTAGGTCAGAGTCCACTTCAGAACCCAGGGTCAACCCTACTACACCCTTCTTCTGAGTACCACCTCCACCAGTAGCTGGACTAGGGGGAACAGTTGCCTTAGGGGCAGGAGTGGTGGTGGTTTGGTCTTTGGACTTGTTACAGTCAGAAGTCCAGTGCCCTTTCTGTTTACAGAATTTGCACCAGGGCTTCTTTTGGCCTTTTCCCTTGTTGGATTGTGACTCCCCACCAGATGCAGATTTTTGGTGCCCTTGTGAAGACTTCTGGTCTGTTGACTTATCCCCACCTTTCTCAGAGCCCTTAGAATCCTGCTTCTTTGTGTCACCCCCTTGGTTCTGGGTTTTCTGCCTCACCCTGGTTCTGACCCACTTGTCTGCCTTCTTTCCCAATTCTTGGGGAGAGGTCAGATCTGAGTCCACCAGGTATTGATGCAACAGCTGGTTCTGGCAATTATTAAGGATCTGTTCTCTCATCATTAGATTATACAATCCCTTGAAATCAGTAACCCTACTGCCAACCCTCCAGAGCCTTGGTTGCACAATCTACAAAGTCAGTCCAGTCCTGAGTCTGTGCCTTCTGGGTGTCTCTGAACTTCAACCTGTACTGCTCAGTGGTTAAGCCAAACCCATCTATCAGTGCACTCTTCAGGACTTCATAGTCATCAGCATCCTCTTCTCTAACAGTGAGGAGCTTGTCTCTTCCTTTATCTGAAAAGGAGAGCCACAAGATTGCTGCCCACTGCTTCTGGGGGACCTGTTGTACTCTACAGGCCCTCTCCATAGCAGTTATCCACTTATGGATATCATCCCCACTCTGGTAGGGAGGAACAACCTTGCTCAGGTTCCTATGGTCTGGAATATATTCTCTGCCTCTAGGGACACTGTTGCTGCCACCAGGGGGTTCTAACCCCTCTTTTCTAGAAGCTCTCTGGAGCTCAAAGGCTTCTCTATCTAGTGCCAACTGCTTGGTTTTGAGGGCAAATCTTGCTTCCTCATACTGCAGCAGTTTGCACAGTCTTTCAGAGGAGGTCTCTCTTCTTGGGAAGTAGGAGTTCCTCTGCTGGACAAATTCTCTGCCAGAGTGATAGGAGCGGTCAGAGTCCCTAGAAAGGGACCTGTGCCTCTCCTCCACTGTGTCAGTTCTCTTAGGGAGAATTCCTCTGTCCTTTTCAGACCCCTTGGGGCCTGGCCCTACAATCACAGAGTCTTAGTCAACTTGATTTTCATCATCTGACCCAGACACTGTAATTGACCCACCCACTGATTCAGACCCATTAGCTCCTAGAGCTAATCTAAGATCATCTGCTGTCAGCAGATCTATCAGGTGTAGTGTGGAGGGACTCTGTCCTATCTTCAGGTGCCTCTCAGCACACATGGCTTTCAAGTCAAAGAAAGTCATGTCCTTATACTGAAGCTGGGTGGATCCACTGGGTCCATCCCTCAAGGATATTCTAGTGTTGTGCAGTGTTGTACTACCTACACTAGTTTGTGGCCTACTGATCCTAGCTTGAGCTGTAGAAAGGGTGTGCTATCCCTTGGCACACAGCTCTAAGTTCAGTAGAACTTATTGATACTAAGCTTGACTTTATATGTACCTTGAGTACCTATAGTGGTTTTCAGTTAGTAATTCAAATAGAGATTTTCTGGTAAAACAATAGCAAGCTGGAATCCCACACGCTGCCACCAATGTGAGAAGTTGGCCTGGTATATGCTGTTCACTAGTTAAAGTGGACACCTTGCACCAGTACAATTCGACTCTTATGGTAGGTAGGTTTAAGACAACCTTTATAGAAAGCTATCCTAGTGGTAGCTGTGGAGAGCAGCCTTCAGGCTAAGTCTTGGAGGAATGTAAAGCAGCTTGTTTTACCACGCAATCTCTTGAATCACCAAATGAAAAGACACCACACAGGTATATATATCAAATATATATGTATTTATTACTAAACAACTCTCTACTAATCTCTTTATGAGATTAGAGGTCAGGAACATATGTACAAGTCAATGTTTTATCAAAATAAGTTAGCACAAGTAAATATCACAATCTTATCTTGGCTAGACCGTGGTCTAGAGCACATAGAATCGAGGGACCCCAAAGAACCACCCCAGGTAGTTGTAGGAGACCCACAGGGGACGGACGCGGTGTTCAGACACTGGTGCGAGTCCTGTACGAGTCTATGCGAGAGAACGCGATTGAGTTATCAATGTTACAGGTCCCTGGCGAGTTCGAGGCGAACACACCGATCGGTCAGTACGAGTCGAAGGACGCGGATACTGATAGAGTTACAAGGGAGTTGGACGCGATGTGTCTAACACAGACGCGAGCCCTGTACGAGCCAGTGCGATAATCGCACGGGGAAGATAGGAGTTTTAGGGCACTTCAAGGGTAGCTACAAGCAAGCCACTTACAGGGTAAGTAGTTCTAGGGCCCACACCCACAGGAGCACCGTAGTGCTGAAGTTACCTCACCCAGGGGAGCCAGGTGCATAGGTGTCCTTTGGTGTCTGGTCGCGGCGTCGTTTTCAATGGGAGCCAGTGAAGACTTGCTGCTTGCGACGACAGAAGAAGTGTCCGTTGGAATCCAAGCCTGGATTCGGAAGGAGGAAGACCTGAAAGCAGAGGGGACAGTGTTCACAGTCACTTGGCAGTGACTCTGGGCAAGGAAGATGAATGCCCACCGTCGTCGACAGTTTCGGGTCGTTCACGGGTGCCTTGACTCTTCGACCACGTGGTCCAGGCAGCGTCGATGATGACCAGGAGCTGGATTCGGTGTGTCCCACGACGTCTGCAGCGTACTGAGGTGTCGGCGACTCGATTGGAGCCAACAAGCCTTGGTAGCAGCAAGTCTCATGGTGATGAGTGAAAAGTCGATGGTGCAGACCAGCAGGGTCTGGGGGACTTACCCAGCAAGGGTAGGTCAGGGCAGGCCTGGAGCAACCAGGGGAGCCCTTTGGTTTTGTTGGACAAGTCTTCTGGGGACCCACAAGCCGGCTGGCAAGGGATCGCGAAGACGCCTCGGGAGTGATCCACTTCAACAGGGGCCCACGGTCACTCGGGACAGGTGTAGGCCTCTGAACTTCGGGAGGGATCTCTGCTAGAGGCTGGGACCACATGTGGTCCAAAGCACAAGTTCGTAGAACGTCGTGAAGGGGTTGCACTTGACAATAGTGCACGGTACCCAGGGGCTGCGGTTCCTCGTCGCTCGTGGGGTCCACTTGCCTCAGCTTCACTGGGGACTCACGATGGCCTTGGAGAAGTCAGGAAATCCTCTTCCTGGGCTGCAGGGACTTCGGGCTCCGGCGGGAGCGGCGTAGTTTGCGACCGTCGTTGTAGTTTTTGGTGCCTGCCAAGCAGCACTCCTTGACTCCAAGGGAGATTCTTCAGTCTTCCAGAGGTAGTGGAACGTCGAAGGTCCAGGATTCTTCTTAAGAGCGTCGTCCAGGGAGATCTGGGTTGCAATGCACAGGTTCCCCCTCTTATACTAAAAAGAAGGGAGGGACTAGCTCTATGACCCCACCTATGGGAGGGTCAGGGGAGGAGGTGGCTACACCCACTTCCCTTTGTCCAGTTTCGTGCCAGAGCAAGGGGCAGGTAGCCCCTGAGCTGGTTTGAACTGGCATATGCACAGAGGAGCCTTCTGCTCCCCCAGTGCAGGACTTCAAAGCACTCTAGGAGTGCACCCACCCAGCCCCAATACACTAAACCCTGTCTGGAAGGTGGTCACCCCTTCCTGTGACAGGATACCTATTGTTGGGCTTCCTCCACTGCGAGTTTCGGTCATCAGCAGGAGGGCAGCCCAGTGTCTGTGACTGGTGGCATCCATTTTGTGATGCCAGGGCTCTTCAGGATTCTACCGCGTTTGCACAGCAGGTACATGTCTATCCCTCTAGAAGGGTGGAATGCTACCCCCGCCGCCAGAACTGGCAGGGGGGTAGTATTCCAAGATGTTTGACACCAAACACGACATGTTTACGTGCAGCCATCCCAAAGTTAGCATTTAACGCGAGGTTATAATGCGCTTAAGAGTATATGGTCAGGCTGCACTACAAACAGCATCAGAGAGGGGTCTCCGAATGCTGCAGAGGGGCTCTGCTCATGCAGGGGCACCCTCTCACATAAGAACCAAGCACTCTGCCTTCAGGATTGATAAGGCCTGCCATAGGAGTGACTTATAGGTTTGTATGTGTGTATCTATGTAGTGGTATAGGTAGCCCATACCACAGTAAGGGGTGCATGCACCACCTTACCCAGGCTGCAGTAGCAGACCTGTGGTGTCAGATTTAGTCGGCTTCCCAGGGGTGGCATAATACATGCTTCAGCCCCTGGTAGGCCTGTGAAGTACCTATGCCTTTGGCACCTAAGGTACCATATACTAGGGACTCATAAGGTACCACAGTATCCAATCACTAGTGCACCTAGAGTGCACTCCAAGTCGTTTAGAGAGAACAGAGAGGCTGGGGCCCGGATTGGCAGGGACCCAGCCCGACTATAGCCAGAAACCAGTGTAAACATCAGAAAACAAGTGGGGGCAACATAAGAGGCAGATCCTACTCTCCTACACAACCCCCCCCAAACGCAGGGACACTAAACTAGCCTTGACCAGTTAAGTCTTCGTGCTCTAAGTGGAAATACCTTGAGAGTCCCTCTGCATTGGCATGTTGGGTCCCAGGTCTATGCTCCACTGTATAGTCCATCCCCTGTAGGGAAATGGACCACCTCAAAAGTTTTGGGTTTTCACCTTTCATTTGTTTAAGCCATAGGAGGGGCTTGTGGTCGGTCTGAACTATGAAGTGAGTGCCAAACAAGTATGGCCTCAGCTTCTTCAGGGCCCATACCACAGCAAGGCCTCCTCTCTATAGCTGACCAACGTTTCTCTCTAGGGGTCAGCCTTCTGCTAATAAAAGCTACTGGCTGATCTTGACCTTCATCATTCAGTTGGGACAGTACAGCTCCCACACCCAGCTCAGAAGCATCTGTTTGGACAATGAACTTGTTGGTGTAGTCTGGACTCTGTAAGATGGGGGCAGTGCACATGGCCTGCTTTAGGTCCTCAAATGCCTTCTGACAGCTAGCTGTCCACTGAACCTTTTTTGGCATTTTCTTTGAGGTCAGATCATTCAAGGGGGTCACTATAGATCCATATCCCTTGACAAACCTCCTATAGTACCCAGTCAGGCCTAAGAAGGCTCTCACCTGTGTCTGGGTGGTAGGAGCAACCCATTCCATTATGGTTTGGATTTTACTCTGTAAAGGCTGAACCTGGCCTCCACCCACAAGGTGGCCCAGGTACACAACCTGACTCTGCCCTATCTGGCACTTAGTGGCCTTGATAGTGAGGCCTGCTTTCTGCAGGGCCTCCAAAACATTTCTGAGGTGGACCAGGTGATCCTGCCAGGAGGAACTAAAGACAGCAATATCATCTAGATAAGCTGAGCAATAAGTTTCCATCCCTGCCAGAACTTTATTCACCAACCTCTGAAAAGTGGCAGGTGCATTTTTCAATCCAAAGGGCATCACCACAAAGTGGTAGTGCCCACCAGGGGTCGAAAATGCTGTTTTGGCTTTTGCATCATCAGCTAATCTGATCTGCCAGTAGCCAGCTGTTAGGTCAAATGTACTTAGATACTTGGCTGAGGCCAAAGTATCAATCAGCTCATCTGCCCTTGGTATGGGATAGGCATCAGTCCTAGTGACTGCATTGAGGCCTCTGTAGTCTACACAAAACCTCATTTCTTTCTTACCACCCTGGGTATGAGGCTTGGGTACTAGGACTACTGGGCTAGCCCATGGGCTATCTGAAGGCTCAATCACACCTAACTCCAACATTTTCTGGGCTTCAGTCCTGATACAGTCCCTGACATGGTCAGGTTGCCTGTAGATTTTACTCTTGACAGGCAGACTGTCTCCAGTGTCCACCTCATGGGTGCACCAGGTAGTCTGACTAGGGGTCAGGCTAAACATATGTCTGTACTGCTGCAGAACCTGTCTGCACTCAGTTTGCTGATGGTCAGTGAGGCTGCTTGCCAAAGCAACACCATCTACTGCCCCATCATCAGGGTTCTGTGAGAGAAGGTCAGGGAGAGGGTCACTCTCCTCCTCCTGGTCCTCATCAGTTGCCATGAGCAATCCCATGTCAGCCCTGTCGACATATGGTTTTAATCTGTTGACATGGAGTACCCTCAGGGGGCTCCTGGGAGTTCCAAGATTCACCAGATAGGTGACTTCTCCCTTTTGTTCAACTATTGTATGGGGGCCACTCCACTTGTCTTGGAGGGCTGCTGGGGCCACAGGCTCCAACACCCACACTTTCTGTCCTGGCTGGTACACAGTCAGCACAGCCTTTGGTCATGCCAAGCTTTTTGTAATTCTTGGCTGGCCTCCAGGTTTTTGGTTGCCTTTTTCATGTATTCAGCCATCCTGGAGCGGAGACCAAGTACATAGTCCATCACATCCTGTTTGGGGGCCTGAGAGGTAACTCCCAGCCCTCTTTGACCAAACACAATGGACCTCTTACAGGATGCCCAAACAGAAGCTCAAATGGGCTGTAACCAACCCCTTCTGTGGAACCTCTCTGTAGGCAAACAACAGGCAGGGAAGAAGAAGGTCCCATTTCCGCCTAAGCTTCTCTGGGAGTCCTTTAATCATTCCCTTAAGGGATTTGTTGAAGCGTTCAACCAAACCATTGCATTGTGGGTGATAGGGAGTGGTGAACTTATAAGTCACACCACACACTCCTTCCACATTGCTTTCAGATATCCTGACATGAAGTTAGTACCTCTGTCAGAGATTACCTCCTTTGGGAAACCCACTCTGGAGAAGACTCCAATGAGGGCTCTTGCCACCACAGGGGCTGTGGTGGTCCTCAGGGGAATTGCCTCTGGGTACCTGGTGGCATGATCCACTACCACCAGGATAAATCTGTGCCCAGATGCAGTTTGAGGGTCAAGGGGACCAACAATGTCAATCCCTACCCTCTCAAAGGGTACCCCCACCACAGGTAGTGGTATCAGGGGGCCTTTGTGGTGCCACCTGCCTTGCCACTGGCTTGGCATGTGACACAGGAGCGACAAAACTCCTTTGTGTCCTCTGACATATGTGGCCAATGAAAATGTGGAACAAGCCTGTACCCAGGTCTTGTTTTGGCCCAAGTGACCTGCCAAAGGGATATCATGTGCTAGGGTCAAGAGGAACCCCCTAAACTTCTGAGGTATTACCAACCTCCTGGTGGCTCCAGGGGCTGGATCTCTACCTTCAGAATATAGGAGTCCCTCATCCCAATAAACTTTATGGGACCCTCTAGCACTCCCAGCAGCCTCAGCAGCAGCCTGCTGTCTGAGGGGTTCAAGAGAGGGACAGCACTGTTGCTCCTTACTCAGATCTTCCCTAGAAGGGCCCCCTGCCCCCAAGAACTCAACCTGATCAGGCTCAAGTTCCTCTGGGGCAGTTCCTTCTTCAGGGTCTGCTCCTCCTCCCTGGGGAGGGGAATCAGTGATCTGAGACAGAGGGGAAGGCACTGCCTTAACCCTACTGCTCCTCCTCTTGGGAAGCATCTGGTCCATAGTTTCAGGATCCAGAGCTGGTTCAGTGTCATGCATTTTGGCTTGTGACCTGGTCACAGCAAATACCTCTGCAGGGATGCCCAACATCTCAGCATGAGTCCATAACTCTACTTCAGACCAGGCTGAAGTCTCTAGATCATTGCCCAATAGACATTCTACAGGGAGGTCTGCACTGACTACAACCTTCTTGAGGCCAGTTACACCTCCCCAGGAGAAATTCACAACTGCCAGACTATGGTTGGTCCTGGCATTGCTTGCATTGGTCACCTGGTACATTTCGCCCAGGATGATCTGTCCAGGGTCCACAAGATCCTCTGCCACCATGGTGATACTAGCACCTGTGTCCCTAAATGCCAAAGCCTGCTTGCCATTTATTACAGGCTGCTGTTTGTATTTGCCCAGATTACTGGGGCTTACTAGGAAGGACATGATCAATGTCTCCATCACAAATCAGCATGGCCTGAGTGGTGTACTCTGACTAGGTCAGAGTCCACTTCAGAACCCAGGGTCAACCCTACTACACCCTTCTTCTGAGTACCACCTCCACCAGTAGCTGGACTAGGGGGAACAGTTGCCTTAGGGGCAGGAGCGGTGGTGGTTTGGTCTTTGGACTTGTTACAGTCAGAAGTCCAGTGTCCTTTCTGTTTACAGAATTTGCACCAGGGCTTCTTTTGGCCTTTTCCCTTGTTGGATTGTGACTCCCCACCAGATGCAGATTTTTGGGGCCCTTGTGAAGACTTCTGGTCTGTTGACTTATCCCCACCTTTCTCAGGGCCCTTAGAATCCTGCTTCTTTGTGTCACCCCCTTGGTTCTGGGTTTTCTGCCTCACCCTGGTTCTGACCCACTTGTCTGCCTTCTTTCCCAATTCTTGGGGAGAGGTCAGATCTGAGTCCACCAGGTATTGATGCAACAACTGGTTCTGGCAATTATTAAGGATCTGTTCTCTCATCATTAGATTATACAATCCCTTGAAATCAGTAACCCTACTGCCAACCCTCCAGAGCCTTGGTTGCACAATCTACAAAGTCAGTCCAGTCCTGAGTCTGTGCCTTCTGGGTGTCTCTGAACTTCAACCTGTACTGCTCAGTGGTTAAGCCAAACCCATCTATCAGTGCACTCTTCAGGACTTCATAGTCATCAGCATCCTCTTCTCTAACAGTGAGGAGCTTGTCTCTTCCTTTATCTGAAAAGGAGAGCCACAAGATTGCTGCCCACTGCTTCTGGGGGACCTGTTGGACTCTACAGGCCCTTTCCATAGCAGTTATCCACTTATGGATATCATCCCCACTCTGGTAGGGAGGAACAACCTTGCTCAGGTTCCTATGGTCTGGAATATATTCTCTGCCTCTAGGGACACTGTTGCTGCCACCAGGGGGTTCTAACCCCTCTTTTCTAGAAGCTCTCTGGAGCTCAAAGGCTTCTCTATCTAGTGCCAACTGCTTGGTTTTGAGGGCAAATCTTGCTTCCTCATACTGCAGCAGTTTGCACAGTCTTTCAGAGGAGGTCTCTCTTCTTGGGAAGTAGGAGTTCCTCTGCTGGACAAATTCTCTGCCAGAGTGATAGGAGCGGTCAGAGTCCCTAGAAAGGGACCTATGCCTCTCCTCCACTGTGTCAGTTCTCTTAGGGAGAATTCCTCTGTCCTTTTCAGACCCCTTGGGGCCTGGCCCTACAATCACAGAGTCTTGGTCAACTTGATGTTCATCATCTGACCCAGACACTGTAATTGACCCACCCACTGATTCAGACCCATTAGCTCCTAGAGCTAATCTAAGATCATCTGCTGTCAGCAGATCTATCAGGTGTAGTGTGGAGGGACTCTGTCCTATCTTCAGGTGCCTCTCAGCACACATGGCTTTCAAGTCAAAGAAAGTCATGTCCTTATACTGAAGCTGGGTGGATCCACTGGGTCCATCCCTTAAGGACATTCTAGTGTTGTGCAGTGTTGTACTACCTACACTAGTTTGTGGCCTACTGATCCTAGCTTGAGCTGTAGAAAGGGTGTGCTATCCCTTGGCACACAGCTCTAAGTTCAGTAGAACTTATTGATACTAAGCTTGACTTTATATGTACCTTGAGTACCTATAGTGGTTTTCAGTTAGTAATTCAAATAGAGATTTTCTGGTAAAACAATAGCAAGCTGGAATCCCACACGCTGCCACCAATGTGAGAAGTTGGCCTGGTATATGCTGTTCACTAGTTAAAGTGGACACCTTGCACCAGTACAATTCGACTCTTATGGTAGGTAGGTTTAAGACAACCTTTATAGAAAGCTATCCTAGTGGTAGCTGTGTAGAGCAGCCTTCAGGCTAAGTCTTGGAGGAATGTAAAGCAGCTTGTTTTACCACACAATCTCTTGAATCACCAAATGAAAAGACACCACACAGGTATATATATCAAATATATATGTATTTATTACTAAACAACCCTCTACTAATCTCTTTATGAGATTAGAGGTCAGGAACATATGTACAAGTCAATGTTTTATCAAAATAAGTTAGCACAAGTAAATATCACAATCTTATCTTGGCTAGACCGTGGTCTAGAGCACATAGAATCGAGGGACCCCAAAGAACCACCCCAGGTAGTTGTAGGAGACCCACAGGGGACGGACGCGGTGTTCAGACACTGGTGCGAGTCCTGTACGAGTCTATGCGAGAGAACGCGATTGAGTTATCAATGTTACAGGTCCCTGGCGAGTTCGAGGCGAACACACCGATCGGTCAGTACGAGTCGAAGGACGCGGATACTGATAGAGTTACAAGGGAGTTGGACGCGATGTGTCTAACACAGACGCGAGCCCTGTACGAGCCAGTGCGATAATCGCACGGGGAAGATAGGAGTTTTAGGGCACTTCAAGGGTAGCTACAAGCAAGCCACTTACAGGGTAAGTAGTTCTAGGGCCCACACCCACAGGAGCACCGTAGTGCTGAAGTTACCTCACCCAGGGGAGCCAGGTGCATAGGTGTCCTTTGGTGTCTGGTCGCGGCGTCGTTCTCAATGGGAGCCAGTGAAGACTTGCTGCTTGCGACGACAGAAGAAGTGTCCGTTGGAATCCAAGCCTGGATTCGGAAGGAGGAAGACCTGAAAGCAGAGGGGACAGTGTTCACAGTCACTTGGCAGTGACTCTGGGCAAGGAAGATGAATGCCCACCGTCGTCGACAGCTTCGGGTCGTTCACGGGTGCCTTGACTCTTCGACCACGTGGTCCAGGCAACGTCGATGATGACCAGGAGCTGGATTCGGTGTGTACCACGACGTCTGCAGCTTACTGAGGTGTCGGCGACTCGATTGGAGCCAACAAGCCTTGGTAGCAGCAAGTCTCGTGGTGATGAGTGAAAAGTCGATGGTGCAGACCAGCAGGGTCTGGGGGACTTACCCAGCAAGGGTAGGTCAGGGCAGGCCTGGAGCAACCAGGGGAGCCCTTTGGTTTTGTTGGACAAGTCTTCTGGGGACCCACAAGCCGGCTGGCAAGGGATCGCGAAGACGCCTCGGGAGGATGTCCACTCAACAGGGGCCCACGGTCACTCGGGACAGGTGTAGGCCTCTGATCTTCGGAGGGATCTCCTGCTAGAGGCTGGGACCACATGTGGTCCAAAGCACAAGTTCGTAGAACGACGTGAAGGGGTTGCACTTGACAATAGTGCACGGTACCCAGGGGCTGCGGTTCCTCGTCGCTCGTGGGGTCCACTTGCCTCAGCTTCACTGGGGACTCACGATGGCCTTGGAGAAGTCAGGAAATCCTCTTCCTGGGCTGCAGGGACTTCGGGCTCCGGCGGGAGCGGCGTAGTTTGCGACCGTTGTTGTAGTTTTTGGTGCCTGCCAAGCAGGGAAGTCACTCCTTGACTCCAAGGGAGATTCTTCAGTCTTCCAGAGGTAGTGGAACGTCGAAGGTCCAGGATTCTTCTTAAGAGCGTCGTCCAGGGAGATCTGGGTTGCAATGCACAGGTTCCCCCTCTTATACTAAAAAGAAGGGAGGGACTAGCTCTATGACCCCACCTATGGGAGGGTCAGGGGAGGGGGTGGCTACACCCACTTCCCTTTGTCCAGTTTCGTGCCAGAGCAGGGGCAGGTAGCCCCTGAGCTGGTTTGAACTGGCATATGCACAGAGGAGCCTTCTGCTCCCCCAGTGCAGGACTTCAAAGCACTCTAGGAGTGCACCCACCCAGCCCCAATACACTAAACCCTGTCTGGAAGGTGGTCACACCCTCCTGTGACAGGATACCTATTGTTGGGCTTCCTCCACTGCGAGTTTCGGTCATCAGCAGGAGGGCAGCCCAGTGTCTGTGACTGGTGGCATCCATTTTGTGATGCCAGGGCTCTTCAGGATTCTACCGCGTTTGCACAGCAGGTACATGTCTATCCCTCTAGAAGGGTGGAATGCTACCCCCGCCGCCAGAACTGGCAGGGGGGTAGTATTCCAAGATGTTTGACACCAAACACGACATGTTTACGTGCAGCCATCCCAAAGTTAGCATTTAACGCGAGGTTATAATGCGCTTAAGAGTATATGGTCAGGCTGCACTACAAACAGCATCAGAGAGGGGTCTCCGAATGCTGCAGAGGGGCTCTGCTCATGCAGGGGCACCCTCTCACATAGGAACCAAGCACTCTGCCTTCAGGATTGATAAGGCCTGCCATAGGAGTGACTTATAGGTTTATATGTGTGTATCTATGTAGTGGTATAGGTAGCCCATACCACAGTAAGGGGTGCATGCACCACCTTACCCAGGCTGCAGTAGCAGACCTGTGGTGTCAGATTTAGTCGGCTTCCCAGGGGTGGCATAATACATGCTTCAGCCCCTGGTAGGCCTGTGAAGTACCTATGCCCTTGGCACCTAAGGTACCATATACTAGGGACTCATAAGGTACCACAGTATCCAATCACTAGTGCACCTAGAGTGCACTCCAAGTCGTTTAGAGAGAACAGAGAGGCTGGGGCCCGGATTGGCAGGGACCCAGCCAGACTATAGCCAGAAACCAGTGTAAACATCAGAAAACAAGTGGGGGCAACATAAGAGGCAGATCCTACTCTCCTACACAACCCCCCCCAAACGCAGGGACACTAAACTAGCCTTGATCAGTTAAGTCTTCGTGCTCTAAGTGGAAATACCTTGAGAGTCCCTCTGCATTGGCATGTTGGGTCCCAGGTCTATGCTCCACTGTATAGTCCATCCCCTGTAGGGAAATGGACCACCTCAAAAGTTTTGGGTTTTCACCTTTCATTTGTTTAAGCCATAGGAGGGGCTTGTGGTCGGTCTGAACTATGAAGTGAGTGCCAAACAAGTATGGCCTCAGCTTCTTCAGGGCCCACACCACAGCAAGGCCTCCTCTCTATAGCTGACCAACGTTTCTCTCTAGGGGTCAGCCTTCTGCTAATAAAAGCTACTGGCTGATCTTGACCTTCATCATTCAGTTGAGACAGTACAGCTCCCACACCCAGCTCAGAAGCATCTGTTTGGACAATGAACTTGTTGGTGTGGTCTGGACTCTGTAAGATGGGGGCAGTGCACATGGCCTGCTTTAGGTCCTCAAATGCCTTCTGACAGCTAGCTGTCCACTGAACCTTTTTTGGCATTTTCTTTGAGGTCAGATCATTCAAGGGGGTCACTATAGATCCATATCCCTTGACAAACCTCCTATAGTACCCAGTCAGGCCTAAGAAGGCTCTCACCTGTGTCTGGGTGGTAGGAGCAACCCATTCCATTATGGTTTGGATTTTACTCTGTAAAGGCTGAACCTGGCCTCCACCCACAAGGTGGCCCAGGTACACAACCTGACTCTGCCCTATCTGGCACTTAGTGGCCTTGATAGTGAGGCCTGCTTTCTGCAGGGCCTCCAAAACATTTCTGAGGTGGACCAGGTGATCCTGCCAGGAGGAACTAAAGACAGCAATATCATCTAGATAAGCTGAGCAATAAGTTTCCATCCCTGCCAGAACTTTATTCACCAACCTCTGAAAAGTGGCAGGTGCATTTTTCAATCCAAAGGGCATCACCACAAAGTGGTAGTGCCCACCAGGGGTCGAAAATGCTGTTTTGGCTTTTGCATCATCAGCTAATCTGATCTGCCAGTAGCCAGCTGTTAGGTCAAATGTACTTAGATACTTGGCTGAGGCCAAAGTATCAATCAGCTCATCTGCCCTTGGTATGGGATAGGCATCAGTCCTAGTGACTGCATTGAGGCCTCTGTAGTCTACACAAAACCTCATTTCTTTCTTACCGCCCTGGGTATGAGGCTTGGGTACTAGGACTACTGGGCTAGCCCATGGGCTATCTGAAGGCTCAATCACACCTAACTCCAACATTTTCTGGGCTTCAGTCCTGATACAGTCCCTGACATGGTCAGGTTGCCTGTAGATTTTACTCTTGACAGGCAGACTGTCTCCAGTGTCCACCTCATGGGTGCACCAGGTAGTCTGACTAGGGGTCAGGCTAAACATATGTCTGTACTGCTGCAGAACCTGTCTGCACTCAGTTTGCTGATGGTCAGTGAGGCTGCTTGCCAAAGCAACACCATCTACTGCCCCATCATCAGGGTTCTGTGAGAGAAGGTCAGGGAGAGGGTCACTCTCCTCCTCCTGGTCCTCATCAGTTGCCATGAGCAATCCCATGTCAGCCCTGTCAACATATGGTTTTAATCTGTTGACATGGAGCACCCTCAGGGGGCTCCTGGGAGTTCCAAGATTCACCAGATAGGTGACTTCTCCCTTTTGTTCAACTATTGTATGGGGGCCACTCCACTTGTCTTGGAGGGCTGCTGGGGCCACAGGCTCCAACACCCACACTTTCTGTCCTGGCTGGTACACAGTCAGCACAGCCTTTGGTCATGCCAAGCTTTTTGTAATTCTTGGCTGGCCTCCAGGTTTTTGGTTGCCTTTTTCATGTATTCAGCCATCCTGGAGCGGAGACCAAGTACATAGTCCATCACATCCTGTTTGGGGGGCCTGAGAGGTAACTCCCAGCCCTCTTTGACCAAACACAATGGACCTCTTACAGGATGCCCAAACAGAAGCTCAAATGGGCTGTAACCAACCCCCTTCTGTGGAACCTCTCTGTAGGCAAACAACAGGCAGGGAAGAAGAAGGTCCCATTTCCGCCTAAGCTTCTCTGGGAGTCCTTTAATCATTCCCTTAAGGGATTTGTTGAAGCGTTCAACCAAACCATTGCATTGTGGGTGATAGGGAGTGGTGAACTTATAAGTTACACCACACTCCTTCCACATTGCTTTCAGATATCCTGACATGAAGTTAGTACCTCTGTCAGAGATTACCTCCTTTGGGAAACCCACTCTGGAGAAGACTCCAATGAGGGCTCTTGCCACCACAGGGGCTGTGGTGGTCCTCAGGGGAATTGCCTCTGGGTACCTGGTGGCATGATCCACTACCACCAGGATAAATCTGTGCCCAGATGCAGTTTGAGGGTCAAGGGGACCAACAATGTCAATCCCTACCCTCTCAAAGGGTACCCCCACCACAGGTAGTGGTATCAGGGGGCCTTTGTGGTGCCACCTGCCTTGCCACTGGCTTGGCATGTGACACAGGAGCGACAAAACTCCTTTGTGTCCTCTGACATATGTGGCCAATGAAAATGTGGAACAAGCCTGTACCCAGGTCTTGTTTTGGCCCAAGTGACCTGCCAAAGGGATATCATGTGCTAGGGTCAAGAGGAACCCCCTAAACTTCTGAGGTATTACCAACCTCCTGGTGGCTCCAGGGGCTGGATCTCTACCTTCAGAATATAGGAGTCCCTCATCCCAATAAACTTTATGAGACCCTCTAGCACTCCCAGCAGCCTCAGCAGCAGCCTGCTGTCTGAGGGGTTCAAGAGAGGGACAGCACTGTTGCTCCTTACTCAGATCTTCCCTAGAAGGGCCCCCTGCCCCCAAGAACTCAACCTGATCAGGCTCAAGTTCCTCTGGGGCAGTTCCTTCTTCAGGGTCTGCTCCTCCTCCCTGGGGAGGGGAATCTGTGATCTGAGACAGAGGGGAAGGCACTGCCTTAACCCTACTGCTCCTCCTCTTGGGAAGCATCTGGTCCATAATTTCAGGATCCAGAGCTGGTTCAGTGTCATGCATTTTGGCTTGTGACCTGGTCACAGCAAATACCTCTGCAGGGATGCCCAACATCTCAGCATGAGTCCATAACTCTACTTCAGACCAGGCTGAAGTCTCTAGATCATTGCCCAATAGACATTCTACAGGGAAGTCTGCACTGACTACAACCTTCTTGAGGCCAGTTACCCCTCCCCAGGAGAAATTCACAACTGCCAGACTATGGTTGGTCCTGACATTGCTTGCATTGGTCACCTGGTACATTTCGCCCAGGATGATCTGTCCAGGGTCCACAAGATCCTCTGCCACCATGGTGACACTAGCACCTGTGTCCCTAAATGCCAAAGCCTGCTTGCCATTTATTACAGGCTGCTGTTTGTATTTGCCCAGATTACTGGGGCTTACTAGGAAGGACATGATCAATGTCTCCATTACAAATCAGCATTGCCTGAGTGGTGTACTCTGACTAGGTCAGAGTCCACTTCAGAACCCAGGGTCAACCCTACTACACCCTTCTTCTGAGTACCACCTCCACCAGTAGCTGGACTAGGGGGAACAGTTGCCTTAGGGGCAGGAGTGGTGGTGGTTTGGTCTTTGGACTTGTTACAGTCAGAAGTCCAGTGTCCTTTCTGTTTACAGAATTTGCACCAGGGCTTCTTTTGGCCTTTTCCCTTGTTGGATTGTGACTCCCCACCAGATGCAGATTTTTGGGGCCCTTGTGAAGACTTCTGGTCTGTTGACTTATCCCCATCTTTCTCTAGAGCCCTTAGAATCCTGCTTCTTTGTGTCACCCCCTTGGTTCTGGGTTTTCTGCCTCACCCTGGTTCTGACCCACTTGTCTGCCTTCTTTCCCAATTCTTGGGGAGAGGTCAGATCTGAGTCCACCAGGTATTGATGCAACAACTGGTTCTGGCAATTATTAAGGATCTGTTCTCTCATCATTAGATTATACAATCCCTTGAAATCAGTAACCCTACTGCCAACCAGCCAACCCTCCAGAGCCTTGGTTGCACAATCTACAAAGTCAGTCCAGTCCTGAGTCTGTGCCTTCTGGGTGTCTCTGAACTTCAACCTGTACTGCTCAGTGGTTAAGCCAAACCCATCTATCAGTGCACTCTTCAGGACTTCATAGTCATCAGCATCCTCTTCTCTAACAGTGAGGAGCTTGTCTCTTCCTTTATCTGAAAAGGAGAGCCACAAGATTGCTGCCCACTGCTTCTGGGGGACCTGTTGTACTCTACAGGCCCTCTCCATAGCAATTATCCACTTATGGATATCATCCCCACTCTGGTAGGGAGGAACAACCTTGCTCAGGTTCCTATGGTCTGGAATATATTCTCTGCCTCTAGGGACACTGTTGCTGCCACCAGGGGGTTCTAACCCCTCTTTTCTAGAAGCTCTCTGGAGCTCAAAGGCGTCTCTATCTAGTGCCAACTGCTTGGTTTTGAGGGCAAATCTTGCTTCCTCATACTGCAGCAGTTTGCACAGTCTTTCAGAGGAGGTCTCTCTTCTTGGGAAGTAGGAGTTCCTCTGCTGGACAAATTCTCTGCCAGAGTGATAGGAGCGGTCAGAGTCCCTAGACAGGGACCCATGCCTCTCCTCCACTGTGTCAGTTCTCTTAGGGAGAATTCCTCTGTCCTTTTCAGACCCCTTGGGGCCTGGCCCTACAATCACAGAGTCTTGGTCAACTTGATTTTCATCATCTGATCCAGACACTGTAATTGACCCACCCACTGATTCAGACCCATTAGCTCCTAGAGCTAATCTAAGATCATCTGCTGTCAGCAGATCTATCAGGTGTAGTGTGGAGGGACTCTGTCCTATCTTCAGGTGCCTCTCAGCACACATGGCTTTCAAGTCAAAGAAAGTCATGTCCTTATACTGAAGCTGGGTGGATCCACTGGGTCCATCCCTCAAGGATATTCTAGTGTTGTGCAGTGTTGTACTACCTACACTAGTTTGTGGCCTACTGATCCTAGCTTGAGCTGTAGAAAGGGTGTGCTATCCCTTGGCACACAGCTCTAAGTTCAGTAGAACTTATTGATACTAAGCTTGACTTTATATGTACCTTGAGTACCTATATTGGTTTTCAGTTAGTAATTCAAATAGAGATTTTCTGGTAAAACAATAGCAAGCTGGAATCCCACACGCTGCCACCAATGTGAGAAGTTGGCCTGGTATATGCTGTTCACTAGTTAAAGTGGACACCTTGCACCAGTACAATTCGACTCTTATGGTAGGTAGGTTTAAGACAACCTTTATAGAAAGCTATCCTAGTGGTAGCTGTGGAGAGCAGCCTTCAGGCTAAGTCTTGGAGGAATGTAAAGCAGCTTGTTTTACCACGCAATCTCTTGAATCACCAAATGAAAAGACACCACACAGGTATATATATCAAATATATATGTATTTATTACTAAACAACCCTCTACTAATCTCTTTATGAGATTAGAGGTCAGGAACATATGTACAAGTCAATGTTTTATCAAAATAAGTTAGCACAAGTAAATATCACAATCTTATCTTGGCTAGACCGTGGTCTAGAGCACATAGAATCGAGGGACCCCAAAGAACCACCCCAGGTAGTTGTAGGAGACCCACAGGGGACGGACGCGGTGTTCAGACACTGGTGCGAGTCCTGTACGAGTCTATGCGAGAGAACGCGATTGAGTTATCAATGTTACAGGTCCCTGGCGAGTTCGAGGCGAACACACCGATCGGTCACTACGAGTCGAAGGACGCGGATACTGATAGAGTTACAAGGGAGTTGGACGCGATGTGTCTAACACAGACGCGAGCCCTGTACGAGCCAGTGCGATAATCGCACGGGGAAGATAGGAGTTTTAGGGCACTTCAAGGGTAGCTACAAGCAAGCCACTTACAGGGTAAGTAGTTCTAGGGCCCACACCCACAGGAGCACCGTAGTGCTGAAGTTACCTCACCCAGGGGAGCCAGGTGCATAGGTGTCCTTTGGTGTCTGGTCGCGGCGTCGTTTTCAATGGGAGCCAGTGAAGACTTGCTGCTTGCGACGACAGAAGAAGTGTCCGTTGGAATCCAAGCCTGGATTCGGAAGGAGGAAGACCTGAAAGCAGAGGGGACAGTGTTCACAGTCACTTGGCAGTGACTCTGGGCAAGGAAGATGAATGCCCACCGTCGTCGACAGTTTCGGGTCGTTCACGGGTGCCTTGACTCTTCGACCATGTGGTCCAGGCAGCGTCGATGATGACCAGGAGCTGGATTCGGTGTGTCCCACGACGTCTGCAGCGTACTGAGGTGTCGGCGACTCGATTGGAGCCAACAAGCCTTGGTAGCAGCAAGTCTCATGGTGATGAGGAAAAGTCGATGGTGCAGACCAGCAGGGTCTGGGGGACTTACCCAGCAAGGGTAGGTCAGGGCAGGCCTGGAGCAACCAGGGGAGCCCTTTGGTTTTGTTGGAAAGTCTTCTGGGGACCCACAAGCCGGCTGGCAAGGGATCGCGAAGACGCCTCGGGAGTGTCCACTCAACAGGGGCCCACGGTCACTCGGGATGGTGTAGGCCTCTGAATTCGGGAGGGATCTCTGCTAGAGGCTGGGACCACATGTGGTCCAAAGCACAAGTTCGTAGAACGTCGTGAAGGGGTTGCACTCGACAATAGTGCACGGTACCCAGGGGCTGCGGTTCCTCGTCGCTCGTGGGGTCCACTTGCCTCAGCTTCACTGGGGACTCACGATGGCCTTGGAGAAGTCAGGAAATCCTCTTCCTGGGCTGCAGGGACTTCGGGCTCCGGCAGGAGCGGCGTAGTTTGTGACCGTCGTTGTAGTTTTTGGTGCCTGCCAAGCAGGGAAGTCACTCCTTGACTCCAAGGGAGATTCTTCAGTCTTCCAGAGGTAGTGGAACGTCGAAGGTCCAGGATTCTTCTTAAGAGCGTCGTCCAGGGAGATCTGGGTTGCAATGCACAGGTTCCCCCTCTTATACTAAAAAGAAGGGAGGGACTAGCTCTATGACCCCACCTATGGGAGGGTCAGGGGAGGAGGTGGCTACACCCACTTCCCTTTGTCCAGTTTCGTGCCAGAGCAGGGGCAGGTAGCCCCTGAGCTGGTTTGAACTGGCATATGCACAGAGGAGCCTTCTGCTCCCCCAGTGCAGGACTTCAAAGCACTCTAGGAGTGCACCCACCCAGCCCCAATACACTAAACCCTGTCTGGAAGGTGGTCACCCCCTCCTGTGACAGGATACCTATTGTTGGGCTTCCTCCACTGCGAGTTTCGGTCATCAGCAGGAGGGCAGCCCAGTGTCTGTGACTGGTGGCATCCATTTTGTGATGCCAGGGCTCTTCAGGATTCTACCGCGTTTCCACAGCAGGTACATGTCTATCCCTCTAGAAGGGTGGAATGCTACCCCCGCCGCCAGAACTGGCAGGGGGGTAGTATTCCAAGATGTTTGACACCAAACACGACATGTTTCCGTGCAGCCATCCCAAAGTTAGCATTTAACGCGAGGTTATAATGCGCTTAAGAGTATATGGTCAGGCTGCACTACAAACAGCATCAGAGAGGGGTCTCCGAATGCTGCAGAGGGGCTCTGCTCATGCAGGGGCACCCTCTCACATAAGAACCAAGCACTCTGCCTTCAGGATTGATAAGGCCTGCCATAGGAGTGACTTATAGGTTTATATGTGTGTATGTATGTAGTGGTATAGGTAGCCCATACCACAGTAAGGGGTGCATGCACCACCTTACCCAGGCTGCAGTAGCAGACCTGTGGTGTCAGATTTAGTCGGCTTCCCAGGGGTGGCATAATACATGCTTCAGCTCCTGGTAGGCCTGTGAAGTACCTATGCCCTTGGCACCTAAGGTACCATATACTAGGGACTCATAAGGTACCACAGTATCCAATCACTAGTGCACCTAGAGTGCACTCCAAGTCGTTTAGAGAGAACAGAGAGGCTGGGGCCCGGATTAGCAGGGACCCAGCCCGACTATAGCCAGAAACCAGTGTAAACATCAGAAAACAAGTGGGGGCAACATAAGAGGCAGATCCTACTCTCCTACACAACCCCCCCCCCCAAACGCAGGGACACTAAACTAACCTTGATCAGTTAAGTCTTCGTGCTCTAAGTGGAAATACCTTGAGAGTCCCTCTGCATTGGCATGTTGGGTCCCAGGTCTATGCTCCACTGTATAGTCCATCCCCTGTAGGGAAATGGACCACCTCAAAAGTTTTGGGTTTTCTCCTTTCATTTGTTTAAGCCATAGGAGGGGCTTGTGGTCGGTCTGAACTATGAAGTGAGTGCCAAACAAGTATGGCCTCAGCTTCTTCAGGGCCCATACCACAGCAACTCTCTATAGCTGACCAACGTTTCTCTCTAGGGGTCAGCCTTCTGCTAATAAAAGCTACTGGCTGATCTTGACCTTCATCATTCAGTTGGGACAGTACAGCTCCCACACCCAGCTCAGAAGCATCTGTTTGGACAATGAACTTTTTGGTGTGGTCTGGACTCTGTAAGATGGGGGCAGTGCACATGGCCTGCTTTAGGTCCTCAAATGCCTTCTGACAGCTAGCTGTCCACTGAACCTTTTTTGGCATTTTCTTTGAGGTCAGATCATTCAAGGGGGTCACTATAGATCCATATCCCTTGACAAACCTCCTATAGTACCCAGTCAGGCCTAAGAAGGCTCTCACCTGTGTCTGGGTGGTAGGAGCAACCCATTCCATTATGGTTTGGATTTTACTCTGTAAAGGCTGAACCTGGCCTCCACCCACAAGGTGGCCCAGGTACACAACCTGACTCTGCCCTATCTGGCACTTAGTGGCCTTGATAGTGAGGCCTGCTTTCTGCAGGGCCTCCAAAACATTTCTGAGGTGGACCAGGTGATCCTGCCAGGAGGAACTAAAGACAGCAATATCATCTAGATAAGCTGAGCAATAAGTTTCCATCCCTGCCAGAACTTTATTCACCAACCTCTGAAAAGTGGCAGGTGCATTTTTCAATCCAAAGGGCATCACCACAAAGTGGTAGTGCCCACCAGGGGTCGAAAATGCTGTTTTGGCTTTTGCATCATCAGCTAATCTGATCTGCCAGTAGCCAGCTGTTAGGTCAAATGTACTTAGATACTTGGCTGAGGCCAAAGTATCAATCAGCTCATCTGCCCTTGGTATGGGATAGGCATCAGTCCTAGTGACTGCATTGAGGCCTCTGTAGTCTACACAAAACCTCATTTCTTTCTTACCGCCCTGGGTATGAGGCTTGGGTACTAGGACTACTGGGCTAGCCCATGGGCTATCTGAAGGCTCAATCACACCTAACTCCAACATTTTCTGGGCTTCAGTCCTGATACAGTCCCTGACATGGTCAGGTTGCCTGTAGATTTTACTCTTGACAGGCAGACTGTCTCCAGTGTCCACCTCATGGGTGCACCAGGTAGTCTGACTAGGGGTCAGGCTAAACATATGTCTGTACTGTTGCAGAACCTGTCTGCACTCAGTTTGCTGATGGTCAGTGAGGCTGCTTGCCAAAGCAACACCATCTACTGCCCCATCATCAGGGTTCTGTGAGAGAAGGTCAGGGAGAGGGTCACTCTCCTCCTCCTGGTCCTCATCAGTTGCCATGAGCAATCCCATGTCAGCCCTGTCGACATATGGTTTTAATCTGTTGACATGGAGTACCCTCAGGGGGCTCCTGGGAGTTCCAAGATTCACCAGATAGGTGACTTCTCCCTTTTGTTCAACTATTGTATGGGGGCCACTCCACTTGTCTTGGAGGGCTGCTGGGGCCACAGGCTCCAACACCCACACTTTCTGTCCTGGCTGGTACACAGTCAGCACAGCCTTTGGTCATGCCAAGCTTTTTGTAATTCTTGGCTGGCCTCCAGGTTTTTGGTTGCCTTTTTCATGTATTCAGCCATCCTGGAGCGGAGACCAAGTACATAGTCCATCACATCCTGTTTGGGGGGCCTGAGAGGTAACTCCCAGCCCTCTTTGACCAAACACAATGGACCTCTTACAGGATGCCCAAACAGAAGCTCAAATGGGCTGTAACCAACCCCTTCTGTGGAACCTCTCTGTAGGCAAACAACAGGCAGGGAAGAAGAAGGTCCCATTTCCGCCTAAGCTTCTCTGGGAGTCCTTTAATCATTCCCTTAAGGGATTTGTTGAAGCGTTCAACCAAACCATTGCATTGTGGGTGATAGGGAGTGGTGAACTTATAAGTTACACCACACTCCTTCCACATTGCTTTCAGATATCCTGACATGAAGTTAGTACCTCTGTCAGAGATTACCTCCTTTGGGAAACCCACTCTGGAGAAGACTCCAATGAGGGCTCTTGCCACCACAGGGGCTGTGGTGGTCCTCAGGGGAATTGCCTCTGGGTACCTGGTGGCATGATCCACTACCACCAGGATAAATCTGTGCCCAGATGCAGTTTGAGGGTCAAGGGGACCAACAATGTCAATCCCTACCCTTTCAAAGGGTACCCCCACCACAGGTAGTGGTATCAGGGGGGCCTTTGTGGTGCCACCTGCCTTGCCACTGGCTTGGCATGTGACACAGGAGTGAGAAAACTCCTTTGTGTCCTCTGACATATGTGGCCAATGAAAATGTGGAACAAGCCTGACCCAGGTCTTGTTTTGGCCCAAGTGACCTGCCAAAGGGATATCATGTGCTAGGGTCAAGAGGAACCCCCTAAACTTCTGAGGTATTACCAACCTCCTGGTGGCTCCAGGGGCTGGATCTCTACCTTCAGAATATAGGAGTCCCTCATCCCAATAAACTTTATGAGACCCTCTAGCACTCCCAGCAGCCTCAGCAGCAGCCTGCTGTCTGAGGGGTTCAAGAGAGGGGCAGCTCCTTACTCAGATCTTCCCTAGAAGGGCCCCCTGCCCCCAAGAACTCAACCTGATCAGGCTCAAGTTCCTCTGGGGCAGTTCCTTCTTCAGGGTCTGCTCCTCCTCCCTGGGGAGGGGAATCTGTGATCTGAGACAGAGGGGAAGGCACTGCCTTAACCCTACTGCTCCTTCTCTTGGGAAGCATCTGGTCCATAATTTCAGGATCCAGAGCTGGTTCAGTGTCATGCATTTTGGCTTGTGACCTGGTCACAGCAAATACCTCTGCAGGGATGCCCAACATCTCAGCATGAGTCCATAACTCTACTTCAGACCAGGCTGAAGTTTCTAGATCATTGCCCAATAGACATTCTACAGGGAAGTCTGCACTGACTACAACCTTCTTGAGGCCAGTTACCCCTCCCCAGGAGAAATTCACAACTGCCAGACTATGGTTGGTCCTGACATTGCTTGCATTGGTCACCTGGTACATTTCGCCCAGGATGATCTGTCCAGGGTCCACAAGATCCTCTGCCACCATGGTGATACTAGCACCTGTGTCCCTAAATGCCAAAGCCTGTTTGCCATTTATTACAGGCTGCTGTTTGTATTTGCCCAGATTACTGGGGCTTACTAGGAAGGACATGTCAATGTCTCCATTACAAATCAGCATTGCCTGAGTGTGTACTCTGACTAGGTCAGCGTCCACTTCAGAACCCAGGGTCAACCCTACTACACCCTTCTTCTGAGTACCACCTCCACCAGTAGCTGGACTAGGGGGAACAGTTGCCTTAGGGGCAGGAGTGGTGGTGGTTTGGTCTTTGGACTTGTTACAGTCAGAAGTCCAGTGCCCTTTCTGTTTACAGAATTTGCACCAGGGCTTCTTTTGGCCTTTTCCCTTGTTGGATTGTGACTCCCCACCAGATGCAGATTTTTGGGGCCCTTGTGAAGACTTCTGGTCTGTTGACTTATCCCCATCTTTCCTAGAGCCCTTAGAATCCTGCTTCTTTGTGTCACCCCCTTGGTTCTGGGTTTTCTGCCTCACCCTGGTTCTGACCCACTTGTCTGCCTTCTTTCCCAATTCTTGGGGAGAGGTCAGATCTGAGTCCACCAGGTATTGATGCAACAACTGGTTCTGGCAATTATTAAGGATCTGTTCTCTCATCATTAGATTATACAATCCCTTGAAATCAGTAACCCTACTGCCAACCAGCCAACCCTCCAGAGCCTTGGTTGCACAATCTACAAAGTCAGTCCAGTCCTGAGTCTGTGCCTTCTGGGTGTCTCTGAACTTCAACCTGTACTGCTCAGTGGTTAAGCCAAACCCATCTATCAGTGCACTCTTCAGGACTTCATAGTCATCAGCATCCTCTTCTCTAACAGTGAGGAGCTTGTCTCTTCCTTTATCTGAAAAGGAGAGCCACAAGATTGCTGCCCACTGCTTCTGGGGGACCTGTTGTACTCTACAGGCCCTCTCCATAGCAATTATCCACTTATGGATATCATCCCCACTCTGGTAGGGAGGAACAACCTTGCTCAGGTTCCTATGGTCTGGAATATATTCTCTGCCTCTAGGGACACTGTTGCTGCCACCAGGGGGTTCTAACCCCTCTTTTCTAGAAGCTCTCTGGAGCTCAAAGGCGTCTCTATCTAGTGCCAACTGCTTGGTTTTGAGGGCAAATCTTGCTTCCTCATACTGCAGCAGTTTGCACAGTCTTTCAGAGGAGGTCTCTCTTCTTGGGAAGTAGGAGTTCCTCTGCTGGACAAATTCTCTGCCAGAGTGATAGGAGCGGTCAGAGTCCCTAGAAAGGGACCTGTGCCTCTCCTCCACTGTGTCAGTTCTCTTAGGGAGAATTCCTCTGTCCTTTTCAGACCCCTTGGGGCCTGGCCCTACAATCACAGAGTCTTGGTCAACTTGATTTTCATCATCTGACCCAGACACTGTAATTGACCCACCCACTGATTCAGACCCATTAGCTCCTAGAGCTAATCTAAGATCATCTGCTGTCAGCAGATCTATCAGGTGTAGTGTGGAGGGACTCTGTCCTATCTTCAGGTGCCTCTCAGCACACATGGCTTTCAAGTCAAAGAAAGTCATGTCCTTATACTGAAGCTGGGTGGATCCACTGGGTCCATCCCTCAAGGATATTCTAGTGTTGTGCAGTGTTGTACTACCTACACTAGTTTGTGGCCTACTGATCCTAGCTTGAGCTGTAGAAAGGGTGTGCTATCCCTTGGCACACAGCTCTAAGTTCAGTAGAACTTATTGATACTAAGCTTGACTTTATATGTACCTTGAGTACCTATATTGGTTTTCAGTTAGTAATTCAAATAGAGATTTTCTGGTAAAACAATAGCAAGCTGGAATCCCACACGCTGCCACCAATGTGAGAAGTTGGCCTGGTATATGCTGTTCACTAATTAAAGTGGACACCTTGCACCAGTACAATTCGACTCTTATGGTAGGTAGGTTTAAGACAACCTTTATAGAAAGCTATCCTAGTGGTAGCTGTGGAGAGCAGCCTTCAGGCTAAGTCTTGGAGGAATGTAAAGCAGCTTGTTTTACCACGCAATCTCTTGAATCACCAAATGAAAAGACACCACACAGGTATATATATCAAATATATATGTATTTATTACTAAACAACCCTCTACTAATCTCTTTATGAGATTAGAGGTCAGGAACATATGTACAAGTCAATGTTTTATCAAAATAAGTTAGCACAAGTAAATATCACAATCTTATCTTGGCTAGACCGTGGTCTAGAGCACATAGAATCGAGGGACCCCAAAGAACCACCCCAGGTAGTTGTAGGAGACCCACAGGGGACGGACGCGGTGTTCAGACACTGGTGCGAGTCCTGTACGAGTCTATGCGAGAGAACGCGATTGAGTTATCAATGTTACAGGTCCCTGGCGAGTTCGAGGCGAACACACCGATCGGTCAGTACGAGTCGAAGGACGCGGATACTGATAGAGTTACAAGGGAGTTGGACGCGATGTGTCTAACACAGACGCGAGCCCTGTACGAGCCAGTGCGATAATCGCACGGGGAAGATAGGAGTTTTAGGGCACTTCAAGGGTAGCTACAAGCAAGCCACTTACAGGGTAAGTAGTTCTAGGGCCCACACCCACAGGAGCACCGTAGTGCTGAAGTTACCTCACCCAGGGGAGCCAGGTGCATAGGTGTCCTTTGGTGTCTGGTCGCGGCGTCGTTTTCAATGGGAGCCAGTGAAGACTTGCTGCTTGCGACGACAGAAGAAGTGTCCGTTGGAATCCAAGCCTGGATTCGGAAGGAGGAAGACCTGAAAGCAGAGGGGACAGTGTTCACAGTCACTTGGCAGTGACTCTGGGCAAGGAAGATGAATGCCCACCGTCGTCGACAGTTTCGGGTCGTTCACGGGTGCCTTGACTCTTCGACCACGTGGTCCAGGCAGCGTCGATGATGACCAGGAGCTGGATTCGGTGTGTCCCACGACGTCTGCAGCTTACTGAGGTGTCGGCGACTCGATTGGAGCCAACAAGCCTTGGTAGCAGCAAGTCTCATGGTGATGAGTGAAAAGTCGATGGTGCAGACCAGCAGGGTCTGGGGGACTTACCCAGCAAGGGTAGGTCAGGGCAGGCCTGGAGCAACCAGGGGAGCCCTTTGGTTTTGTTGGAAAGTCTTCTGGGGACCCACAAGCCGGCTGGCAAGGGATCGCGAAGACGCCTCGGGAGTGATCCACTCAACAGGGGCCCACGGTCACTCGGGATGGTGTAGGCCTCTGAACTTCGGGAGGGATCTCTGCTAGAGGCTGGGACCACATGTGGTCCAAAGCACAAGTTCGTAGAACGGCGTGAAGGGGTTGCACTCGACAATAGTGCACGGTACCCAGGGGCTGCGGTTCCTCGTCGCTCGTGGGGTCCACTTGCCTCAGCTTCACTGGGGACTCACGATGGCCTTGGAGAAGTCAGGAAATCCTCTTCCTGGGCTGCAGGGACTTCGGGCTCCGGCGGGAGCGGCGTAGTTTGCGACCGTCGTTGTAGTTTTTGGTGCCTGCCAAGCAGGGGAGTCACTCCTTGACTCCAAGGGAGATTCTTCAGTCTTCCAGAGGTAGTGGAACGTCGAAGGTCCAGGATTCTTCTTAAGAGCGTCGTCCAGGGAGATCTGGGTTGCAATGCACAGGTTCCCCCTCTTATACTAAAAAGAAGGGAGGGACTAGCTCTATGACCCCACCTATGGGAGGGTCAGGGGAGGGGGTGGCTACACCCACTTCCCTTTGTCCAGTTTTGCGCCAGAGCAGGGGCAGGTAGCCCCTGAGCTGGTTTGAACTGGCATATGCACAGAGGAGCCTTCTGCTCCCCCAGTGCAGGACTTCAAAGCACTCTAGGAGTGCACCCACCCAGCCCCAATACACTAAACCCTGTCTGGAAGGTGGTCACCCCCTCCTGTGACAGGATACCTATTGTTGGGCTTCCTCCACTGCGAGTTTCGGTCATCAGCAGGAGGGCAGCCCAGTGTCTGTGACTGGTGGCATCCATTTTGTGATGCCAGGGCTCTTCAGGATTCTACCGCGTTTCCACAGCAGGTACATGTCTATCCCTCTAGAAGGGTGGAATGCTACCCCCGCCGCCAGAACTGGCGGGGGGGTAGTATTCCAAGATGTTTGACACCAAACACGACATGTTTACGTGCAGCCATCCCAAAGTTAGCATTTAACGCGAGGTTATAATGCGCTTAAGAGTATATGGTCAGGCTGCACTACAAACAGCATCAGAGAGGGGTCTCCGAATGCTGCAGAGGGGCTCTGCTCATGCAGGGGCACCCTCTCACATAAGAACCAAGCACTCTGCCTTCAGGATTGATAAGGCCTGCCATAGGAGTGACTTATAGGTTTGTATGTGTGTATGTATGTAGTGGTATAGGTAGCCCATACCACAGTAAGGGGTGCATGCACCACCTTACCCAGGCTGCAGTAGCAGACCTGTGGTGTCAGATTTAGTCGGCTTCCCAGGGGTGGCATAATACATGCTTCAGCCCCTGGTAGGCCTGTGAAGTACCTATGCCCTTGGCACCTAAGGTACCATATACTAGGGACTCATAAGGTACCACAGTATCCAATCACTAGTGCACCTAGAGTGCACTCCAAGTCGTTTAGAGAGAACAGAGAGGCTGGGGCCCGGATTAGCAGGGACCCAGCCCGACTATAGCCAGAAACCAGTGTAAACATCAGAAAACAAGTGGGGGCAACATAAGAGGCAGATCCTACTCTCCTACACACATCAGACAGATTCCCTTTGTTTTCGTATTTTGGGATTTGCCACCCCACATTTCATTTGGGGATTAGAGATGGAGGCGCAACTTCTTGTGATTTGATTATTTCCAAATTATGCATATATGTTCATAGAGAACCGGTTCATCATGTTCATTATGTGTGTCCTTATGGCTTTATGCATCATTTCTCCTGCATTTTGTTTATCTTTCTCTTTATCTTCACATGTTATCAATTACTTTGGCACTAGTTTCTAATGTTCCGCCTGTGTGTAATGTTGTGGAAAAGTGCTTGGATAAAAGCTCTATTGTAAGCGCAGTAACATAATAAATAAATATGTGCATAAGATAAATAAGAGAGAAAGTATGATTACAATATGAGCGAAAGCAAAGGAGAGGAAGAGAAACAGAAAGAAAAGAGGTCCATGGGAAAAAGGAAGATAATGTTAGGTAAGAGTCTTTTGAGGGCTGGCTAAGAGATGGTGCTGACCAAGTACAAAGAGATATGATAAACCGAACTCCAACAAAGTGGGTCTGAGCACAGACAGATTCAGACTGAATGTCAGATGAGGGTGGCTAAGGGCCATGGAAGGTTGAATACCAGATGAGGGCTTTTAATGGTTAATTTGTTGGTCCAATGGCTAGATGAGGGTGTCTTAGGACCAGCAGAGGATCTCTGAGGGTGGGTGTGAAGTAACTTAGATTTGGATGAAGACTAGCTTGGGATCTAGTAGCAATGGTTTAGTGTCTGAGGGCCACAAGAGCATCTATGAAAGCTAGGTTATAATGTAATGCAAGCACCAATTCATGGCCCCTGTAAGCCAGCAAACAATCTGTTAAAGGAGACCTGGACCTCTCTTAACAGCTGGCTGATGGTCTTCTGCATGCAAGAAGAAATACATTAACGAGCTGAATGTCTTTCAGATCAGCACTGAGGGAAGACAGAGTAGTTTGGGAGGATGACTTAGGTATCAACAGGAGGTCATTGACCAATCCAAGCTGGCGTCTTTCCTCACTCCTCTTTTTTCAGACATTGTGGGAACCTCAGAGCAGACTTCTGCACATACACTATCGCAGAATACACACTTCAATCGCAGCAAAAGCCTTCCCCTCACACCAGCCTACATTCACTATTGGGGTAAGGGAGCCCCAAGGTTCAGCTTTCTGCTGCCCATGCTATAGCTGTTCTGTCTGTGAGATAAACATGCATTAATGTTGCCAATTACGTACCTGGTTTATGTGTGAGAAAAATTTGCATATATGCTACATACACTGTTCAGTGTGTAT
This sequence comes from Calotriton arnoldi, assembly GCA_963921515.1. NCBI lineage: Eukaryota > Metazoa > Chordata > Amphibia > Caudata > Salamandridae > Calotriton > Calotriton arnoldi. Next base: position 359,579 of record CAWUFW010008212.1, read on the forward strand.
AGGCAGTCTGTAGTGCTGCTGCTGCCTTTGAAGTAACATTTAATGTTTGCATGGTGGAGTGAGGTAATGTACCAGATAATATGCTTGTTAATGCCATCTTTTGATTTTAGTCCTAACAAGTTACCTGCTAACTTTTAATGTGAAGCACCTACAGTATTCAATTTTCATTGTTAGATCACCTTACTGGAGGTGGGGAAGGCAAATTATTTTTAACTCAAGGGGGGTTTGGCATACAAAAGTTTGAAGACCCCTGCATTAACTATGTACCCTTGGTCACTTTAAAAACACTCTATATCATAATGTTTTGGAGCATGAATGGGATGCTGGAAGGGAACATGGTGACCATCTGGTAACAAGCATACCCTTCAGTTCGGCGGCCACGTTTTAGCTTGATGTGATGTGTGCTTGATGCAAAAAGCAATTGGAACTTACCTGAGAGAGCCCCTGTTGGAAGTGGCCCTTTTTGCAGGGTTATCCCCAAACTTTTTGCTTCTTCCTCCTATTTTTTTCCTGACCTGTGTTTGTTGGCTATAGGACTCTGGGCACTTTACCACTGCTGATCAGTGCTAAAGTGCATATGCTCTCTGTGTAAATTGTTATGGTGATTGGTTATCCATGATTGGCGTATTTGATTTACCAGTAGGTCCCTTGTAAAGTGCACTGAGTGTGCCAGGGCTGGTAAATCAAATGGTACTAGTGGGCCTGCAGCACTGATTGTGCCACCCACATGATTAGCCCCTGAAAAGATGTCTCAGGCCTGCCATCCCGGTGCCTGTGCGCAGTTTAACTGCCATCTCAACTTGGCAAGTGCACCCACTTGCCAGGCCCTACCCTTCCCTTTTCTTACACATAGGACACCCCTATGGCAGGCCCAAGGTACCCCCTGGGCAGGGTGCAGTGTATGTGAAAGGTAGGACATGTACTGGAGTGTGTAACATGTCCTGATAGTGAAACACTGCCAATTTCGTTTTTCACTATTGAAAGGCTATCTTGCCCCATAGGACAGAATGGGGAAAGCTTTGTAACATTTTACAAGCATATCTTCCCATAGGGATAAGATGGAAAATTGGAGTTTGGTATCCCTGAACTCAGGATTTAATAACACATCTTTTAGTAAAGATGGTTTTTAAATTTTGTGTTTGAAAATACCACTTTTAGAAAGTGGCTATTTTCTTGTTTAACCATCCTGTGTGCCTCTGCCTGTTTGTGGATTGACTGTCTAGCTTTGTGGATTGACTGTCTAGTGGCAGGAGCTGGGGAGGTGCAGTGGCTCCAGGAGTCTGGATGGGTCAGCACTAGGCTGAATAGGCCTGATCTGCATTTTTAGTGGTGGGAGGAGTAGCACCTGTACCTGAATAGGGCTGTGCCTGCCTTCTACAATGCTGGCTCCGCCCCCCTGTGGTGTGTCTGCAGCCAAGGTTCGCACTGACAATGGATGTTGTGCACTTGCAGAGTGCCCCCCAGAACTGGTTTGAACTGGGCTCAGAGCCCCTTGCACAAAGAGAACAAAGACATTTTGGGGTATAAGTATTAGACCTAAAACCCCTGAACTGTAGATCATTCCTGGAATTCAAGAGGAACCTTTGCCAAGGAGAAGAGCTGGAGAGACTGAGGAGAAGTACTGCCCTTGCTGTGTGTCTGGGGTTGGCCTGCAGCTGCTGTTTCTGCCAAGGAAAGGAGAAGGACTTTGCTGTGTGCTGTGTCCCCTGCTTGAAGGAGATCTCCAAGGGCCTGAAGGGAGCTGGCACCCTGTTCAGAAGTCTCAGGGACACAAAGACTTCACCCCCAGCTCCCCTGAACTCTGCCGTTGTGAGTTCTGACCTGCCTAGAAGTGCCTGTTCCAGTTTTGGGCCTCTGGAGGTTGCTGTTTGGGAGCTGGAAGACAGAAGAAGCGTGAAGAACTACAGAAATCGACGCATAGATGGATCGCGGCTGAAGAGGACCGATGCAGCGCAGCTCGACGCTGCCGCGTCGCTCGCCGACGCATCCCGGATTTCCACGCATCGTACCTGTGCGGCACGCTTTCCCGACGCATCACCTGCGGACCGGAACCGTTACAAAGAATCGACGCATCACTCCCCATACAGACCGGATTCGACGCAACCCTTCCTCTGCGTGTAGCGGGACTGTCACATCGCCTCCCCAAGGTCTCAGGAGTGTCGCATCTCTGTTTTCCGACTCTGCGGCTGTTTGGCTTTTGGAACTTTCAAGCATCTACAGGTACTTTGGGGAAAAGTCACATATCCATAGTTTTCTATGGTACAAGTTCTTGAAACCTTTTGAAAGTCATATTTTTAACTGTGTATGTTGGATTTTTGTCGTTTTGGTCTTGTTTAGTTTAGATAAAGATACTTTATTTTTCTAAACTGGTGTGGTGTCCTTTTGTGGTGTTTTCACTGTGTTACTGTGAGTGTTGGTACAAATACTTTACACATTGCCTTTGGGATAAGCCTGTCTGCTCGTGCCAAGCTACCAAGGGGGTGAGCAGGGGTTATCTAAAGTGTGTATCCCCCTTACCCTGACTAGAAGCCAGGGTCCCTATTTGAACAAAGGTACCTACCTCTGCCAACTAGAGACCCCCATTTCTAACAGCCCCTCTCAGGAATGTGTTTGTAGCAGTCCTTGGTAGGGCTTGTAGTGGAGGGCAGATTGGAGATTGATGAATAGAGCAAAACGATTTTGACATGTAGGGGAGAAGGGTTAAGGAAGGGAAGGCAAGTTCAAGGGACTTTGGTGGAATATGAGAAAGTGTTGAAGGGGGTTGGACATGGATAGCAAAGGGAAGAGCTGCGCTAGGTGGAGAAAGTGGAGGAAATTCTCTGTAGTTAGTTTAAAGAAGAAAGAATTAGTAGGCCAATAGCTAAAAGGAGATGGATGAGGGGAGAGGAAATGTTACGTGGTTGGAGGATGATGAGCAGAGGAGGGACTCAGAAAAGGGTTACAGGATGAAGAAGGGAGTGTTGGTGTAGGACAAAGGAATCACGTACTTTGAGGCAAAGAGTTGGGGACTGTTTGGTAGAGAACAATAGAAAAAAGCAGTAGATATTGCATATTCATGTTCCAAATCTCCTGAATGATTCTTTTGCTTTCCTAACTGATACACTGCACAGACCATTAGAGAGAGATACTGAGTGCCTGATTCACAAAGAGCCTCCGCTGTCATGGCCAAGGCCGGACTGGCCGTAGCGGGCACCAGGCGTTTCCCCGGTGGGCCGCCAGGGTGGGGGGCCGGTTTTGGGCCCCTGGGGGGCCATTTTTGTTACCGGGGGCCTGCAATATCGCTCCCGGTAACAAAATCGGCCGAAACCGGCCCTTGCAAACAGCTCGGCCACACCCCCCTCAGCCCCCCCAGGGGGGCGGCTGAGCAGTTTGCCAGGGCCGGTTTCGGTTCCCAGTCCGGCCCTGGTCATGGCAGAGACTCCACACTGCGGTTCTTATTGTGAAGGTTCCGCTGCGAGTGCGGAGACTCCACCACGACTGCAGGGGCCCACTGAGAGCATTGAGAGGGAGAAATAGTTAACTTAGAATTCTAGAGAAAAGGGACTTCTGTTGCTGTCGCTGGTTGTCCTGAGATTATATTTTGCTCATTTGTCTCTGGTTGTTCTAATATGTTAATTTTATTTGTTTGCCTTTTAAAGCCATCATGATGACATCATCTCAAACAGAAGGAGTGGGAGAGAGAAAATATGGGCAAAGAGAGAGAAAGGGAACACCGGGGCAGAGAGAATAAGAAAGGAGCCTTATGAATAAAGTGAGTATTGCCGAAGACATTGGTATCCCACCAGATAGGAAGCAGTGCTTTTGGGTAACCTGCCTTAAGCATCTGACAACAGGTAGGGAGTGGAGAAAAGGAGAAACAATGGGTGACAGAAGGGACCGGGAGGGGGAAGGAGGTTTTTGTGGTGACAGTGAGAAGAATCAAATGGTGACAGCGCTTTGCAAATCATGGTATACTGATCCGTTGCTCCACCATATGTAAAGCCTGACCTCTCACGAACCTCCTCCTAATAGTATCCCTTTGAGCCACTGCTGAAGGGAGGACAGAGGTCAGAAATGTTAGGAATTTTAGATCTTTTTACACTCGCTTAAGGGTTGGGTGGGAGAGGGTTGGGTTAGCAGGAGGAGCAGTGTGTACTTTTCCTGCTCACCCAAGAGCAGTTCCTCAATTGTTCTTATTAACACCCATCACGGCTGTTAGAGGCCAGTCTCCCATTGTAAACAAGCACATTTGAATGTTTTTACTGAGCATTACCTCAAAAAGTTTTATTTCATGATTTATGATCTGTGCTATTAACGAAGTATGTTGGCGCTCTAGATTATGGCATGTTTGGTTTATCATTGAGTAGGACTTAACTGGATTAATTAATCGGAAGGATTTTTACCAGCAGTGATTGGACATATATGTTTTTAATGACTTTTTGAATTTTGGAATATTTGGTTCTGATCCTTTTGCGACACATGGATTCCAAGTATATACACGGCCCATGCCATCTGTAAAATACGATGTAGAAATTCCAGCTTTAATGTTGTAGCATATATTCTGCATGCACTGTAGCTAAACATTTCCAGAAAGCATTACTATTCAAACTCTCCTGCTACTAATATTCATGCATGTGATGCATGCTTGGGTATTGATTCTGTGCTGCTATGGACTTCAAATGACTAAAATAACAAATTGAATGTGACATCACACACCCTTTGGCCACAAATGTCAATACACAGTTGACCCTTTAACTACCTTGAGTCCCTCCACAGCCTCCCATTGACGCTTCAGAGTCTAGCTGGAAGCAAAGGAGTGTGTGACCTAAAGAAAGAAAGCAGGTATTCTGAGCTAGATTTCATTTCTGATCCTACCGCTGCATTGATGAACCACAAAATAAGCAGTAAAAAGGACAGTTTCCATGGTTAGCAAATAGCCTGATAGGGGCACCAGTTGATAGCCCTTGTTACATCTAATTTGTATGGTGTAGAAGCACCATGAGTGATCACACTTTATGCTCAGTTTCTCCGCATAATGTGCTGTAACACCGTCTTTCTAAGTGCGTGCATTTTAGGCTATGGTATTAGCCAATCATATCAAAACAATAAATACAGGATGGGAGCTGGAACACAGGATTGCCATGTAGTGTGTGTGTGTATGTATATGTGTATATATATATATATATATATATATATATATCCAAGCTCCAAAGTGCCCCTAGGGTAGGAACGCACTCAGACTATTGACTGGAACAAATCCTTTATTGGTAACAATGCTCCCTCTGGCCAGATTTGCCTCCACAGCTTTACAGTTGGTTTCACCGCTTCCGCAGCTTCAGTCAATTTCGCCTATCCGAGGGCTTTAATTTATGCCAGAAACAGCGGTGAATGAAGTGCACCCATTTAGGGTTCTATTATTAAGGCACCCTACATGGACCAGAACTCTCTGCCATTCGAGGGCGTGGTATTGCTTTAAAAAGAGGGTGTGTCTAGATTTGCACATGGGAGTCGAGCCTTTGAAAAAAGAAGCATGGAAGCTTCGAAACGCGTCGGCGAAATCGACTGAAGCTGCGGAAGCGGTGAAACCAACTAAAGCTGTGGAGGCAAATCTGGCCAGGGGGAGCATTCTTACCAATAAATGATTTGTTCCAGTCAATAGTCTGAGTGCGTTCCTGCCCTAGGGGCACTTTGGAGCTTGATTATATAAGCAAGAAATTTCTATAATATGAATGGATAAATGAAATGATGAAATAATACAGTTTTTTCATCAAGGATGAAATGGTAAATACCATTTTATTTAAAATAAGGTATCATACCAGTTTATTTGAAAATGTTATCCACTCCGATATATGATTGTATTTCAACAAAGTCAATGGTATGCATTCATGCATGAAACGCACAGTATTTTTTCTATGTTTAGTATTAATCAATTGCACTGGCACTTTAAAAAGAGGTTTCACGTAATTCAATGCTGTCATGTGATCAAGGCAGGGATCTGCCGAAACGCGTCATGGCAACTTGATGGTGTGCTGAACTAATAAACATCTAGCACCAAACCTGGGTCGAGAAGAAGGCTGTAAGCGAGGTTCGTGGCATATGTGCACCGGGCTGACTTTCTCCGGTGACGTAGACCCCCTTCCCGCAAGTTGGCTCCGTGATCAGGAAAGTCGCAGGCATCTGGCGGACACAAGCAGGCATCGAGGCTTCGAGCAAGCTGGTGGGAACCCGGAAGCCGTCCTAAACGACCCGGAAAACAGATTACACGGAGCCCCCTGTTGCAAAGTAACGCTGTCCCGTGGGGAAGGAGGACTGCTGCGGTGTAGAACTCGCCGCGGGAGTGGACGCTCGGAAGAGTGGAGCCTCGTGGAGTGGCCGCGCTGCGGTAGCTACCTCCCTAAGCAGGTACGGGACGTGTACTAGATTTAACAGCAGGAGGGGAGGTGTGCGACCGGGAGCCCGTCCACGGTGCAGGCGTGCCTGTGGGGGGTATTTCTGGCAGGACAATAGTTTAGAAATCAGCACACCATCATGTCGGCCACAGCGTTGCGAGACCGAGAGACTGCTGCGGAAGTAATGTTTGCGGACGCTCCATCTGAGCAGCGAATGAGCAGCAGAAGTGCCGGCGATGACAGCGGTGCAGGGGCACAAAGCCTGAAAGAAAAATACCGAGCTTTAGAAGAACGTATGCGCCAGGAAACAGCCAAATGGTGGGAGTCCAAATCGCTACAAAAATACTTAGATGTTGGACGTATCCCCAGGGGGTTGCGGATAATGATAGCGCATAGCTATGATACACCCAACCCCCTGATGATGGCTGAATGGGCACAATGTAACCTGGATTCCTCCCGGAGACTAGTTGAAATACTAGTAAAATATGCGGACAGCGACCGGGAGATTTACTGATGAAAATTGATGCCCTGAATGAGGAAATAAAGGCGCTGAATGACCCACAATCACAGAAATCTAAATTTAATGAAGAAATGATGCTCAGGCTCCAAAAGGAGGAAGACAAAATCAAACAACGCAAAACGTACAAGTTCAGAAGGGATAAACAAGACTACGATAACGGGCAAATATTCACATTTGCCCGTAAGTACGATACATTTCGAAATGCCACAGCAAGTAAACGTCAACAGGAGGGGAGCCAGTCAGTACAAAAATTACCAGAAGAGGAAGCCCCATCCACCTCGGATTTGAGCTCTGCGGCTGAGAGTGAGTCGGACGTAGAGGGCCGGGATGACCAACAGAAACGCAATGCAATCAGACTTACAATGGGGGAAGAACTTGAGTACCTGAGAAGGAGCAGGAGAGAAACTCTACACCCTAGATGTCAACCGGCAAAAAACGGTGCACGCGGAGCAGGAGGGAAAGAAGGAGGGCAGCCAAGCAACACAGGCAGCAAGCGGGGAGGGCGGGGACGGGGGTCATGGAGGAACAAGTAGATAAACTGATTATGACACCCTCCCAAAAACCGGAAAATGCCAATACAGTCATCAATTTGGCAAAAATAAATCTAACGGCAGCTGAAGAGCAACTGCTCTCCCTGGGGCTAACCTACTGCTCAGAATCAAATTTTAACTACACTCAAACGCTAGCAGATGTGTACCAATTTATCAGGAAGTTGAAACTCCGCAAGTTCCACAAGCTTCAGCCACAAACCCATACAGATTCAAGGGCAACAAATACTATTTCCAGTACATCGGATTTAGTAGTGGCAGATTATGATCTTTTGAGAGTCTTACAGGCTTTGGAAAGGGAAGCAGGAACTTCCCAACAAGTTGGACAGCAGGGGGTGGGCACGGATGAACACCCAGGCCAGGCTTCACAGGGATCTGGAGGCATTACCTGGAGGAAACCGGACACTCCTTTTAAACTCAAGTCCAAATTTATACCGGTCACAATGAGGGACTCGGTAGAAGTTTTTAATGAAGCAGTTGTGGCTCAAATAAAGAAACTTAACATCAAAACCAATAAAGATAAAAGAAAAACTCAAATCATGAAAGAAAGTACGGACAGTTGATGGCCAAACTTAAAAAGAGGGGAATACGGTAATTAGGAACTCGGACAAAGGGGAAATATTGTTCTATGGCCCCTAGCAGACTACATGACGGAAGCCTATAGTCAATTGAACGACATTGAGTGTTATTGCAAAAGTACCCCCCTCAAATACAAAGCAATGCAGGACCAGCTGTACACCAAACTATTGGCATGGAAAAGTTTGGGTTTGCTCAATTTGGAGGAATTTAAATTTTTAAGAAAAGACCACCCTAAAACCCCCGTCATCTACTTCATCCCTAAGGTGCACAAGAACATTGAAAAGCCACCAGGAAGGCCCATCATCTCCGCTTGTGATGGGCCGTTGGAGAATTTGTCACAGTACATAGATTTCTTTTTGCAGGAACATGTCCATAGTTTGGAGTCATGTATTCAAGATACAAGTGACTTCATACGAAAGATTCGCAAAGTGGCATGGCAAGAAGGATACCAGTTAATCACGTTGGATGTGTCCTCTCTATATACCTGCATCAGAAACTGTGATGGTATGAAGGCGGTGGAGCACTTTCTAACCAGAAGACCCATTGAGTATATGCAGCATAATCGAATGTTAATGGACATGCTAATTTTTTGCCTGGAAAATAATTATTTTTTATTTAAAAAACAAATGTTTCAACAGGTGCAGGGTGTTGCCATGGGGGCCAGCTTCTCCCCAAGCTACGCTTGTATGTTCATGGGTTGGTGGGAGGAGCTGGTCCTAAGGAAGCAATATGAACAAATCTATTGGGGGAAGGTGGTGTCTTGGCTACGATATATTGATGACTTGATCATTGTATGGAATGGCACACAGACCGAAGCCAGGGATTTCATTGCTCGAATTAATGTAAATAACGTCAATCTTGTATTTACATCTTGTATTAGCAATAGCAGTGTCACATTCCTGGATGTAAAGGTCACAGTAGTAAATGAGATCATAACCACTTCCCTATTCCGCAAAGAGACAGCGGGCAACACTTTGTTCCACGCATCCAGTGCACAACCTCCCCATTTAATTCATAGCATCCCCTATGGGGAGATGTTGCGATTACGCAGGATTTGCAGTGATAATAAGGACTTGGAAAGACACCAGTCGGATAGTAAGATACGTTTTCTGCAGCGGGGATATAACATCAAAACCATAGATGCAGCTATCCGCAAATCCATGGCTATGGCTAGGGAAGGCCTGCTACATTACAAAGATCATTCTTTGAAATCCACTGATGAAAGCCTAACTGCTTCTACTGAACCAGTAAGACTCATCCTGACTTTTCCAGACAGGAACAACAATTGCGCAAAATCATCCAGCGCAATTGGCCTATGAGTCAGGAAGACCCTATTATAGGCAGTTCTCTTCCCAGATTTCCTTCGATAACATACAGGAAGTCAGTGTCTATGGCGAATGTTTTAGTGAAGAGCAGTCCGGAGCACAAGGATGGGGAGGGTTGGCTCACCGCAAGAAAGGTTTTTTAAATGTTCCAATTGCAAAGCTTGTCTTTACGGAAGCAATAGAACATCATATTTAACCGCTTTCAGTGACAAGCCACAGATGATTAAATACCACCTTACATGTAGAACCGACTTCGCAGGGTATGTGTTAGAATGCAGCTGTAAGCTGGCATACATTGGAAGCACAAAGTTGGCAGTTCACAAGAGGGTTCTACAACATATTAGGGCAATAGTAAACAATGATCCCAATTATCCGGTGGCCCGACATTTTAAAGAACATCACGAGAGCAACCTGAAACATCTCAGGTATTATGTCATAGATACCGTTCCGCTACAAAGGAGAGGGGGAGACCGAGAAGGGAAGCTAAGACGTCTAGAGACGCATTACATCCTTGAGCTAGATACAAAGCAGCCAGGGGACTCAACATGAGTGGGGACCTTTACACATATTTATAAAAAAATCCAGTATAATATCAGCTTTGTTTAAAACTCGTGTCAAATACAGCTCTGGGATGATATCTTAGTGCTCACTCAGAATACCAAGAGTCCAAAGGTCAGGTTTGATACATGGACTGACAATGATAAAGGGTGGATTGACCTTGGCATGAAACATCAACTTTTAAGTATTACTTGATTTTAACTATTGAGTATTCATGGTTCTTTTCTTTTATTGGCTGTATTCAACTGTCATGGGATTTTGGTCTGAAATTTTGCACATTGTTTCAATGAAATTTTGAGAATGAGGTTTTAGAAAGAAAATATCTTTTAAAGCATCAATATAGGTTGTTTTACTAAAGTTTTTTACTGCGTTTTAAGATGAATGAATTGTATTTATAGGACTATATATGTATTTATTTAATAATTATTTATTTACATATTTATAGATATATATTTATGATTGTGGGAATCATTTGTCTTAGTATTGTAAAATCTCAGGTACATTTTCCGAAACGCATTTTTTGCACATGCTGTCATTTGCACATGGGTTTTTTTTCGGCCAGAATAGTTAATTAAGAGATAATATAGAAACATTGTACTATTCATGGCAATAGACATGACGTCTTTTATTTAGCACTAGCACTTTACACATTAGACACTGGTGGGGTTTTATCGTATTATATTTTAGATATATTATGCACTTTTTGTTGTTATTTAATCACTTGAATTGGTACTTACATAGATTATGATGGAGAGGATATGATAACTTTGCATTTAACCCCGTCCGTGCTCGCATCTGCCAACGGCCGTCGCGAGCACTACCGCCCCAGTGCTGCGAACGACCGTTGGCCGACGCAGCCCCGCCCACTCCGTGGAACGCCCGCACCACGGCGGAATTGCCGCCGCGGTAAACGGTTTAAGCAAGAAATTTCTATAATATGAATGGATAAATGAAATGATGAAATAATACAGTTTTTTATCAAGGATGAAATGGTAAATACCATTTTATTTAAAATAAGGTATCATACCAGTTTATTTGAAAATGTTATCCACTCCGATATATGATTGTATTTCAACAAAGTCAATGGTATGCATTCATGCATGAAACGCACAGTATTTTTTCTATGTTTAGTATTAATCAATTGCACTGGCACTTTAAAAAGAGGTTTCACGTAATTCAATGCTGTCATGTGATCAAGGCAGGGATCTGCCGAAACGCGTCATGGCAACTTGATGGTGTGCTGAACTAATAAACATCTAGCAGCAAACCTGTGTCTACGCTCGTTTGTTTTCGAGAAGAAGGCTGTAAGCGAGGTTCGTGGCATATATTGGATTTTTGACTGTAAAAATGAAAATTGTTTTGAATTATGTCAGGCTCATTTTACTATAAATTTTAAATGAATATTTATTTTTGTATTTATTTAAATTTGATGTCATGAAATGAATATGTTTTTATGGTATTTTATATTTGATACTATTTATATATTTCATGTACATAAATACATTTATAGATTTTTATGATCAAGCTATAATTGTATTTAACAAAGTATTTCACTACCTGAATAAGCAATTTCAATATATGGAGGTTTTTTCAGCTTTTTACTTGGTGTATTATTGAATGAAATTTATCCTATATAGTATGTTTTTTATGTCTATTCTAATTGTCCAATGGCTAGGCACAAGTCACTTTAAAAGGGTGGAAAAAAAGCATAAGCGTTGTCATGTGATCAAGGTCCGGCTGGACCGAAACGCGTTATGGCCGATGCTGAATAAATAATTGAAGCACTCATCTTGTGGTCCATGCCTGCTTTTGCCAACGAGGAGCTGAAGGGAAATAAGGCAGTTAATTTTGATATATATATATATATATATATATATATATATATATATATATATATTCTACTGGACAGCAAAAGAGCTGTCACTTGTAATTAGCTTGTGTCCTGTAAATAACATAGACCTAGTGTGTGCTGACGAATGTGAAATGACAAGAACAATGACTAAACAAATAGTTTTTGCACTATAAAAACGAATCTATTTTGCACTATCAGAATTTTGAGGACTTTCTACACCGACCTATAATGACCAGAATTTGCCTTACAATTTGGAGTGTCTTTTTGTATAATGTTGCTGGTTTTAACTCTGACATAGAGGCTGTGTAAAGTTTGCATTGTTTTTGTGTTAAATGTCTTTTATTCTTTTATGGATTTTGTTTAAATCCGAATAAAGATTTTGTTCGAGTCTGGGACTAAACAAATTTGCATTAACTGCACCAATTGCTACCAATTTTGCAAAACGTCCTTTAGAGAGGAATTGGTAAATATCTTGTAAAATGTTTTTTGAAGACCTAATATGTTGAGAGTAATATAACTTGCATTTTGGACTGCGCAGTTTGCCACTGATTGTTCCTGAAATCGAACCCAAAATTCCACGCCCTACTCGGTCTACAGTTCCAATGTGGATGAAAATATATACTTTCTGCTAAAATTCCTTGAATTCCGTAAAATGCTGGAAAAATATTACATTGAGAATAGCGTTATTGGCTCAATGCGTTTTAAAATGCACCATTAACCACATATGGCCAAAAAGGGGTTCCCCGTATTATGCAGCATATCACAACAGTGAAGTGAGCCCCAACAAGACACGTTGAGCCAGGTTCTGATGGCTCCATCCCATTATCTAAAGTGTGAGCCCCTCCTGATGTTTGAGTCTGATTGTGCCTCTGTGAGAGTCCGTGTGAAGCTCGAGGCAGGGCAAGAGAGTAGAGAAGAAGTCCACTATCCCACGGCAATTCAACATCCACTATAGAAAACGCTGCACATTGCACACGCCTTAGCGTGTAACCAGGGCCACTGGACATTTTCCGTATAATTATGGATTTGCTGCATTTGCCGCCTAATCTAGCATCTGCTTCAGGTAGCTGCAGATTTTAACTAAAAAAATGTTGTTTCTAGGTCAAAAATTACTGAAACGTGGCAACACATGTTCCATGCAGTGGGAAGATATTCGCAAAGGTTGACTGGTCTTCTTTTGAGATACAATCTTTACCCAGACAGTGTTGCCACGTCTGAATAACACATAATAATGAAGCAATACCATCACATTATGTGCCGTATTACGATACATAATTTGCATTTTCTTGCCGCATAATTTGGTGGTCCCCTATAGCTGCCAAGGTTTCAGATTGCTTTTGTGTGACTGTTGCAAAGTCATCCTGTGCCCTGGGCACCCCCCAACTTTTTGCTGACTGGTACTGGTGGTAACTGACTCTGACTGACCCTGGGCTTTGCCTAACCAGGCCCAGGGCCAGTGCTATGCTGAAAACACTTAGACTACAGTGAAAACACCTACATACACTAGGGTACACTATGGGTTGGGGTACACCTGTGATTGGCATGACCTACCCCTATAAGCCCCTAATATATAATAGGGCAGGGGAATTGAAACTACCTATCAGTCCCTAGTATATAGTAGGACATGGCAGTTTGGAGGCCAGCAGCCCTTTCTGCACTTGCATGTGTGCACTGCTGAGGCCTGAGGTCAGTTTTAAAAGCAGCCCTGGGTGCCATGACTGCTTTTAAAAAGTAAATTGTGCCCAAACTCGACTTTGGTGTTTGGAGCACTTATAAATGGATATCCTACAATGTTATGGCATATTAGGGACCACCAGGGTCTCCCCTAGGTGTCCCAGGGGTGGAGGGTCAGGGATCTATAAGGTAGACCCTTATAAAATGAGTTTTATATGCCCTGGGTTAAGTGAAATTTTACATTTCACTCCCCACATTGTGGTAAAGTGCTACCCAAATTCGACTTTGATGCTAGGAGCACTGTGAAGTGAGGATCTGCAATATTTCTACAGATTCAGAACCCCTAAAGTCTCCCCTAGTTGTCCCATGGGGTGGGGGTCCTGTAGATATGAGCAAAGTACTTATAAAATATGTTTTTGTAAGTCCTGGTGCTGGAAAAATGGCCCAAGTCATTTTTCCCATTGCAAATCCCCTGCTACATAGGTTAACATGGTAGGAAGTTATTAACTAATAACTCTTGATAGGAGAGGGCTAGAAGTGCCATTCAAAGACTTCCCGAATGGTATTAATAAATTCAACAATATGATATTGTTGAATTTCTCCCTAAAGATGTACATACAAGAAGTTATAAGACTTTCTTGTTTGTAAGTCCAGATTCAGCCTTCCAGTGGTCTGCCCTGATTGGTCAGAGTTAAGTGAATTAGCCAGGCTGCCTTGAAGAGGTGATAAAGGGCCCTGGGGTCAACCAGCTATGCTGGCAGGGCAGTGTGCTGTTCCATAGGAATGCCAGGCCAGGGGAGGAGTTGTAAACTATGTTCTTCAAAGAGGAGAGCAGAGAACAGTGTCATTTACAACTCTGAACTTTCCCACCTTAGGCAGATGGTAGGATTAAGGAAGGTATGAGCAGATGCAGAGGAGAGTCTAAGTAAATTAACCATCCTAGGGGTGTGTTTAGCCAGCTCTTACCTCCTTGCTGGAAAATCAGCCATTATGGATTTGGAAGATGTGATGCACTCTGGGACAAAATAATGCCACACTGTACAGGATGTGGTCATATCTTTGAGGAGTTACCCTGCTCCCATTTGTCAGGAGTGACCTCCTGCTTGACCCAGAGAACTTGGAATAAGTATCTGAGAGGGGCAGAGCCCTCCAGATCTGCTGCTTGAAACTGAAGAAAGCAAGACATTGTGCCAAGCTGAGAAGTTTTGCTGTGCAAATTCTAAGGCCTGACCTCTGAAGCCTGCACCATTAGAAACTACAGCCCTGTGGACTACCTTGCTGAAAAAGAAGTAAAGAGTGGACTCCCTGCAAGCTACAGGTTAACAGAGCTCACCTGGACCCTCACCACCAAGGATCATCAACCTGGGGAACTACCAGTGGATTTGTAAAAGTGACGTCCAAGTGGATTGTGGGAACTGAAGTCCTCAACTTTCAAGGACCATCTTGGAGCTTCCAGACCCTTGGAGTGAGTTTGAGACACTTTGGGACCCTTTGAGGAACTTCAGGAAGAAGTTCAAGAAGTTTGGAGAACTTTGGAGGAACTTTGAAAAAAAGCTCCATAGAGGGACCGACTCAACCTGGTCAGCCAAGCCGCCTGCCTTCAACCGCGAGCCGGCCAAGCCATCCAGGTTAGACCCGCTAAAAGCTCCGTCGGTCCAACTTCCAGAGTTTGACCGGGAGTAGAAGAAATCCGAGGCCGGCGAACCCTCACCGAATCCGGCCTGGTGAAGAGCATCGAGGGACCCCGCGAGAAAAAGCTCCAGACACGTTTCTTAGCCCGCTCGCAGAAAAGGTGACCGGGAGCAACCGCGAAAGCCAAGCCGCCTGTCTTCCACAGCGTGTTGGCCTGGATCCTGGGTTTGCTCCGCTGGAATGCTCCAGAGGCCGGACTGCAAAAGTTTCTAAGCCCGAACGTAGAAAGGTGACCGGGAGCTCATCGCAAGGCAAGCCGGCGAACCCTCACCGAATGCGGACTAGCTGAGAGCTTCGAGGGACCTCGGGGAGAAAAGCTCCAGAAAAGTTTCTAATTCCGAAGGTAAAAACTGTGACCAGGACCTTCCGCGTGGGGTATCCGCTCAGGGCTCCATCGCGGTCGGCCTGAAACTTTGACTTTGGGTCGGTCTATCGCGAGCCTGTATCCCAATATGGTGCTATAAGCTTCTAAGTGCTATATTTTGCTAAATCTTTGAAAATTCATATCTCCGGTTCCCTACATTGGATTTTTGTCATTTTGGTGTCATTTTCAAGATAAAAATATTTCCTATTTGTATAAATTGGTGTTGGATTTTTATTATGTGTTGTGTCTTAATTATTTACTGAATTGGTGTTTTTAAATGCTTTACATACCTGTCTTTGAAGTTAAGCCTATCTGCTCGCAGCCACGGTACCAAGGGTTGAGCATAGGAATAATTTTCTAAGACCTATGCTGAGTCCTACCAATGGTTAGTGGCCTTGTTACCAGTGGCAGACCTAATCAATCAATCAATCAAGCATTTGTATAGCGCGCTACTCACCCGGAGGGTCTCAAGGCGCTAGGGGGAGGGGGGTCCGCTACTGTTCGAACAGCCAGGTCTTGAGTTGCTTCCTGAAGGAGAGGTGGTCTTGGGTCAGGCGGAGGTGGATGGGTAGGAGTTCCACGTCTTGGCAGCCAGGTAGGAGAAGGATCTTCCTCCCGTTGTGGCTCTTCGGATGCGGGGGACGGCGGCGAGGGCGTGGTTGGTCGATCGGAGCTGGCGGGTGGGAGTGTAGAAGGTCAGACGGTCGTTGAGGTATCTGGGGCCTTGGTTGTGGAGAGCTTTGTGTGCATGGGTGAGGAGTCGGACACGTGATTCTCTTGCTGACGGGGAGCCAGTGCAGGTCTCTCAGGTGTCCGGCGATGTGGCTGTGTCGGGGGATGTCCAGGATGAGTCGAGCTGAGGCGTTCTGGATGCGTTGGAGTCTTTTCTGAAGTTTGGCTGTGGTTCCGGCGTAGAGGAGTTGCCGTAGTCCAGTCGGCTGGTGACGAGGGCCTGGGTGACCGTCTTCCTGGTTTCGGTGGGGATCCACCGGAAGATCTTCCGCAGCATGCGTAGGATGTTGAAGCAAGGCGAGGAGACGGCGTTGACTTGTCTGGTCATTGAGAGGGAGGAGTCCAGGATGAAGCCCAGGTTGCGTGCGTGGTCCGTTGGTTTGGTGCGTTGCCCAGGGCAGGGGGCCACCAGGAGTCGTCCCAGGCGGAGGGTGATGATCCTAGGATGAGGACTTCCGTCTTATCTGAGTTCAGTTTCAGGCGGCTGTTCCTCATCCACTCGGCTACGTCCTTCATCCCTTCATGTAGGTTGGTTCTGGCGGTTGTGGGGTCGTTGGTGAGGGAGAGGATCAGCTGGGTGTCGTCGGGCGTAGGAGATGATGTTGAGGTTGTGTTGGCGTGCGATGGCTGCGAGGGGCTCATGTAGACGTTGAAGAGGGTGGGGCTGAGTGATGATCCTTGTGGTACGCCGCAGATGACTTCGGTGGCCTCGGAACTGAGCGGGGGAGGCGGACTCTCTGGGTTCTTCCGGCGAGGAAGGAGATGATCCACTCCATTGCCTTCTCTTGGATTCCGACGTTGTTCAGGCGTTGCACTAGGGTGCGGTGGCAGACTGTGTCGAGCGCTGCGGAGAGGTCCAGGAGGATGAGGGCCGCTGTTTCCCCGTTGTCGAGCAGGGCTCGGATGTCGTCGGTGGCTGCGATGAGGGCGGTCTCGGTGCTGTGGTTGGTCCGGAAGCCGGACTGTGAGTGGTCGAGGGATCCATTCGTCTCGATGAAGGCGGCCAGTTGTCTGTTGACGGTCTTCTCGATGACTTTGGCAGGGAAAAGGAAGGAGCGAGATGGGGCGGTAGTTTTTGAGGTCGGTGGGGTCCGCTGACGGTTTCTTCAGTAGGGCGCAGAGTTCGGCGTGCTTCCAGCTCTCTGGGAAGGTGGCGGTGTCGAAGGAGGTGTTGATGATGTCCCGGAGGTGGGGTGCGATGACGGCGTCGGCCTTGTTGAAGATGTGGTGAGGGCAGGGGTCGGTTGGTGATCCCCTACCAATAATCCACTTTCCAACATTTGGTGCTCAGCTGTGTGGATGAGGACTTGTGTTTAAAAAGTACACCTTTCAGTAAAGTGAATTAAGATTATAAAAATCCTCTAAATTGCCTTAGACCAAAACCTTTGAGTTTGATTTTTGGAATTTGGACTAAACTGTTTTTAATCCATTGTTTTGATTTTTCCAAATTGTTCTAAGTCTGTTGTGCCTAGTTATTGTGACCCAAAACTAGGGAACCATGGAGCTGGACCTGGCTAAACTGTCCCAGTTTAAGATAGCTGATCTTAGGGAACAGTGTAGGCTTAAAGGGCTGCCTGCTACAAGGAAGCTTAAGAAGGCAGGGTTGCTTGAGTCCCTAAAGGCCTGGGCTGGGGCAGCTGAGGAGAGTCAAGGGGGGATAGAGGGTGTCCCCCCAACCTCATCCAAGAGGAGGTTGAGGATGATGCCTCTTCCATTTTATCTAGTGTTAGCCATATGAATCCAGATGGTGGGAGTGGGGAAGGGTCCCTTACTCAAGGACCACCACCGTCCCTTGCAGAGAGACAGCTTAAGGCTCAATTAGCTTTGATAGCTTTGGAGCAGAGGAAACTGGAATTGGCTGAGAAGAGATGGGAGAGGGAGGAGGCGTTGAAAAGAAATGGTGGCAGTGAAAATGATGAAGATTTTGAAATGTCCAGGGGGGGTGCATTTGATCACAAACTTCCCAAGGGTATAGTACCCAAGTACACTGAGGGGGATGACATTGACAAGTGGCTAGCAGCTTTTGAGAGGGCCCTTAGAATGAGTAGGGTCCACTCTAGGTATTGGGGTGCACGCCTGTGGGAGTTGATTCCACTAGCTGGGAGGGATAGGCTCCTGACCCTGAAGGGAGAGGATGTTATGTTATGTTAAATTAATTTTATAATGCGCACAGCTACCCAACAAGGGTTTCCCAGCGCAAGCCTGAAGGAACAGAAAAGAAAAAGTAAGGATGCAGAATCATACCAGCAGATGAAGGCATGCTTAGTCAAGAGGTTTGGTCTGACTCCAGGGCAGTACAGGGTGAAGTTTAGAGGTACCCAGAAATTGAGTTCAAAGTCTTGGGTAGAGTTTGTGTATGTTTCAGTGAAGGCACTGGAAGGCTGGATTGTTGGTAACAAAGTTGACACATATGAGGGATTGTATAATTTGTTTTTGAAAGAACATATGTTGACTCATTGTGCAGAAGAGAAGTTATGCCAGTATCTAGTGGACTCTAAGCTGACAGACCCCAGAGAGCTGGGTGAAGCAGCTGATGAGTGGGTGAGAACCCGGGTTTCCATTCAGCACCAGGGGGGTGACCAGAAGAAAGGAGGACAGGTCCCTCCCAGGGAAAGCCCAAGAGAAAGAAGGTCAAAACCAGAAGGAGTCCTCCAAAGACCCAGTAAAACCTGCACAAGGAGGGGGGGCCCCGAGCCAACCCAAATCCAAAGGGAGGTGGAATCAGGGAAAGAATGGTAGGTTCTTTGATCCCTCAAAAGTGGGTAAGTGCTTTGACTTTAACCAGCCAGGGCACAAACAGGGAGATGCTGTCTGTGCCAAGAAGCTCCCCCCTAAGGGGCCATCCACAGGGATTGCCAGTGTCAGTGTAGGGGTGGAGAGTGGTGCCCCAGTGAGGAGTAGTCAGGTGGTGGAAGCAACCTTAGTGTCCCTGGGTGGGGTGAATATTGCAACCCTGACTGCCTTACCTCCAAACATGGACAAGTACAGGCAGAGGCCTAAAGTGAATGGGACTGAGGTTGAGGCTATCAGAGATACTGGGGCTAGTGTAACTATGGTCCTGGATGAGCTGGTGCCTCCAGAGAGGTTGTTACCTGGTGTGTTTCACCAGGTGACTTATGCAGACAGCACTACCAAACTCCATCCTATGGCTGTGGTGGATTTGGAATGGGGAGGTGTGACAGGCCCTATGAAGGTAGCTGTGTCAAAGGTGCTCCAAGTCCAGTGTTTACTGGGCAATGATCTTGAAGCCTCTGTGTGGACAGAGGTGGAGAGAGGACTCCAGATGAAAATATTGGAGCTCCCTGAGTGGGTATGTGCTGTGACTAGGTCACAGACTAGCCAGAAGGGAGGGGCTGGACACTTGCACCCTGAATCAAAGGGCCAAGCATCCAAGGACAAGGGTACTGGGCCTGGTGAGCCAGCCCAGGGAACTCCAGAGGTGCAGGAAGAATCTAACCCTAATGGGGGTGATCTGGCCTCTGAGGGAGGTACTCCATCCCTGCCAGAGCTGTCAGATTTGGCAGAACTGACAGGAGCAGGTGGACCCTCCAGAGAGGAGTTCAGTAAGGGACAGCGTGACTGTCCCACCCTTGAGAGCTTGAGGCGGATTGATTCCAAGCAAGAGGAAGGGGATGGCAGTGGGTTTCATAGAATCTACTGGGAAGATGGACTGCTTTATACTGAGGCCAGAAACCTCAAGGAGGGGGACACCAGGAGGTTGGTGGTGCCCCAGAGGTACAGAGAGTTCATCCTGACTTTGGGTCATGATATCCCTTGGCAGGACATTTGGGACAGACAAAGACATGGAACCGGTTGGTGAACCATTTCTACTGGCCCCATATGTCTGAAAAGGTAAAGGAGTTTTGCAGCTCCTGTGTCACCTGTCAGGCCAGTGGCAAGGCAGGGGGCAAGACAAAGGCTCCCCTAATACCACTGTAAGTGGTTGGGGTTCCTTTTGAAAGGGTGGGGATGGACATTGTTGTTCTCCTGGACCCACCTACTGCATCAGGGAATAGGTATATCTTAGTGGTAGTGGATCATGCCACTAGGTACCCTGAAGCAATCCCTCTTAGAACCATTGATGCTCCTGCAGTGGCTAGAGCACTGCTTGGTGTGTTCACCAGAGTGGGTTTTCCAAAAGAGGTGGTGTCAGATAGGGGCACAAATTTCCTGTCCAGCTATCTGACTGCTATGTGGGATGAGTGTGGTGTCAACTACAAGTTCACCACCCCCTATCACCCACAAGCAAATGGTCTTGTTGAAAGATTCAACAAAACCCTGAAGGGCATGATAAATGGGTTGTCAGAGAAACTCAGGAGGAGATGGGATGTTCTCCTCCCATGCTTACTGTTTGCCTACAGGGAGGCGCCACAGAAAGGGTTGGTTTCAGTCCCTTTGAGTTGTTGTTTGGACACCCTGTGAGGGGGCCATTGAGCCTGCTGAGAGAGTCTTTAGAGAAGCCTCTTAAAGAAGCAAAGGACAATGTGCTTGACTATGTGCTAGGCCTGGAGATCTAGAATGGCAGAGTACATGTACAAGGCAAACGGGAAACTGGAAGCCAGCCAGGAGCTCATGAAGCACTGGTATGGTCAAAAGGCTACTATGCCTGAGTATACTCCAGGACAATTGATGTGGGTGTTGGAGCCTGTGGCTACCAGGGCCCTCCATGGCAAGTGGAGTGGGCCCTATCCAATCTTAGAAAGGAAGGGTGAGGTTACCTATTTGGTTGACCTTGGCACCCCCAGGAACCCTCATACGGTCCTGCATGTGAATAGATTGAAACCCCACCATGACAGGGCAGACATGACCATATTACTGGTCACTGATGAGGGTGTGGAGGAGGAAACTGAGCCTGTGCCCGACCTCCTCTCCACTAATGTGCAAGATGGGTCAGTGGAGGGGGTGATACTCTCTCCCAAGTTGACAGACCAGCAGCACAGAGACTGTAAGCAAGTGCTGGAGCAGTTTGCTGGCCTGTTCTCTTTGACCCCAGGCATCACTGAGTGGTGTGTGCACCACATTGACACTGGTGACAGCCTACCTATCAAAAATAAACTGTACATGTTGTCTGACCATGTCAGAGCCAGCATTAAAGCTGAGGTTGCTAAGATGCTGGAGTTGGGGTAATTGAACCGTCTGAGAGTCCATGGGCCAGTCCAGTGGTGCTGGTGCCTAAACCTAATCCTCAGGGGGGACCCAAGGAGTTAAGGTTCTGTGTGGACTACAGAGGATTGAATGCAGTCACAAAGACTGACGCTCACCCTATACTTAGAGCTGGTGAGCTCATTGACAGGTTAGGGGCTGCTAAGTACCCGAGTACTTTTGATTTGACTTCAGGTTACTGGCAGATTGCCCTCACTGATGGAGCAAAGGAGAGGTCAGCATTCTCCACACCAGAGGGACATTATCAGTTCAAGGTAATGCCCTTTGGCTTAAAGAATGCACCTGCCACCTTCCAAAGGTTGGTGAACAGGGTCTTGTCTGGGTTGGAACAGTTCAGTGCAGCTTACCTGGATGATATAGCTGTATACAGTTCTACCTGGGGGATCACTTAAGCCACCTAAGGGAAGTGCTTCAGGCCATGCAGCAGGCAGGCCTGACTATTAAGGCAAGCAAGTGCCAAATAGGGCAGAGTGCTGTGGTGTACCTGGGCCACCTGGTAGGTGGGGGCCATGTACAGCCTCTCCTAGCTAAAATCCAAACTATTTTGGATTCGACAGCTCCTGTTACCCAGACTCAGGTCAGGGCATTCCTTGGACTGGCAGGGTACTATAGAAGGTTTGTTCAAAATTATGGGACCATTGTGGGTCCCCTAACAGAACTCACTTCTAAAAAGAGGCCCAAGAAGGTGGCTTGGACCCCAGAGTGTCAGAAGGCTTTTGACACTCTGAAAGCTGCTATGTGTTCAGCACCAGTGCTACTAGCCCCTGACTACACAAAATAATTTGTGGTTCATACAGATGCTTCAGAGCAAGGGATTGGGGCAGTGTTGTCACAGCTAAATGAAGAGGGCCTTGATCAGCCAGTTGCCTTTATTAGCAGGAGGCTTCTTCCCAGAGAGCAGAGGTGGAGTGCCATTGAGAGAGAGGCTTTTGCTGTGGTTTGGTCCCTGAAAAAGTTGAGACAATATTTGTTTGGGACTCACTTTCGTGTTCAAACTGACCACAGGCCTCTCAGATGGCTCATGCAGATGAGATGGGAGAATCCCAAGCTGTTAAGGTGGTCCATTTCCCTACAGGGGATGGACTTTACAGTGGAACACAGACCTGGGGTTGCCCATGCAAATGCGGATGGACTTTCCAGGTTTTTCCACTTAGCTGATGAGGACTACCAGGGTGTAGGTTAGTAACCCATCAACTTTCGTTTGGGGGGGGGGGCTATGTTGCAAAGTCATCCTGTTCCCTGGGCACCCCCCAACTTTTTGCTGACTTGTACTGGTGGTAACTGACTGACCCTGGGCTTTGCCTAACCAGGCCCAGGGCCAGTGCTATGCTGAAAACACTTAGAATACAGTGAAAACACCTACATACACTAGGGTACACTATGGGTTGGGGTACCCCTGTGATTGGCATGACCTACCCTATAAGCCCCTAGTATATAATAGGGCAGGGGAATTGAAACTGCCTATCAGTCCCTAGTATATAGTAGGGCATGGCAGTTTGGAGGCCAGCAGCCCTTTCTGCACTTGCATGTGTGCACTGCTGAGGCGGCCTGAGGTCAGTTTAAAAGCAGCCCTGGGTGCCATGACTGCTTTTAAAAAGTAAATTGTGCCCAAACTCGACTTCTGTGTTTGGGGCACTTAAAAATGGATAACCTACAATGTTATGGCATATTAGGGACCCCCAAGGTCTCCCCTGGGTGTCCCAGGGGTGGGGGGTCAGGTATCTGTAAGGTAGACCCTTATAAAATGAGTTTTATATGCCCTGGGTTAAGTGAAATTTTACATTTCACTCCCCACATTGTGGTAAAGTGCTGCCCAAATTCGACTTTGATGCTAGGCGCACTGTGAAGTGAGGATCTGCAATATTTCTACAGATTCAGAGCCCCTAAAGTCTCCCCGAGTTGTCCCATGGGGTGGGGGTCCTGTAGATATGAGCAAAGTACTTATAAAATATGTTTTTGTAAGTCCTGGTGCTGGAAAAATGGCCCAAGTCATTTTTCCCATTGCAAATCCCCTGCTACATAGGTTAACATGGTAGGAAGTTATTAACTAATAACTCTTGATAGGAGAGGGCTAGAAGTGCCATTCAAATACTTCCCCGAATGGTATTAATAAATTCAACAATATGATATTGTTGAATTTCTCCTAAAGTGTACATACAAGAAGTTGTAAGACTTTCTTGTTTGTAAGTCCAGATTCAGCCTTCCAGTGGTCTGCCCTGATTGGTCAGAGTTAAGTGGATTAGCCAGGCTGCCTTGAAGAGGTGATAAAGGGCCCCTGGGGTCAACCAGCTATGCTGGCAGGGCAGTGTGCTGTTCCATAGGAATGCCAGGCCAGGGGGAGGAGTCGTAAACTATGTTCTTCAAAGAGTAGAGCAGAGAACAGTGTCATTTACAACTCTGAACTTTCCACCTTAGGCAGATGGTAGGATTAAGGAAGGTATGAGCAGATGCAGGGGGAGAGTCTAAGTAAATTAGCCATCCTAGGGGTGTTTAGCCAGCTCTTACCTTCTTGCTGGAAAATCAGCCATTATGGATTTGGAAGATTTGATGCACTCTGGGACAAAATAATGCCACACTCTACAGGATGTGGTCATATCTTTGAGGAGTTACCCTGCTCCCATTGGTCAGGAGTGACCTCCTGCTTGACCCAGAGAACTTGGAATAAGTATCTGAGAAGAGCAGAGCCCTCCAGATCTGCTGCTTGAAACTGAAGAAAGCAAGACATTGTGCCAAGCTGAGAAGTTTTGCTGTGCAAATTCTAAGGCCTGACCTCTGAAGCCTGCACATCAGAAACTACAGCCCTGTGGACTACCTTGCTGAAAAAGAAGTAAAGAGTGGACTCCTGCAAGCTACAGGTTAACAGAGCTCACCTGGACCCTCACCACCAAGGATCATCAACCTGGGGAACTACCAGTGGATTTGTAAGGGTGACGTCCAAGTGGATTGTGGGAACTGAAGTCCTCAACTTTCAAGGACCATCTTGGAGCTTCCAGACCCTTGGAGTGAGTTTGAGACACTTCGGGATCCTTTGAGGAACTTCAGGAAGAAGTACAAGAAGTTTGGAGAACTTTTGAGGAACTTTGAAAAAAAGCTCCATAGAGGGACCGACTCAACCTGGTCAGCCAAGCCGCCTGCCTTCAACCGCGAGCCGGCCAACCATCCAGGTTCGACCCGCTAAAAGCTCTGTCGGTCCAACTTCCAGAGTTTGACCGGGAGTAGAAGAAATCCGAGGCCGGCGAACCCTCACCGAATCCGGCCTGGTGAAGAGGATCGAGGGACACTGCGAGAAAAAGCTCCAGAAAAGTTTCTAAGTCCGCTCGTAGATAAGGTGACCGGGAGCAACGGCGAAAACCAAGCCTCTTGCCTTCAACCACGTGTCGGCCTGGATCCTGGGTTTGCTCCGCTGGAAAGCTCCAGAGGCCGGACCGCAAAAGTTTCTAAGTCCGAACGTAGAAAGGTGACCGGGAGCTCATCGCAAGGCAAGCTGGCGAACCCTCACCGAATGCGGACTGGCTGAGAGCTTCGAGGGTCCTCGGGGAGAAAAGCTCCAGAAAAGTTTCTAAGTCCGAAGGTAAAAACTGTGACCGGGACCTTCCGCGTGGTGTATCCGCTCAGGGTTCCATCGCGGTCGGCCTGAAACTTTGACTTTGGGTCGGTCTATCGCGAGCCTGTATCCCAATATGGTGCTATAAGCTTCTAAGTGCTATATTTTGCTAAATCTTTGAAAATTCATATCTCCGGTTTCCTACATTGGATTTTTGTCGTTTTGGTGTCATTTTAAAGATAAAAATATTTCCTATTGTTATAAATTGCTGTTGGATTTTTATTATGTGTTGTGTCCTAATTATTTACTGAATTGGTGTGTTTAAATGCTTTACATACCTGTCTATGAAGTTAAGCCTGTCTGCTCGCAGCCACGTTACCAAGGTTTGAGCATAGGAATAATTTTCTAAGACCTATGCTGAGTCCTACCAATGGTTAGTGGTCTTGTTGCCAGTGGCAGTCTTACATTTGCCCCTACCAATAATCCACTTTCCAACAGTGACATTTTCATAAGTTCAGTGTAATTATGAGTGACATTCAACAACTATGAGTGACACTTTCTTGCGAGCAAATATTAAGCAATGATGACGAGAGAAAGATATAAATATCAGAAATTACACCCATTTGAGCAACAAGAAACTGCTGTAAAGCATCAGAAATGAAGGGCACTAACCCAGTACCCTTGTAACCTGATCAGACGGTTAAACAAATGTGTAACCAATAACGATTAAACAGATCTTGCCTTAGGCACCCTGCGCAGACCTGGCTCTTCCCTGGCAACCAATCAAATGAATGCACGTCATGCAACTAAAAACAAGTAAGTGTACTTCAGACATGCAGGCAACTTTGACTTTCAAGATTGGCTGAACTGAAACGTGAACATGACATCTGTAGTATTGGCTGGACATGTTCTAGTGTTTCTGCCTGTTGTACCCCACACTTTACACCCACCCACCACAGGCGTCACCGGTCAGGTGACCCTGCAAATAAAAGGGGCCGGGTGCACGTGCCCTGGGCCAGTTCTGTACAGCAACCATCTGTGTCTGCGTGGTCATTGTTCTACTATGAGGGCCTAGCGCCCGCCAACATTACATTGGCGATGAGGGTGCTGTGCCCGTGCGTGCAGCAGCCCAGCAGATTGGGAAGAGGGGGAGAGTGTTGCCCGTGTCGAGGGCACCCCTCTGCGAGCCGGCGCAGGACGCGCCTAACGGCCCGCGGGGCATGTGAAGCGCCCCGGGGCAGAATTAGGTAATCGGGAGCCCACCCAGGCCCGGTTCTAGCGGGTGGGCAGGGTGGGCCAGGCCCACCCAAACATGAGCCTGGCCCACCCAAACATGAGCCTTGGGCGTCGGATTGGCAAGGCGGATTGATGTGAGCCGTTTTTCCCCCCCCTATCAGTGTTCGGGCTGGCTCTCCTGATCCGAATTCAAGAGGCTGCTGCAGCCTCAGCGCAGCCCAGCACAGATTATCGGGCCCATTGTCACATATAGAATGACAATGGGCCAAACCCAGCAGTCACAGCATGTGGTGGGAGCTCCCGCCCTGGCCTTAGGGCACAGGTCTTCAAACTGTGGGGCGCGCCCCCCTGGGGTCCGTGACTGCATTCCCAGGGGGGCACAACTGAGTCTGCAAGGAAGGAATTGTAAATGAAGATAGCCTGGAAGCAGCGATGTTTATCTGGTGAGTTCACAGGCTGTCTTCTTTTATATGCAGAGGTTAAACTGCATGAAAAGTTTGCATCCTGAGTGTTTCCCGGGACACTGTCAGTGAGTAGGGTGACGGGGCTCAAGGGTAAACACAATATGCTAATAACTATGTAATTTTTTCACCTTCATATAATTGCATATATAAAAAACACGCACACACAGTAAATGAAAAAACAAAGCAAATTAAACGAATTTTGGGAAAGTATACTCTCTTACGTTATAAACCTCAGCTAAAGCAATCACTGCCGATTTCTGTGTCTGACCAGAGAGTCGCTGATTTGAATCCTGGTTTTCACAGTGAGAAATAGTAATAACTAGTGTATTTATAGAGCTACACGTTCCATGCCTGTTGTAAAAAGCACTCTGGCATCAGATAAAGCATATATTAGCTCCTCAGCTGCTTTTATGTGTGTTGCTTAACCAGTTGCATAGGGTCCAGCGTCATGAGAGACCTAATAAAGCCAGGGTCACTGGAATTATGCGGCAGGGGAGGACCAAATCATGTGGCAGGGTTGACTAAATTATGTGGCAAAAAAAGGAAAATTATGTGGTGTTATACAGAACATTTTGTCATACATCTACTTTGTTATTTTGTCATTTTTACATTTGGTAAAAACTATCTGGGCATTGGTTTCACCTCATTAATGCTGGTTTAATACCCAAATATAGCAAAAAGCAAAAGAAAGGTGATCAGTCAAGCTTTGCGAAGGGCCTTTCACAAAGAGATGAGAGCACCTTTACTGCAAAAAGGTGGGGGCAGCACGTTGGAGCTCATTATTTCTAAAAGGGAGGGTTGTGTCCTAATGGCAAGAGCTTCCTACTTTGGAACCTAGTTCAGGTCCTTCTGTCAGCCCAACTCAAATAACTTAATAGTCCAGTGCCTAAAATAAAAAAATATATATAATAAATGAATATGAACTTGTGTTTGTGTAATGTAAATGGTGCTTATTTAAAGTTTCCCAAAGCCCTTGGGCCGGTTCCTCCCTACATAAAACCAAAAAGGGATGGATAACCTGTTTCAAGATTGGAGTGATAGCCATGGTCGGTGAAGTTGTGAAAGAGGCAGAGGAGGTAGAGTGCTACTTAGGGCCTCGGCTATCATTAGTGCAGAAAGTGCAATTGCATTGGGGCCCAGGAGTGTGTGGGGCTCACAAGAACCAAATTATGGAGAGAACAGTTTTTTAGTCAATTTCTGTTATTGTTTGATGATTTTCCCTATTATATGTTTCACATTTACTGTGGATTATGAGCTACAAAAAAGTATCCATGATATGATCTCAAAAGCTCTGCCTTTGCGCTCAGCCCTGCCTCTCCTGTTTCCCGATCCTTGCCATAAAGTTTTGCAGGGGTCCCCGACTTCAAAACATTTTGCTTTGGGGGGCTCCGTGCAAAAAGTTTGAAGACCACTGCCTTAGGGTATGCAATGACAGTGAGGCCTCGCCACGGGAGATGCTGCTACTGCGGGCCAGAGTTTTCACTCCCCTTGGAACAGGAAGTGATGGGGGCAATAAACAGGGTTTTGCTCCCTCCCTCCTCGCAGTGGATGGCTGGCCCGACTCCAAATCATGCTGGCCAGGCAAGGCATCCTCACTGCTCTACCAACCTCCCATCTCAAACTCAGAATTTAACTAGAAACCAACCCCGCCTTACCTGTCTCTTTGAGATGTGGCACTTAATTTAGAGGCTTTGTCAGCAGATGCCCTTGGCAGCGAGTTTCTTGGGCCCTAGTGCCACCACAGTGCAGCTTTTAAGTTACCTCAGTCAAAGGAGGGCCACCACAGAAACTGTTATGGTTTTTCTGAGAGACCAAATGTTTGATCCTGTACTCCTTCCTTGGAAAAAAAATAAAGCCCTTTCAATCAAAACAAGCGAAACTGAAAATGTTTACGCCTGTAGTTTATTTGTTCAGACAGCACAGTCATTAACTGCTGCCTGCTGGGGTGTATTGATATAACCAGGGCCACTGGAATTATGCAGCATTGGAGGGCCAAGTTATGTAGCAGGGTTGCGTAAATTATACTGCAAGAAAAGGAAAATTATGCAGTGTAATGCTGCAAATTTAATGATAGTATTCAATATTTTCTCAATTTTACACTTGTTAATGGTGTCTGGGCATTGGTTGCACATCGTTAGTACCAGTTTAACGCTCAAATATAGAAATAAGCAACAGAAAGGTGACCAGTCCAGCTTTGCAAAGAGCCTTCTACTGCGCAGTCACACGTGCAGTTGCGGTTTAAATAACCGTTGAACCGTTTGAGCTGGGAACAAACTTTTTTTGTTAAAACTGCTGATTATGTGGCAGATGATGGATTATGTGGCAAATGCGACAAATCTATATGCAAAAAATGCTGCAGCCACACAATCACATAATTCCAGTAGGCATTTATATAACCTGCAGCCTTCATTCTGGATAGTTCCAACCCAACTATTCCTCTTTCTGAGAAAAATGGATCATTGTATTAAAAACACCTTTTGTGTAGAGTGCTACAGAATGGCAGAATATTCAGTGGAATGCACTATGTAACAACTCAAATTGTATGCACCTTTCCTTTTCTGCCTCTTTCAGCAACGATCTGCCTTTTGACTCTGTTCCACCAATGTCTGTAGCTCACTTTATTTGTCCTCACTGAACACATCACTGTTCTTTTATCACAACATCAACACACAGTGCTTAATTTGTGCAGATCGTTGGTAGCGGTTGACACAAGCACTCATTTTAACATGAGATTTTGACCAGCGTAAGAGAGAGAAAGGCAGAAAATGAGGGGAACACAGTCATAGGAAACTACTAACAAAGGGAGTAAGAAGAGGAAAATGAACCTGCAAGAGTGAAATAAAGAGACAGGAAGAGTAGGAAGGAAGCGGGATAAGGTGAAACCAAATTTTGGTCGGTTGCCTTGGTACTGAGCAGCCCTGCATTCAACAACTCCGACCAAGAGTGCCTTAAAGAAAATCTGAGCCCCTACACACATATAAAGTGTGTGTGTGTATAAAACAACACATTTTGTTTGTGTTAGAGGTTTGCCTCTTCTACTACAGAGCTAATGGTGAGGGCCTACTTCCAGCCTTTTGTCCATGATGTCTCTTCCACAGAGCACTCACAATGAGAATCTCTCTCTTGCATTCCAAAGGCCATGAGCAGAGTTTGGCTTTTCTATCTTTTTGTCCATGGTAAGAGTCTTTGCTCTTTTTACATCAAAATTGGGCAAGTCTTTGCATCTAGAGAGTATCTAGTTACTCTTCTTCAAATCGTATTTCAATATTGATAACACTCATCATTACTTCTCAACTGATGATTTCATGCCCACAATTTCAGCTATATAAATATCTACCTTTCCTCCATTATTAAATGGAAGAGAATCATTGATATCTCCGCATCTTTATTGCCCTATAATAACAAATACATTCCATACAAATTTTAAATAGTCACTGGCTATTTACATTTTCATCATCTTTTTCTATCAAATACCATTTAGTACACAGCATATCTATGAAAATATTTAAATAAGTAAAATACTATCCAGGCACCTCTTCTCATTCACACATATCTACCGAATAAGTCCTGATAAGGGGAGACAAAAACACCAAGCAATATGAATTTCATCCAGTTGTTCCCTCTCCTTTCCAGACACTTTTTCAACAATTATCAACTTGTACACAACGTTTTGGGCTCATCATCTGTTGCCTTCATCAGGATGTATACGGATAATGGCCTAATAGACAGGAGGGGGCTCAGAGATAAGAAGGGGAGCATGGGATATGGGTGATTCATGGACCTCAAGATGAGCGTCAGGAGAAGAGTGAGTGAGTTTCAGTGGAATAATTGACTTTTCAGTCCTGACCAATGGCACTGGCCACATAAGCAATAGAAGGCTTTCTTTACCGTAACATTCTCATAAAATTACCCCCTCATACTAAAAAGTCAATGCTTCTCAAAAGGTTGCAATTTGCAAATGTTGGCCACTTTTTTATTGGGTGCCCGGGCCTATATCTGGTCCCAATAAGATTCTTGGCCCTCGCAGTGACGGCTTGAAGGCCAATAGAAAATGGCCACGTTAATTTCTTCCTGTTCTGGAAGTTGCGTGATTGGGCCTGGGCTCTTTCTCACACGCACCCCCAATCACGCATCTCCTTTTAGTAAGGTGGGCTGTGTCGTGCAGGTACAATAGGGGCATGGTGAAGGGGTCAAATTCTTTCTTTGACACTGGCTGCCTGGATATTTCCTTTTCTATTCTGTGCTGGAGAAAAGAAGTTTGTTTATCCTAATTCACCTTTCGTGACACCTGCAGCTGCTTATCAGATTGACTGTGAGGCAGAGTTCTATGTACCAAGTAGGAAAGAAAATGTGTGACTATTTGTTCTTATTTTAAAAATCTGCAAAGGCCCAGCAAGGCACATACTTTGTGTATGCTTCATTTAAATCGTTTTTATCATTATCATGACCATGGATGCAAGGCAACAATAAAAATGTCCAGATAACTGGTCATTAATGATCCTGCTGGAGAGCAATCCTTTGTTGGTAGTTTTGAAATGCAGATAAACTGTATTTTATGTGGATAGCTCAGTGGGTTACTGTCTTTGTCACAGTGATTCTTGTGTTACTTGCAGTTCAGAAGTTACAATCCTAACATAGGACAGTGACCTATGAACTGTCATCAAAGAGCTGCATACAAACCTGAATGGTTTAGTTAGAACTTCACATTTTTTTGTGTTGCGATTTAGTTAGAACTTCCTCAGTCTTTCATTATTCTAATGTTGCTAAAAAAGAGTTAGCTTGGGCAGATATACATTTTTATTAGTAAAGCCAACCCACCAACCATTGGTGTATGATTTAAATCCTGAGTTTGTGCTTCTCCAGACCACACCCTCTTAAAATATACTGCCTACCAGTATGGATGACTTGAGTCCTACACCTTATAATCCTCATTGGCTTATGTGACATTCCCTATAGACTGATTTACCTACTTGCATGATTCATTATCTCTGTATAATGTGTGCGTGATGTAAAATACTGTGACACCCTACACTGATATGAGTAGCGCTATACAACAAATGAAATGCATATGAGAGAGGGGCTACAGAGAAATGAAGGACACTGTTGGAGGGTGGTAGTAATGGTATCTACGGAGAAAGAGGTCATTGGTGGGGCGCCAAACAAGACTTTCGCACTAGTGCTAAAGCCGGCCCTGTCGTGCCCTTTCTGTTTTTTGTTTATTTAATTAGCAGTCAGGTCATGAGTGCACAAAGACTGTTTGGTTGGCCCTCTGGGGCCGCCCAAACTAGTCATGCCCACTCTGCCCTTCTCCATGCAGGCTGCATTGGCTGCAATGCAGCCTGCATGGAGAACATGGCCTCCACATAAGCCCCTGGCTGGGCGGCATCCGGTCCAATCACAACACTGCTTGCAGCGTTGTGATTGGCTTTGGGGAGGGAGCCTGGCTGCTTGCATCCGGTTCCTGCCGGAGGCAGGAGCCGAGAAGAAGTGGGACCCACCCGGCGAAAAGGTAAGCTGCATTTTTTAAAAATAAATATTAAATTAAACCCCCCCCCACGTGACCCCACCCCGCGTGAACCCTCTGCCCCCTCTCCGTCCCCATGCGAGTCATGCCGGCCGTGACTCCCTCAGTGGCCCACCCGAATGCACCATTGGCCCACCCAAATGAAAATTCCTGGAGCCGGGCCTGAGCCCACCCCGCACCTGAGAGGCCCGGGAGCATATGGCGGCGTCAGCTCCGACCGCAGTGCGACCGGCGTGGGGAAAGTGAGAGCCCCGTGCGGTGAACTGAGGAGCTGGTGGCGAGCCATGCCACCAGCCTGCTGAGGCCCAACTGAAGGCGAGCGGGAGCCCGCCGTGCATGAGAGGAGCCTG
Organism: Calotriton arnoldi; assembly: GCA_963921515.1. Taxonomy (NCBI): domain Eukaryota; kingdom Metazoa; phylum Chordata; class Amphibia; order Caudata; family Salamandridae; genus Calotriton; species Calotriton arnoldi. The sequence goes on from CAWUFW010008212.1 coordinate 392,072, forward strand.
CTGCACATTCCTCCGGAGGTGCCATGCCCTGTGAGGGCAGAAGTTAACGCGAGCGAGGCCGGAGTGAGGAGATGCCGGCCGCCGCCACAGACTGTCATGAGGCCGAGTGACGCCCGACCAGCAGGTGAGCCACTGTGGGGACGAGAACAGAGAGCCGTAGCATGCCTCCGCCACCGGACTGCTGAGGCCCCATCTGAAGCGGGAGCCCACCCCGCGTCAGGGAGAGATACTGCCCGAATGACCGTAGTGGCGGGAAAGTCAAAGCTGCGCGTCAGGGGAGGATGAGAGTGATGGAGCAAGGTAAATAAAATAAATTTGTACCCCCCTTGGAGCGAATATTACGCTTTAATAAATTAACGATACTAATTGTTTGATGGAGCATGGAATAATCAACAAATGCACTTTTAGTAAACACTACATAAGGGTAACTCGCAATTTGTGCAAAATCTAATTTATTTACAATTGTAAAGTGAATTAACACTAATATTGTGATTTGCGTACTAATTAAGAGTAAAATCGCATGATTTATGCTATATAGTAGATTTGTATTGTGGCAAAGAATGCGGATGGTAAGTAAAATGGCTTTAAATGTCGCTTCTGCTAGGTAACACCTAACACAGATCTTTAGAATGACGGGTGGTAAACAGAAAGGCTTATTTTTCTTTGTTTTAATTTTGGTTGTGTTTGTCCTTATGATAGTTTGTTCGGGCCTGTTAGGCCATGCTGCGAAAATGGCTGCTGAGACAGATGAGGTCATGCGAGAAGTCAAAGATGGCCTCTAAGCAGAAGAAATAGAGGAGCTGAACCACGTGGGTATGGCTCATACACGGAGTGAGAGATGTCAAGGTCGCATTGACCTATCATAAGGAGGGTGCCAAGAAAGACACAGCACGTATTCGTGGGAATGGAGAAAAGAAAGTATTGAGCGACAATGGACTAACCAAAATGTGACCATCGGGATTGTAACAAAATGAATGGACAAATGGGAGTGCTTTTACCCAAAGGTCATGAGAAACATTATACTTTTAACCATCCCTAAAACCAGTTTGAACAAGGAAGGCGATGAGGTGATCATCACCACCCCTCAAATGGACCAATTAGCGTGATTCTCGCCCCTAAGGATTGCAACTTTTTGTGTAGTAAGCTAGAAGTAGGGTATAAGAGGGACTACTCTTATGTAGGAGGGGCTGATGCGGCTGCTGCTGTTACTTCTATAGGCTGTTTCTTTGGTTGTCATTTTTTGGACTTCGAACTTGACTGGGAAAGGAACGAGACCGTTGCGGGAAAAATCTGTACGGGAGGTCCGGTCGAGGAGGCCTTTAGCGGGACAGTCAGTCAGTTTGGGAGTTCTATTCTGTGATCTACTGTTTATCTTCTTTTTGGTGAACCATTCCTATCTGCATCTAAATGGGTAGTGCATAATTTCAATTCTTTATTAGAACTCATCATATAAATGTTATTAAATGTATTAAAAGTGATTAATAAACTTAGAATCTCACCCGTGCAATTGAGAAATCAGATAAAATTTCATTCTAACTAAACAATGAGTCTGTGGTTCTTTAGGTCATTAATAAGTTTAAAGGTTAACAGGTTTTAATAGTGGTTGAGCTGGTCTTAATCACCATCAACTTATTCTACTAGTTGGTCCATCGACCAAAGAGCGGAATACCTTGATGTTTGGAACCGACAGGATCAAAAGCTAATGTATACGATGTCTGAGGTATTATTCTGTCAGATTTAACAAGGTATCCTGTTTCTCCAGCAACACATTTTCTCCTTGGTGTGTAATCCAGTGAACAAATGAGTGTATGATATGCAGTGTTATGGGCCCCACCGTCATATGGTGTAGTAGATGTGAATGATTTACCTGGATTCGTGTCCTAAGGAGAAATTTATATTAGCCGCGCTGGATCAAGAGCAGAGAGGCTACATGCTCCCTCACACCCCCCGTAAGTGAATACTGCCGCAAAGCTATGCGGTCTCCGCGCAGCAGCTCCAGCGCGGCGTGTGAGGCAAGAGAGACTGCTGCCGTGTGGTGGAGAAAGGACAAGGGACAGTGTGCGGGCCGCGGAAAAATCACAGGAGAAGGGAAACTACACTGTGCCAGGCCCGGCAGCCCTCAGGGAACTGAATAACTGAGGAAGCGAGCTGCCGGTGGGCATTCAAAAGCAGTGAGGCGACGCCGGAGGTGGGCGAGAGAAACGGCCCGTAAACATAGCAGGACCTACAGCCTGCGAGTTTCACCCCTCCCCGCCCGCATTTGTAAAAGAAAAAATAATCAAATAAAGAGAAACTCACTGCTGTGCCGAGGGAGCTCCTCAGCGACGTCGGGTGGCGTGTGAGCCATCCGCAGTGTGATTTCAGGCAACTATCGGAGGGAGCCCCGCCCATGACTGGGGTGAAGCGGGACCCACAGCGCATGCAAAGCTGCTGAAGCCGATCCAGGCTCTAAAGATATGAATGCATCCCAGGCAGCACTCACTGAGGCGGAGAGAGGTGTCTGCAGCTCGAGGGAATCGGGATGTAAAGAGGGCCGCACCTGCCAGGAATCTCCCTCCATTCCTCTGCCCCAACGGCGCCCGCGAGGGCAGATCAAACTGCAGCACCACGGAACCGAGCGAGGTTCCAGAAAGAAGAACAAGCATTTGCAATGCAATAGGTCTCGCATTTTCGAAACTTTATCCTATTGGCATTGTAAATGACAATGCCTGTTATTTATGTGCACTTTGTACTTATAGTCATTGCTTGCTGGTTTTCAAAACACATAAATAAAAGGCATAGTCATTTACAATGCCAATAGCTCAAAATCTCGCAAATGCGAGACCTATTGCATTGCAAATGCTTGTTATCAGTTTGTGGGCCTGTTTTATTATGACCAGGTAAGTCAGATTTTAAGGTTGATTTCCTTATATTACAATGAGCATTGTCTGCAGCAAACACAAATGCATGCAGTCTCCCCTTCCTTGCAAAATACCCATATACCGTGTCTTTACAAGTTTAAAAATAGCATTATTTATAAACGTGGGCCACTTTTTTAGCTGCCTGGTTTGCTATAGGGCGGGGACATTTTTATTGTGGTCCCTTTGCTTTTTTTTTTGTCTGAGACCGACACAGGGACCAAAGCCTATCAAAATGATTGTATCTGAAAGAAGCCTAATGTACGCCAGTGTGCTCACTACTTAGCCAAAAAGACAGGAGGCACATCTTTGGGATACCATGAAAGCATCACCTAGTTTCTAACTATTGCCCAGTACCATAACTTACTCCCACCATCCCTCCCAAAGCAATCAAGATTAACGACGTATTCACTACTTTTCCTCCTAGATGTGTTCACTAACTTGGGATTTTTCGGGTTCTGCCTACAACTCTGTGCTATTCAAAACCAGCTGTTAACGAGTGAGAGCAGTGCAACCGAGAAAAATATGAAGCTGCATAGCCATACAGGTGTTGAACAGCACAGGCAGATACAAATCCCAGGCGGAATGCGAAGAGCGGACTACGTGTCACGACAATAAAGCCTTCTTCTACCCATGTAGATGCATGCTGAATGTTGCAGGAAAGCATGTCGTGCCTTCAGTAGGAGAAACTCATTAAAGAAAATAGTGCTTACAGACTAAATAAGACATACCATGCAACAATAAACGTAAAAGGGCCAGTTCTCATGGGAAGTTACAAATGAAGACAAGGCGGTACTAAGAAGGGACTAACAAGCCTATTAACGAATCAGAAGCCAGCATTTACGAAGGACAATGACACAAGCCAATGACAAATATGGGCGGAGAGTGGGCGGGGCTTCAAGTTCATACTCGAATACAGCATGCCTCGTTGAGCAGCGCATGCGCTGCCCAGGCTCGACCTAAAAATGGCTTCTGCAGCGTCATGACGCATACGTATGTATACATGCAAGCGTAACGGGCATCACGCTCATACCAGTTGTTTTAATTTTTTTTCTTAGCATTTGCCAAGAAGTTCAAATTTGGCAATAACATTTTTTCTTTTAAATAAAAGGACAGCCAGTGCCTTTTAAAGATGAAACATTGGCTTTGCCATTCCTTGTTTCCCCTGAATCGCCATTTTAGCTGTTTATAAATATTGTGATGTATGCAATTTATCAATTACAGAATGATGAGATGCCGACTTTGAAACTGGAATCAGGCTAGAGTCCTGTCCTTGCCTATACAGCATGTTATTTTGGGCAAATCACTAAATCTCCCGGTGCTTAAGAATGTGTAACATAATCTGGTTATCATGTAAAGTGCGCTAATGTCTGTTGGTGTCGTTAGAGCTAAATAAAACTGTAAAAAAAAAAAAGACTGAAGGCCAAGTATGTATATTGAAAACATACATACTGACATGTTAACCTGCCAGAAATTGCCTCTTCTTCAGTGAAAGTCTGAGGGAAAAATACAGTCCTCCAAGTTTTTTTTCTAAATCACCCTTTTTCTTATTTCAAAATGTTTGCATGTATGTTAAAACGTTACCTGCGCACAGTTAAAACTAAAATCATGAACGTTCAAAAGTCTAATTTTACGGATTTATTATTTTTTATCTGCGTAAAAAACGACTTCATTTGGGGCTGATCTGAGAGAGATAACGAACATTTGTCAAATTCATCCGGCAAGTAGAGAAAATTCAAAACATCACCAGAGTAATCCGGCCTGCTGCACGTACCCTAGGAGCACGCGAGGGCGCAGTTAGGAGTTTGAATGTATCTTTGAAACCTACAGAGGATAATCGTCGCCTCTATGGTTCTTAGTGACGTGACCTTCTTGAAACAAAAGAAGGACAAGATGAAGCGCAATTATGCCTTATGTTCAAATTATGTGGCAGCCATTAAATGTGCAGAGTTGTGCATGTTCATTGATGGCAAATTGAAATGGAACATGAAGTGTATTGCTTTGAAACGTTATAATAAATATATGTATTATTTTTTGATAGAAACATATTTAAAGTTGATATAGCTTTTTAAAAATGGAGTCAACTTTTTTATTTACCTGTTTTACTAAAATCGTGCTTGAATCTCTATTATATTGTTAGCGGTCCTAAGAGCTTGAATTTTTAATCACAAAGCCCCTGTTAAAGTGAGGCGCTAGTGCCCAGCGTAGGGTGTATTTTAGCCTTTCTCTGTTTCCATGGCATGTATGCTTCACCGATCCAACCATCATCTGTGAACTGCTCCTACACTTGCGGGTCCGTGAGTGCACGTGTGGGTGGAAAACAACAACAGCACAGCAGTCATGAGGGTAGTGGCTCTTATCAGGTAAGAGTCCTGGGAGGCAGGGCACATTGGGGCCGGTCTGTGCTGTACACGTGCCTGATAAACCCAGCATGTACCCCAAGCAGTGAAAACAAGCGCGCGTGCCTCGCACGGCAGCAGGGGGAGAGGAGGGGGCCTGCGCGATTCCCTTGCGGGAGCGAGCGGCGCCAGGAGCGATAATTGCTACCATATGGCGCCAGCTGCTCGCTCCCGCAAGTGAATCGCCAAACGTGCACGCGTTGCTATTGAAGGCAATGGAACGCGTGCACGTTCAGCCGAAGCGATTCCAAAAGGTCTTTTTCCTATGCAGCGCATGCGCGCTGCGTAGGCGAGACCTAAAAACGACGTGGACTGCTATAGTTAGCCCTGCAGTGCCATCTAGTGGCCGTTTGGTGCTACCGCGGCTAGGGAAAAAGAATTATACTATATGGACAAGCATGCAAGAAAACTGAACCAATTGCTGCAGCCTGCAATAAGTGCCAGGGATGAGGGTTATCCATGTGTTTGTAGGAAAAAATTAGAGAACACAACCAGTGCCAAGGAAATACCAGCAGCAGCACAGGACCGGCTATTGCAGCACAACACGATTGAGGGACAAAGAGCACTAGCAGAAAGAAAAGAAAGGCAACACTGGACAGGGACACAGTGAGGACTGCCAAGTGCATAAAGTGAGTGTGCAGGAAAGCTGCCATGCCAGAGTGGTGCCAAGCCACTACACAGCTTTGAGGATGAAGAGACAATGCGCAGGAACGCGCCAGGAGTACAGGAACACAGCACAGGGGCAACTGTGGCTACCCAAAGCAGATAATGAGGACAGCGAACAGGGTTTGACTGAAGGGACAGGCAGACCCCCAAGACATTGTCATTTCATTGTGAGAAGGCAGTAAGCAAGTACCCATTAGCAAGTGAGCCAGGGCGAGAGAGACTTATACCCCAAGTAGCAAGTATCCGAAGGGGCCGAAGGAAGTGCGCAGCATGCGCGCCCAGTGGCAAAGTGTTGCCACCGCGGACAGAAGAAGGAAGAGCGCAAGGGGAAAAGCTGCGCCGAAAAGGTACCACGGACTAGAGCCCAAGAACCAGTGCCCTGCGAGGAAGAGGGCCCAGGTGGTCACACGGTGTGACTCATCCTATCAAGCCGACCTGCAAGCTGGTCGCAAGTTAGAAGTCGACCTGCCAGACGGTCGCAAGGAAGAAGCCGACCTGACAGAAAGTCGCAACAAAGACGATCTGCCAGAGGTCAGAGAGAGAGAGAGAGAACTCTCCACAGAGAAGAAGCAATGCTGAAGGCAACAGGGAGAGCCTCCACATCTCCACCGCCCCAGCAAAGCCCAGTCATGGGCAGAAGACAGCACAGAGTGTCCGCCCTCACATTGCCTCAAGACGGAGTTGCCAGATGACCCAAGACAGGCAAGATAGAGTCACACACCCCACGTGGCAAGCCGCCACCACAACGTGCGTTCCGAAGGACGCCGCATCGCAAGCATGGAGCACGTCACTCGAAGTGACCAACTCCGCCAAGCATGCCCGAATGCAGGCAGGATCAAATGCCACGACGGCGCAGCCTCGAGGCGCAAGCACGACGCCCTCGAGTGAAGAGAAGAGGAGCACCGCGAAATCCCTGAGGAGGGGATGGTGCCCGGGGAAGGTCCCCAAGAGGAAGAAGCAAGTCCTACTGACAGGACAGACCTGCGACAGGTCCGCAGAAGAGTGAAGACCGTCCCAAGAACCGGACACGACCAGCGAAATGTCCATGTGGCGCAAACATGAGACAAGTGGCAGGCCGCCACATCCGAGTAATGAACCTGGTCGGAAGAAGGAGAAGAGCGTGGCATGACGCCACTCCACGCAGGAAGGAAGGAAAGTGGCATGATGCCACAGTGCAAACCACCACCACAGGCACGCAAGAAGGAACAGAGAAGAGCGACAGGACAGAGGACTCGTGCCAGCACTGGGGAAGGTGTTCAGCACAAGCCAGCCACCGGGGTGCAGAGACGTCACTGGAGACAGCTTTGCGGGAGGACCAACCGTAAGCCGCTAGCAAGCGCGATCTGCGTCCAGGCCCCACGCTTCGTAGTTCGACCGTCCTCTCACCTGTCACCGGCTGCTTGGTATCGATAACACCACGCCTAGCAAGTGCACCTGCTGGAAGACAACTGCAAGAGGCCACGAAGTCCCTCTAGTCCTCCTCAATCCACAAGGTCACCCAAGACAATAGATCGCCGCCTGTTGCCCAACTGAAGGAAAATCACTCTTTTGTCATCGTCATCCAGGTGCATCATCATCAAGGAGCATCGCACCACCAGAGTGGATCCCCACACTCCAAACAACCAGAGTTCAATGAGGCGAGCCACCCAGGAACCTTCTGTGCGCCCCCGTCAACCTGAAACCTGCCGAAGTAGAGCATACCCGACCATTAGAATATCCACCCTTGGGGTTACGCAAGACTTGGCCGTGGCCCTGTTGGGAGTTCTGCAGCGACCCCTCAGAGCGGCCTACGCAAAGGCCCGCACAGCCCACGCGGTCACGTGGCAATCCAGGGGCAAGGGCTTCGATGGAGTTCCTGTGAGAGGGGAATCCGAATAGGAGAGATGCGTTGGCAGCAGCTCCACGATAGGCACGGGAAGCATGGCTGTCACAGTCGAAGACTGGTCACCCAAAGACCATCAGAGGAAGGCACAGAACCTGAGTCCTGACGGCGAGGATGTCCAGACCGAGACACCACCCTCTGCGGCTACATGAGCGACTTGGCTGTGAGTCCTGTTGGCAGTTCCTCAGCGAAGCCTTCGCGCGGCTTACACGAAGCCCGCACAGTCCACACGGTCCCATGGCAGCCCGGCAGGAAGGCCCTCCAGGAGGCTCCAGTGAGAGAGGAGTCCAGGCGAGAGAGGCAAGTCTGAAGTAGCTCGGCTGTCAGGAGCGAGGAAGACCATCAAGCACGTCGCCTCCAAGGAAAGGCCTCACACACGAGATCATCCCCAACAGCTGTAGGTTTGTCATCCACCGGAACCTGAGCGCCTGAGAGATCTCCAGAGTGGACTCCACCACCGCTCCAGATGCACCAACACTCGAACTTTTGTAAATAGACTCCAACACCGCGAGACCAGGCCGGTCTAAAGTACATCTCCAAGGCGGACTAAAGCATCCTGACCATGGGGTCCAAAGCTCCAGCGCTGCCTGGTTGACGGCCTGAAGAGACTCATTTGGTGCTTTGTGTTGTTTATTTGTTTTCTTACAGGTTGGACTTTTGTTTGTTTCTTTTCATTAAAGTTTGGGAGGGATGTAGTGTCCGGCTGGACACGTTCTAGTGTTTCTGCCTGTTGTACCCCACACTTTACACCCACCCACCACAGGCGTCACCGGTCAGGTGACCCTGCAAATAAAAGGGGCCGGGTGCACGTGCCCTGGGCCAGTTCTGTACAGCAACCATCTGTGTCTGCGTGGTCATTGTTCTACTATGACGGCCTAGCGCCCCCCAACATTACAACATCCACTTGCCTCATGTTAATAATATGCACTAAACACGTGGTTAACTGGGAGACAACCCAGCAGGCTGGCACAGAGAGTCTCCACCCCTTCCTTCCTGCACTCTGCCTGTTTGAAACCCTCTGCGCGTGGCTGCCACAGTACCCGAAACATCCTTCTTCTACTGGTTTTCATTAAGCCTGTACCCTATAGATTCTGCAGTAATTTACAATATATTCTCAGATATAGTTCAAATTAATTATCTTTCCGATATATCACGTGGATACAGAGCGGGCGAGCTGGACGAATTAAGGATTGAGAGCATTGTGGGAACTCCGTAATTATTATGCATGAGGTAATTGAGGACTCAGCGGGGAACCCGCCCCTCCCCTGTGATGGAAATGAGGGGATATTAGGCAAGACGATTAACACTGCACCTTGAGCAACTTTGCATCACGCTCAGAGTTATTTTTGTTCTATTTATAGCAGACCAGCATCAGTGTGTTGCTTTGTAGAGTCAGCAGTTGTGCAGAAAAGAAACGTTTTAGCACAACAAACACAGGCAGGAGGGGGTATAACTCAGAGTTAGTACAGAGCTCAGTGGATGGAGCTCTGCTCTAACCAGCACCACTCTCTGCTCATGCTGAACCAGGACCACCCACATTCCTGCCGCATAATTCCAGTGGTCCTGCACAAAGCACAACACGTAAAGTAATTCACCCTAATTGTGTTGCATATCTTCGGTGCAGTGGTGCACTCTAGTGGCATCTCTAGGGTACTGCAGTAAGAATTCCGACCTGAAGAAAGAAACAAAAAACACTTATCGCCACCAGAAGGAAACATAGATAGAATGCCAAACAAGCACTTGCAATGCAATAGGTCTCGCATTAGCGAGAGTTTGAACTATTGACATTGTAAATGACAATGCCTTTTATTTTTGTGTTGGATTTTAAAACAGATAAATAAAAGGCACTGTTATTCACAATGCCAATAGCTTAAACTCTCGCAAATGCGAAACCTATGGCATTGCAAATTCTCGTTTATGAAGCTTTCAGATTATTGTGTAATAAAATGCACTATTTTCTATGGTTCCTCCCAAAATATACCCCCTCTTGTAAAGTGTTTTTTATATCCTAAGATATTTTGGCCAATGCTTTCATCTAGATTTAATAGAACACCCTTTCGGGTAACCACCCAGCCCCCTCCAAGCTCCTACCATGCTGAGACAAATGGTTTAAATGTATCCCTTAACTGCTAAAACCCTTCTTATGGGTGACCCAGAGAAGGGTCTGATATTTATTTAGCACAACTGATGAAATGTGACCTTTAACGCATACCCCTCTTGACCCCTAGATGCTGCCTATGAAAACTGCACGTGTTTTTCCAGAGTTCGCAGCAGCACATAAGTTCATGAGTCTTCGATGTCTCCTTTTTAGGTCGAGCTTTAGCGGCAGAGCGCAAGCGCTGCTCGCTCTGCGAGAAATGCAGTAGTCCAGTATGGGGTGACTAGCTTCCCTCACTCTCCGCCCATATTTTTCATTGGCTTCTGTCTTTGTCCTTCGTAATTCTGTCTTCTCATTGATTATGAGGCTTGTTAGTCCCGCCTTATTATGTCCATGTTGTCATTTGTACCCTCCCATGGCTATTGGCCCCTTTACTTGGAGTGTTACACTGTACCCTACATGTTATTTATAAGCACTATTTTTCCCGCTCCCCGCCCGCACTCCCGATGTCCTTGCTTTCTCGCGCTCCCCCTCCCCCCACCTGTACGCACTCCCGTTTGCAATGCAATAGGTCTCGCGTAAATGCGAATAACTGTGAACATACTTTACCAGCGCAGCGCCCATTTCACGAGCACCGCGCTGGTTTTACTTTCATTCTTGTGTCTTTTCCCAGCTGCTGCATCCCACTTTCTCTGCTCTTCCTCCTGAGCCGCGCCTTTCTTTTTTCTGGCGCAGCTCGTCAAGCTGTATTTTTTCAATATTGTACATTGTGCATACGCCAGGAAACGATCCTCAGTCCCTCGTTTCAAAATCTACACAGCTGACCGTAAACCCATTTGATCATTTCCCTTTAATCTATAAACGTAGCTCCAGTGCTCTGGATTTCGTAAAAGACACGCCCTCAACACGCAAAGCGTGCTTGAACAAGCAACTTTGTCTTAGTCCTCGCCACTCTAATGACGAAATAGCCTGATCTTGGCATGGCTACTGCCCAGGACTTGGCCCCACCTTTGCACATGCGGACTTGTGCAGCAAAAGCAGTGCCTTTGTAAGTGTGTGATTTAACACAGCCGCTGGAGGTATCCTTGCAGAGTGAAAATGGCAAGTAGGCAGTAAGTAGCATGTCCACTGTGCTATGGCAGGCCTCACATGAGACCAGCACTCAATGGGAGTCGGAGCGCTGAATCCCATGCAGTGGTTGCTTTCTTTTTAAAAGAACAGCGCTGACTGTACCATTGTTTGCAGTCCATGTGCCTTGAATCTGCAACCAGGTTGAGAAGAGCCGCATCACTTGTTATTTCAGACAGAACGAGCGCTAGAAAAGCCAATAAGTCTTCTTTTTTTAAAGATAATTTTATAAGAGTAGTTGTCGGTTGGTGCCTGGGTGAAGGCGAGAGCGTGTCAAGGGACGATCGAATGCAAGTATTAGGAAGTGCATGGGTAAATAGGTTATTGACCGAGTGCAAGGCAGAATGAATGGGAGAGTCATAGGATGCGTGGGTGAATAAATGCTCGAAAAAGTGAGTGTATTGATGAATGATGCATGCACGGATGGATGAATGAGAGTGCATGAATGGGTGAAAAGCAAGTAACTGTGTGGCTGGATGAACGCTTAAGACTGACTGCATGAATGAGCGGTGCCAAGATGTTGTAGGTTGCTGTCGCCCTGCTGGTGCCTGCTCTCTGCCACTACTCAGCTAATACTTTAAAGCCTATGCCCAGTCATTCTTTTATAAATACGTCAATGAACCTACTATTGCAGCTACTCGTTCACCAATTGATTCGTTCTCATATTCTCCTATTCTGTGTGTGTTAATTTCGGATAGGTTGTCTTCTGTCACCACATGGGCCAGTGTTTCAGAATTTGACATTTTTTTTCATTTATTTCCCACCTTTTTTGCAGTTGAGCAATACAGACAGAATTTTTTATCCTTCTTTTGAGGCCGTGTTAGCGTCAAACTCGGGAAATAAAACAAAATAAAAACAGTTGACTAACCTCTTTAAATGGCCATTTGCTCTTCTTAGATCTGACAAAGAGCTACATTAGGCTGTTTGTCAGTTTCTTGTAATTGTGAAAAATAATGGTACATAAAAATACATATACAGAGTCAGACCTTGGGTCAGCCCCTACAACAAAGTTGCTCAGTTGTTAAGTTAATCATATTTGGATGCAGTTTGCAGCAGGGAACACAAGCTCGAACAGAATTTGCACGAGATGTCCCAAGTAACGTGCAAACTAAACAATTACAGCAGTGATAAAGCCGGATTCCACTATAAAACTTTCTAGGAACCCTCGGTCGACTGGACCTTTTATTACCTGCTGAGAAGTGTAAAGGGGAAAACCAATGTATCTGCATCAAGCTAACGTATCAATTTTTAAGTAAAGTTCGGAAAGGATCACTGACTCCAAATACTCAGTTTAAAGATTTATTACAAAACCAAAAACAACTGAACATACAGACACCTCAGAACGAGGTTGCAAAAATACAAAGGCACTAATACAAAGTCCATCCTGCGAACTAATCTAATCCGATACAACATAAAGAGAATGAGCAGCTCTAAAAACACTAAACAAGCGATAACTGCACCAACATCTACATATTAGTCTTCATTAGTATCTGAAAAGAAAAATCAGTTAAACTATCCCTACTCTGTTCTAAGATGACATCCCTACTTAATGTTTCCCACAGAAGTTGAAGAAAAAAAAGGTGTCAGCTCGTGAAGACTTCCTAAGAAGTACACTCATGTTGTAAAAGATCAACCTAAGTCTCCATTCTAAGAATCGATCCCTTTCCTTTACTCTCCGTCAGCTCTCTCTACCTCTCCTCACTCTGCTCAGCTGTGCTCTGCTCTGACCCGCTCATTCCACGGGGCACTGTCCCTAATACAAAATGGACATTCAATAGGCACGCCCAGGTAACACCTCTCCTGGCCGGGCACCTCTCTTAGGTAGCTTTCCAGTAAAAGTTGAACTCGGTCCAACGACGGTTGAAATGTCCTTGGGTCTCAGGCTTCTTCGGCACAGCCTTCAATTATCGGCATTCTTGAAGACTTTGTAACGATCTCCTCCATACCTAACTCCTAAAACAAAAGCGTTATTCTGACTAACGAAGGCGATGTCCTTGCACCTGCAACGAATGCATGAGAATGGAACAACCTTGCACGCACATGAATTTCGCTGACCATTTCCAAATGAGAGCCTCACCAGGGGAAAATATATTTCAGGCCTACATAAACCAGCTAACATAAGAAAACAAATAGGCCTTTTTCAGCACGACAGAGTAAATACTCCATCCAGGCCTTTAACATCATGTTAAACACGCAATTAAATGTAACATTTAATAAGCACTATTTTCATTACCGTTAAACATAATTAATCACCTAACCGCGTGCAACTTCAACATGATGCACGTTTAAATCTAATGCATTACATTTCACACAAGCTACCTCATTAAACATTTTGCAATGGAGATCGTAAGTTACACGTTTCACTTGACTGCCATTTTACGATTCTTGAATGGCACAACCCATCTTAACATTTCATTTACCACTGATTATTACACCACACTCTCTAGCCAAAGTTAACGCATACATGTGAATACATATGGGTATAGACTAGTCATGGATAGGGCTGGGCGGAATTGGCGTAGCGCCACTACGCAGAATTTTGGAAAAAATGTGTGGAAAACGAGCACACGTCCTGTGGGTCCGTGTGCCCGGGACAGGGGTCCCTCGTGCCCGGGCAGGCTCCCCGATCTCCCCGGCCTGGCTGGGTTGAGAAGCAGGGACCGGCCCCGGGGCCTGTGTTTCAGTCAGGGCCTGGGGTTTGGGAGTCCCCGTCCTGCGGCCTGCCAAGTGTCCATCTGCCCGGGACAAGGGTCCCTGGTGCAGAGCCCCGGAGACCTGCAAGGGCAGGCGGGAGCCCTACAGCTATGGCTCGACTCGGGGCAGGCAGATGGTAGTCCTTTCGGTCCCGGCCATCTGGTCGCACCAATCCCCTCGGCCATCTGGTCGCACGCAATGCTTTCCAATGGGGCGACCAGATGGCCGGGCCGCCCTGGAAGTCCCGATGGGGGCTCATTCGCCTCCCCGATCCCAGCCAGGGCTCCAGGAGGTCGGGCACGTCTGGGCCTATCGAGTCTCTCGGTGCGCACGGGTTCCCAGAAAGAGAGGTAGCCTTCCTCCGGATTACTAGGGGTAGGGAATGCCGGGACACCCCTCCCGGGCTGGCGGTTCTCAGCCGGGGACCAGATGGGCTGGGCCCGGACAACACCTCCCCTCCATCCGGGGGCTCCCTCCTCCGGCCCACGGCATGGCAAAGTGCCCGGGACGGGCTCCATGGGTCCCGGGCAGTCCTCCCCGGACGTCCGGGCCCGAGAGCTCCGGTGGTCCTCCCCGTGCCTGAGGCCCAGCCGGGGTCCCCGAGCCCCCCCGGGAAGCGGAGCCCCCGAGCCCTGCAAGGGCAGGCGGGAGCCCTACCGCGAAGGCTCGGAGCGGGCAGATGGGTGTCCTTTCGGTCCCGGCCATCTGGTCGCACCTATCCCCTCGGCCATCTGGTCGCACGCAATGCTTTCCAATGGGGCGACCAGATGGCCGGGCCGGCCTGGAAGTCCCGATGAGGGCTCATTTGCCTCCCCGATCCCAGCCAGGGCTCCAGGAGGTCGGGCGCATTCGCGCCTTGGGTCCCCTCCGTGACTCGGTGCGCACTGGTTACAAGAAAATGGGGTAGCCTTCCTCCGGATTACTAGGGGCAGGGTATGCCGAGACACCCCTCCCGGGCTGGCGGTTCTCAGCCGGGGACCAGATGGGCTGGGCCCGGACAACACCTCCCCAGTGTCCGGGGCTCCCTCCTCCGGCCCACGGCGTGGCAAAGTGCCCGGGACGGGCTCCACGGGTCCTGGGCAGTCCTCCCCCGGGCGTCCGGGCCCGAGAGCTCCGGCGGTCCTCCCCATGCCTAAGGCCCGGCCGGGGTCCCCGAGCCCCCGGGAAGCAGAGCCCCCGAGCCCTGCAAGGGCAGGCGGGAGCCCTACCGCGAAGGCTCGGGGGCGGGCAGATGGGCGTCCTTTCGGTCCCGGCCATCTGGTCGCACCTATCCCCTCGGCCATCTGGTCGCACGCAATGCTTTCCAATGGGGCGATCAGATGGCCGGGCCGGCCTGGAAGTCCAGATGAGGGCTCATTTGCCTCCCCGATCCCAGCCAGGGCTCCAGGAGGTCGGGAGCGTCCGTGCCTAGGGTCCCCTCAGTCTCGCGGTGCGCACGGGTTACCAGAAAGGGGGGTAGCCTTCCTCCAGATTACTAGGGACAGGGTACTCTGGAACCCCTCTTGGCCTAGCGGTCCTCAGCCGTCAGCTGGACGGGCCAGGATGCTGCCCCAGCCTGGGGTCCGTCCCCGGGCCAGCCGTGTGGCAGGATGCCCGGGACGGGGTCCCGCGGGCCCGGGGAGCCTCCCCCTGCTCGGCTGGGTTCAGGGGCTCCCAGGGGCCCTGGGGAGGGTGGCCTCCCCACCCTGGGCTCCGTCCTCGGTCCTGCCGCGTGGCAGGGTGCCCGGGACGGGGTCCCGTGGGCGCCGTGAGGCTTCTCCTGCGCCTCTGGGCCCGGGAGCCCCGGCTGGGTCCAGGGGCCCCTCTGGGCCCCGGGTCGGGTGCTCCAGCCCTGGGCCCCGTCCCCCGGCCTGCCGCTATGCCAAAGGTCCGAGACGGGGTTCCGTCGTGCCCGGGGAGCCCCCCTCGCTTGGCTGGGTTCAGGAGCTCTGTCCGGGGCCCCTGAGGGCCCTGGGGAGGGCAGCCTCCCCACCCCGGGCTCCGTCCTCGGTCCTGCTGCGTGGCAGGGTGCCCGGGACGGGGTCACGCGGGCCCGGGGAGGCTTCCCCTGCGCCTCTGGGCCCGGGAGCCCCGGGTGGGTCCAGGGGCTCCGGCTGGGTCCAGGGGCCCTTCCGGGCCCGGGTCTGGTGCTCCAGCCCTGGGCCCCGTCCCCCGGCCTGCCGCTATGCCAAAGGTCCGAGACGGGGTTCCGTCGTGCCCGGGGAGCCCCCCTCGCTTGGCTGGGTTCAGCTGCTCTGTCCGGGGCCCCTGAGGGCCCCGGGGAGGGCGGCCTCCCCACCCCGGGCTCCGTCCTTGGTCCTGCCGTGTGGCAGGGTGCCCGGGACGGGGTCCCGCGGGCCCGGGGATGCTTCCCCTGCACCTCTGGGCCCGGAAGCCCCACCTGGGTCCAGGGGCCCCTTTGGGCCCCTGGACCCAGCTCCCCCCCCTCGCAGCCCCATGGGTGAGGCCCAGCTGGGGCCCCAGGCCTCCGGCTCCCCCACGCCTCGGCACCTCTCACCCTCTTTCGTTAAGGCACAGAGCGACCAGATGGCCGCCCTTTCGAGCCCGGCCATCTGGTCGCACCTTTCCCCTCGGCCATCTGGTCGCACCGATCCCCTCGGCCATCTGGTCGTACCGATCCCCTCGGCCATCTGGTCGCACCGATCCCCTCGGCCATCTGGTCGCACTCAATGCTTTCCAATGGGGTGACCAGATGGCCGGGCTTCCCTGGAAGTCCCGATGAGGGCTCATTTGCCTCCCCGATCCCAGGGAGGGCTCCAGGAGGTCGGGTACGTTCGCGCCTTGGGTCCCCTCTGTCACCCTGTGCGCACGGATTACAAGAAAGGGGGGTGTTTTTCCTCCGGATTACTAGGGAGAGGGTCAGTCAGAACTCCGTGAGGTCCGGCGATTCTGAAACAGGGAAAGGCAGCACCCGGGCCCCCAGGGGCCCGGGTACGCACCTGCCTCTCAGCCCCTTCCTGATGGTCCCTTTTCTCCGAGTTTGCTCAGTCAGACCTCCGTGAGGTCCGGCGATGCTGAGACGGGGGAAGGCAGCACCCAGGCCCACCCGCCGGGGCCCCCAGGGGCCCGGGTACGCACCTGCCTCTCAGCCCCTTCCCGATGGTCCTTTTTCTCCGAGTTTGCTCAGTCAGACCTCCGTGAGGTCCGGCGATGCTGAGATGGGGGAAGGCAGCACCCAGGCCTGCCCGCCGGGGCCCCGAGGAGCCCGGGTACGCACCTGTGGAGAAGTGTGGCTCAATGGTTAGAGCGGCAGACCCTGATGCAGAGATCTGGCCCGGGACCAGGGGTTCAATTCCCGCCTCGGCGGGTCTTGAGCTCAATTTCCTCGGACCTGATAATTCTCGCCTCGGTGCCTATTCTAATCATGGGTCCCACTCTGCAACTCTGGGCAATAGCTTGCTTAATCTCCACAACGGCCCCAACAGCGCTGGGATGCCTGGCTTCACCCTGGGGGTGCCCAGGAGTGGACATTTCACAGGGAAAAGCCAGGAAGGGTTCCACAGCGGTATGCGTACAGCGCCTGGACACCCCTTTGGGGGTATGGGTGCGCTTTACAAGTACAAATTTCATTTCATTTCATTCATTTCACCTGCCTCTCAGCCCCTTCCCGATGGTCCTTTTTCTCCGAGTTTGCTCAGTCAGACTTCCGTGAGGTCCGGCGATGCTGAGACAGGGGAATACAAAAGGGGGGGGGGGGAGGGGGGATGATGGACGGAACGTTTGAGCCAATCAAACACTCACCCCCAGTCAACTGATCTGGGTTTAATCCATCATCATTCTTTAGCTCACTCCACCACCCCAGTTCAGACATGGCCATATGCAAATCAGTCTGACCCTGTGCCTCATGGGAACAGTCCAGCCCGAACTGCCAAGCCATGTCTTCCCTGGACCGGAAACAAGCATCCTAGGACCGGTTTCTGGCATTTCAGCCGTCATCAGCCAGGCTTGCTTGAATCCAGTGGCAAAGTGAGCAAGGGACCCACGTCTGGGCATACCCCCGCCAACTTAGGGCGAACAAAGCGATACAAAAGGGGATGATGGACGGAGCGTTTGAGCCAATCAAACACTCACCCCCAGTCAACTGATCTGGGTTTAATCCATCATCATTCTTTAGCTCACTCCACCACCCCAGTTCAGACATGGCCATATGCAAATCAGTCTGACCCTGTGCCTCATGGGAACAGTCCAGCCCGAACTGCCAAGCCATGTCTTCCCTGGACCGGAAACAAGCATCCTAGGACCGGTTTCTGACATTTCAGCCGTCATCAGCCAGGCTTGCTTGAATCCAGTGGCAAAGTGAGCAAGGGACCCACGTCTGGGCATACCCCCGCCAACTTAGGGCGAACAAAGCAATACAAAAGGGGATGATGGACGGAGCGTTTGAGCCAATCAAACACTCACCCCCAGTCAACTGATCTGGGTTTAATCCATCATCATTCTTTAGCTCACTCCACCACCCCAGTTCAGACATGGCCATATGCAAATCAGTCTGACCCTGTGCCTCATGGGAACAGTCCAGCCCGAACTGCCAAGCCATGTCTTCCCTGGACCGGAAACAAGCATCCTAGGACCGGTTTCTGGCATTTCAGCCGTCATCAGCCAGGCTTGCTTGAATCCAGTGGCAAAGTGAGCAAGGGACCCACGTCTGGGCATACCCCCGCCAACTTAGGGCGAACAAAGCGATACAAAGGGGATGATGGACGGAACGTTTGAGCCAATCAAACACTCACCCCCAGTCAACTGATCTGGGTTTAATCCATCATCATTCTTTAGCTCACTCCACCACCCCAGTTCAGACATGGCCATATGCAAATCAGTCTGACCCTGTGCCTCATGGGAACAGTCCAGCCCGAACTGCCAAGCCATGTCTTCCCTGGACCGGAAACAAGCATCCTAGGACCGGTTTCTGGCATTTCAGCCGTCATCAGCCAGGCTTGCTTGAATCCAGTGGCAAAGTGAGCAAGGGACCCACGTCTGGGCATACCCCCGCCAACTTAGGGCGAACAAGCGATACAAAAGGGGATGATGGACGGAACGTTTGAGCCAATCAAACACTCACCCCCAGTCAACTGATCTGGGTTTAATCCATCATCATTCTTTAGCTCACTCCACCACCCCAGTTCAGACATGGCCATATGCAAATCAGTCTGACCCTGTGCCTCATGGGAACAGTCCAGCCCGAACTGCCAAGCCATGTCTTCCCTGGACCGGAAACAAGCATCCTAGGACCGGTTTCTGGCATTTCAGCCGTCATCAGCCAGGCTTGCTTGAATCCAGTGGCAAAGTGAGCAAGGGACCCACGTCTGGGCATACCCCCGCCAACTTAGGGCGAACAAAGCGATACAAAGGGGATGATGGACGGAACGTTTGAGCCAATCAAACACTCACCCCCAGTCAACTGATCTGGGTTTAATCCATCATCATTCTTTAGCTCACTCCACCACCCCAGTTCAGACATGGCCATATGCAAATCAGTCTGACCCTGTGCCTCATGGGAACAGTCCAGCCCGAACTGCCAAGCCATGTCTTCCCTGGACCGGAAACAAGCATCCTAGGACCGGTTTCTGGCATTTCAGCCGTCATCAGCCAGGCTTGCTTGAATCCAGTGGCAAAGTGAGCAAGGGACCCACGTCTGGGCATACCCCGCCAACTTAGGGCGAACAAAGCGATACAAAAGGGGATGATGGACGGAGCGTTTGAGCCAATCAAACACTCACCCCCAGTCAACTGATCTGGGTTTAATCCATCATCATTCTTTAGCTCACTCCACCACCCCAGTTCAGACATGGCCATATGCAAATCAGTCTGACCCTGTGCCTCATGGGAACAGTCAGCCCGAACTGCCAAGCCATGTCTTCCCTGGACCGGAAACAAGCATCCTAGGACCGGTTTCTGGCATTTCAGCCGTCATCAGCCAGGCTTGCTTGAATCCAGTGGCAAAGTGAGCAAGGGACCCACGTCTGGGCATACCCCCGCCAACTTAGGGCGAACAAAGCGATACAAAGGGGATGATGGACGGAACGTTTGAGCCAATCAAACACTCACCCCCAGTCAACTGATCTGGGTTTAATCCATCATCATTCTTTAGCTCACTCCACCACCCCAGTTCAGACCAGGATGCTTGTTTCCGGTCCAGGGAAGACATGGCTTGGCAGTTCGGGCTGGACTGTTCCCATGAGGCACAGGGTCAGACTGATTTGCATATGGCCATGTCTGAACTGGGGGTGGTGGAGTGAGCTGAAGAATGATGATGGATTAAACCCAGATCAGTTGACTGGGGGTGAGTGTTTGATTGCTCTAACGCTCCGTCTATCATCCCCTTTGGTATCGCTTTGTTCGCCCTGGGTGGCAGGGTATGCCCAGACGTGGGTCCCTTGCTCACTTTGCCACTGGATTCAAGATAGCCTGGCTGATGAGGGTTTTGAACCGAGACCGGTCCCAGGATGCTTGTTTCCGGTCCAGGAAGACATGGCTTGGCAGTCGGCTGGACTGTTCCCATGAGGCACAGGGTCAGACTGATTTGCATATGGCCATGTCTGAACTGGGGTGGTGGAGTGAGCTGAAGAATGATGATGGATTAAACCCAGATCAGTTGACTGGGGGTGAGTGTTTGATTTGCTCTAACGCTCCGTCTATCATCCCCTTTGGTATCGCTTTGTTCGCCC